>OX419343.1:27209352-27264352 GCA_948470475.1 Galaxea fascicularis | reverse complement strand
ATGGATCCCAAACCTCTATATGTACCACCCTTATGGCCAATAACAGAGCTCTGGCAGCAGCACTTGGTATGTTTCTTTGTGTATTTGTTTGTTATTATTACCTTTTTCCTTCGCTTTTAAACAAATTTTTTAAAACTTCTCAGAGGAAGCCCAGCTTGAGCTTCGCTCAGTTAATCTTGAGAATATGCAGCTCAGGAGAAAAATTCATGAGGACCATCACCAGTTTGTGGAAAAAACAAGGGAATTGGAGAAACAACTAAGACATCTTAAACAGGTCACAGGAAACCATGTACCAAAGTCAGCTCAGGTGAGATCAGTTCTATGACATAAATTATTGTCTTTCAGTGTAATTGGACCTGATTCAGTTTTGCTCTCTCTCTTTCTCTCTCTTTTGCTTTGTCACAAAGCCCTAAATTCACCAATGATCAATGGGAGATTTTGTTGTTATCTACCTTTTCTCTGGCCTTGAGTTGTAAAAAGCAAACAAATTTAGAGCCAGAGGTTTCTTCAAAGTTTGACCCTATTCATAAGTTTAAAAATATAGCATTAGATGTTGAGAAATTACTGATTCATTTCATGCAATCTAGGTTGTGTTTCACGATGTTTATAAACTGCTGAGCCAAACCTGTGCACAGTTTCTTCAAGGCTCCAACTTTCTGTCAGATGCACTTCATCTTGTAAACTCCATTCTCACTCCAGCCAGTGGAACAGGGGCCTTTCAGAGTGTAACTCCCCATGAATACCATCATGCACTACTCAACAATGTGTCATATGTGGATCCTGTAGCTAATGCTGTGTGCACTACCCCTCCCCCAGATGAGCCTTCAGCTATGGAGATCACTGCATCCCAGTCTGTTATCATAGAAACTAATGACACCACAATGAATCCACTGGATAGAGGTTTTGTTGGGTTTTGTACTTTCACTTGTTTTTTTTGTTTATTTTTTTTTTGTAATTTCCACTATTTATGCTAATATACTGCACCAGTCCAGTCCACCTTTCAAATGACTGAATGGAAAACTTGTGAAGAACTTCAAGGTCACTGATTTTTAAGCTGCCAAACCCAAACCTAAGGACACTTGTTTCTTAGAGAAGTTTTTTGCTGAACAAGAGAGAGAAAGTCATGGAAAGTATCCTTGATGAGAATGGTATGATGAATTGGGCAAGAGATAAACTCAATTAACCATGGAGATTTTCTTCTGTTCGAGATTTTAGACTAATTTTTAAAATGTTCGAATAATGGTTCATGCTGTGATTGACAGATTCGACCAACCCACTTCTGAAAGCTTGCTTAAATCTCAAGGACATTTCATAAAATAAATAAAAAGCTTGTTCTTCATGCATTGTTGAGTAATATAAGCCCTTGGAAATTTTGAAGAACACTTGAGAGGTGTGAGAGGTGGTACAACAACAACAAAACTTTATTAAAAACACACTTTGTTAATACAAGAACATTAATTTTGTCCTGCAAATTAGCATGTAATGCTATTCGAGACAGGAACAAATTTAATTATTTAAGTTAAGAAATCACAGAATGACACAACAATACAGAAGCTGATCTTTAGAGTTATAGAGAAACACTTATGAATGACTGAAGGATAAGATCAAAAGGTACTTCTCCTGTGTTTTTAAAAAATAGTCCATTTCACAGTAGTGTTTTCAGGAACCTGGCATTTGAATAGATTCATGGCTGGAGGTGCTAGACCAAGCAATTGCTATTTGCAGGCTAGAGTTGCTAGTGTGGTCTTTTCATTGTAATAGGAAAAACAAAACAAATAAAATTGAAATTGAATTGAACTTGATGTGACCTTATTCTGATACAGACCTCACTGCTTTTCTCATGTAAATCATGCTATTCGTATGCTAACTAGTCCACATTTACACAAGAAAAATAGAGAGGTGTGTGTCAAAACAAGGTCACCTCCAACCTCACTTCTACTCAAAGGCCAGGTCTCTGAACACATAACTGTAAAATGGACTATTCCTGCATGCTTATGTACCTCAACAGAGCACTTGGCACGTTTTTTTACGTCTTTTATAATTAATATTTGATTTATACTAAGAACTAGAGAACATCAACACCGACACATCACCAATGGACATCAATCAGTCACAAATCACAGGCAGACGTGCAAAACGAAAAAGTTGTGTTGGAGTCAGTTACACGGAACCAAATCTGAACAGGTATTCAAATTTATGGCTCCAATGACTTGTTATTCATATTCTTTGACTTGCTTGGGTTTGCTTCTGCCTAAGATACTTTATGAAGAACCATCATTCTATCCAGAAGGGATGCATCATCACCCCAAAGATATCCAGCTTTTGTAAAGTGCCACCAGTTTGAAGAAAACCTCAAAGGCTTGTACGAGGAGCAGGGAGTGGAGTAGGGATGAACTCTTCGCATCAGTCTGCGTGGCTTGCGCAGGAATAGTTAGACTGTGCAGAAGAGAAAAGCCCTTCTCCCTTGTGTGTTTCATCTCCCACGAAAGAAAGAAGAGGTCCTTCTCCCTCATGTGCTTCCTCTCTCGCTCTAAATTGCGCTTCACATTTCACAGGGGCAACTTCCGGCACCTCTCCAAAGCACTGTCAATTCCAACCACAGCTCTTCCCGTGGAAAGTCTATAACAAGGTCGCTTAGAAAAGAAATTGGCCGTCTTTAACAGATAATTACTCTTTTATCTTTACTTCCTTTGTTTTTGCTCAATAGCAAACTGCGTAGGGGTGACCGATTTACTGACACTACACTCTATGGAGTTGAATCTCAAACAAACGCTCGGAAAAGTAAGTTCATTTTTTACAACATTCCTTAATTGAACTTGAAAACAAGCCTCTTACCTACCTAATCATATGACGTTGTTCTGTTTTATTGTTTTCAGAAAAGAAACCGCAGACAAAGAGGGTCACCTCAATGCCGATACTCGGACGCTCGGTAATAATCCATAGATTCTCAATTAATCTCAATGCTTTGAAGAAATCATTCACATGTGGAGTGGAGTCCCGGGATGTGTGCTCCGTTATAATAAACTAAGCGAAGGTTTAAAAGTGATTGGAAATAGTCTTTATAACTCTAGTTCTTCTTTAAATTTGTGCTTTTTTCGCTTTGAAATCTCGCAGCAACCCGATTTTTGATTTTATGAGTTTTTTTGTTTTAGTTGCTGTTGTCCCGAATGAGAAGTTCTCAGTTTGTGTGCAACGAACGAGAGAGCATATGACGCATAAAATTCAACATGCCCCCGCGGGAAACTTAAAAGCGGAAACTGGCGTCAAATATACAAATATACTTCAGCCTTGTTTTTCAAGACACAAGTAATTTTCGCTGTAAGCTGCGTCTTCACAAGATATCGCTCATGTTGCCGCAATTTTTGCTCCCCAAGCTTGTGAGAGGGGGGAGGAACAGAATAGGGAGGAGGGAGAAATGGCCCAAAAAAAGTTGGGAGGAGGGAGAAATAGGGGGAAAAAGTAGGGAGGAGGAAGAAAAAGAAAAGTTGGGAGTAGGGAGAATTGAACTGGATGGACCTGGATGAGTAGGGAGGAGGGAGAAATTGGCTCAGAAAGTAGGGAGAAGGGAGATTTACTCCCCTGTTCCTCCCCCCTCTTGTGACGCCAGAAAAGTAATTGTTTTCTGTTTTCCTTCCAGAAAAAACGAGCTCCTTTGAGCAATCTGACAAACATTATCACAGAAGAGTGCTGAGTTTTCCGTATGTGAATGCTTATTTGCACATTGTTTTAGCGGAGGCAAATCAGATCATCGGAGAGAATTGCATACCTACAAGATTTAACCACGAATTTGCTCTTTTGGCCGAGTAACAGGCTGGAAGAGTTGTTTTCCTCGTGTTATGCTTGTATTCATTCTTTTCACTCGACGTGAACACTGGACTGTGCTTCACCTGCGTTACTGATTTGTCTTGGGAAATTTCTTATAAACAACGAAAGGAAGAAAAACGTGTTGATATCTATACCTGATATGTGTTTGGTTGTTGCCCTAGTTTCTAACATTTTCAATTATGATTGTAATATTTGTGAAGAAGAATAGAGTCAAGAATATTCATCTATTTGTTTCACTCACGCTATTTATTACAAACAAGAAAACATTTACCGTAAAGTATGGTTATGCATTCGCAGAGTTTGTACATTAAATTATTTTCAGACTTTTTTTCATCCATGTTGCATGTTTGTTTGAAAATCGTATATTGTAGGATAACCGTGAACAGGCTTTGCGCACATTCGTCTGGTAGACCACGCCCATGGAAAAATTGAAGCCAGTGTTAGCTACAGTGGCTATGGAACCCCTTTCAGAAGAAAGGATCTGGAGTAAGGGTCTGGGGCGACCGGGAAAAGACGGCGGAATAGACGGAGACCACTCGTTCAAGTTGCGTTTACTTGTCCACCTTTTTATTGTCGTATATAAACTGAGAAAAGAGTATGTTTTGCGTTGCAATAACAGTTTGGGCTCCAATCCCTCCTGCTTGTGAGTTCTCGTTTCGAGAGAGACCGTTGAAAGACTCAGAAGTTTCTTCAAGGACTATATCCATCATAGAATAGAGATTGAAATTTAAGGGAGGTCATCTGCCTCATGATGTAGTTTTACTTTCTAGCTTTTCTTTGACTGAATTGAACAGGGTACGTATTGCTGGATATCTGACTTCAAATTCTACTTACCCAGAAACACCTACGTTTGGATCATTTTATTTGGACGACAGATTCAGCTTTAATGGCTGAAAGTATTGCACAAGCGTATTGCACGCCACAGGTTCTTTGTCCGCCTGCTGGATCTACACTCAAACAACTTCTGTTTGTTCTAGCTCGATACTGTCGATCGCTAAGACTGTAACCTGCAGAATGTTCCACTTTCCCAATTAAATACGTTATAATTACAACCATGAATTTTAATTTTTAACGTGAACATAGCATGTCCTACACAGAGCTGACAACTTAAATCAAGCTTTGAGATAGGCAGACAGTTTAAAATTCTCACAATAGCGATTTTGAATCGACTGTAGTTTAATGCCTGGAAAGTTTAATGAACCTTCCTATTGACAATGAATTATTTACAAAAAAAAAAAAAATGTATCGACAATTTTTAAATTGTGCATTTTCTTTTACACACAGTTGACAACTGTTATCGAACTGTGGAA
This sequence comes from Galaxea fascicularis, assembly GCA_948470475.1. Lineage (NCBI taxonomy): Eukaryota > Metazoa > Cnidaria > Anthozoa > Scleractinia > Euphylliidae > Galaxea > Galaxea fascicularis. The sequence continues at coordinate 27,259,217 of OX419343.1, read as the reverse complement.
AGCAAACTTGTTGGTACTGAACAAATATGGCTGATCTTGATCCTGAGTCATTGCAGTATTATCACCGTTACAAATGAACTTCTAAATTAGGGAAAACGGAGCCACGTCTTTTTTTACCTTGCAGTGAAACTAATTCTCTTTAGTGTGCCCAACAAGGAGTACATAAATTCCTTCAAAAGTACCGTCTGATTTGATGTTACAACCTGTGACCTCTAGAAGACACGGTATTTTTTCTTTTGAATAATGACCGACTATATTTTTCAAAAGCTGTCCAGCTCTCAGTTCTTCCCAAACTATCAAGGCTTATAATTAGGTATTTGAAGGCCGAGTGAGTATTCTTCGAGCCAGTCTACTCACAGCTTTTTCTCGCCAGGGAGGAATGGGTTGGGCGAGCACAGTGGTAAGGAGCTGAGTGTGTGATTGACCACTCGGTGATGAGCTTCGTCAGCTCGGATGGCTAGGATGACGTCACGCATTGTTGAGCCCTCCTAGAAAAACAGATTGAGTGGCTGATCTAACTGTAATGAAACATGATAAGAGATACAATAATGAAGCGAATAAAAGGGGCTTCACCCCAGAGAAACGGAGTATGATTCGCAAGGCCAGCACGTGAAATATTAAAAAGACCGGAGTGGAGAACGTAGAGCTTTCGTTTTCTTTATCTCAGCAGGAACGGAACCTATGGGCGCATAGTATGACAAGCCCGTGATCATAGTGAATTCGCCAATACGCTTACCGGTAGTTGCCAGTAGTTGACAGCAATCTTTGGTGCCAGCAGATTCTTCCACAGCGGTAACTTCCCACTGTCAATACACTGATGACGTAATTGAACAGAGATTAGGAACCTCCTTGCCATGAGGCGTGTGTCAGGCATGCGCAATTACACTGCTAAAACAAAGCGTTAGCCGGCCTGAGGCTAATTCTGCATACGGACCTTTTACAGGCCGGTAAAAATCCTTGATAATTGTGGAAAGATCAAGCAAACTTTGTGCAAAAATGCCCTCACCTCGAGACAGTGGGTGTATGTTTTGACAGCCTCTTCCTCCAGATATCCAACGAATCTATGGCAGAACCTAGGGCTGATCAGGTAAGCCAGGAAAAACAGGTTTACAAAAACCCCTTTGAAAAGAAAGAAGAAAAATAGGTTTATAACTAGTGAAATGAAATAGTTTGCAAAAAATGAAATCATGGTACCTTGTGCAAACAAGATAGTTCCTCGGAATATGATTCCAGGCTGTTTCATTTCCAGAGCTGTCATTAAGTGCATTCTTTCGTTTTCAGCTTCCTCTATAAGGCAAACAATTTTTTTTATTTTCTCGCTACACTGCGATGAAAAATAAATGTGCCATGCGTTCTCGGAACCAGTGGGAGTTAATCAACTTTATTTTTAACCAATCACTAGTTGGATTGCACGAATGTTCAGTATTTGGCACAAGATAAGAGTTTGATTTGGTCATTGCTTTGTTTTGTTTGCTGCGACTGGACAAATTTACAGCTTCACTTTCTAACCAACTTACCCAATAAAGTGTGAATCCACCCATTGTCTCTAGTGAGCCTCCTCAGAGCGTGAAAGTGTCTGGTCATAGCACCGATCATTCCAGGGACCCCAGCTATCGTTTCCAGCATGATGATACGACTGCAAAAGATTAAAACATAATGTCACTCAGTCTATTTGTATGTAATTTGCCAGTGATTCCATAAGTCTGGCAGGCTCACTTACTTAAGCCAGCGATTTTCATCCAGCTCCATAAAGCGGTACAGTGACAGAGTGTCAAATACTCCTCTCAAGGCTTGAACACTGCTGTATGCAAGCTATCAGTACACACAAAAACAAAATGGGAAACATTATCCAACAAGGACTGAGTACGAAGGAATTATGAACTATATCGGGTTATGAGTTTTACTGGCCACATTATCTACTTTAGCTCAGATGCTCGCCCCTTGGACTTGTGTCCTTTCACTTCCAGGGAAGCGAAAGAGTTTATGTCACTGTCAGAAAGAGCAAGGAAAAGCCTCTGAAGTTATTTCTTTGTTTACGTTTGCAAATATCACGTCCGTGTGAGTAGTTGAATGAGTGGCATGACTAAAAACGGAACTGTTAATTGCCTTTCCAAGTAAACAACATACCTTGTCTACAAACTTTTCCGGCTTTTCATGCGTAACTTCAACTTTGTGAACGTCTTCTTGCGACCTTAAACGAATATGGAAAAGATAATCATGACCAATTTTCATTCCATAGTTTCACTGAAAGAAGTGACAGCAGATTTCACAAGTGAAGAGGGCTAGCTCAGTGACGTTTTTCCACTCGAGGCATGCCAATCATCCCCAGGTGTATTTCTTGTCACCTTCGCACTTAAACAAGAATCTGTTTTATTCCTATATTTTAGAACCAAATAAGTGAAAGAGGTTTCCTTCTCTGTATCTCTGACATTAGGCCTTAGATATAGTAAAACTTTTAGTCAGTTTTTATTTTCAGTACCAAACTGGATGTGGCATCCTGTATTCTTCGTCTCCGGTTGTGTTTCCATGTTTGCCAAAATGATCAATCGGAACGTCCTTGAACTGTGCGGCAAGCTCCGGCTTGTTTTGTGTCAACTGTGAGGCTTTAACTTGGTCTTTCTTAACACTACTTGTTGACAATAGGACTACCTAAAAACAGGAAACTGTTCAGAGAACGCCTTCACCGGAAACAGACAACATAACAGTGGAAATGATTTTGCTAAGAAGGGATGTTTCCGTTTTTGTAATGAGTCGATGGTCATGAGTTGGTTCCAGTACGTAGATTTAAAATTCACGCAACTCAAAAGCAATCTTTGAAGATCAAACTTTTAAACGATAGTGGATCTGCGCCAAACAATTTCCTTGTTTGTCACGGAATGGTGAACCGGGTAATCGTTAGTTAGCAGTAGTAGCATGCTAACTCAGAAACCATTAACTAAAATGTTTAGTTTCCTTCAATTCATATTCAAAGGTCAAAACAAACTGATACTGGAAAAAAAATGTAATATCGTCGATGGCGTTTTGCGTCATTTCTTCCTGTTGTTGCTTTCAGTTAAGACATTCGCTTTCCATAATATACAAGAGGATCCTTACCGGACAGCTGTCACTAAAAAACGTCTTTTCTCTCTGACTGATAGGTTTTCTAAAACGAAATAAAAACTTCCTGCCTTTCTCTGTTCCTTTTTTGAATTTGCTTTGCAATTTGCGTAGTTTTATGAAAACTCTAGCTCGCCATCGAAGCCTGCTCTTAAATGGACCTCTTTAAGGCAGAGAAGTGTCATTATGGGGTATGGGAATTATACTAACTTCTCGCTTTTGGTTCTCGTTTTTTCGTCTTCCGTCCCTTTCTTTTACTGGTACTCTATTTTTAGACCCATGGAACAGCTTACCCGACGATAATTTAAGAAACTGACTGTTCTAAAGGTTTTAATGGCCTCAACAAAAAAAGAAAATAGAAGTTAAATTTTGATGGTCCACGAACTTTTCTGAGACAAAATCGGTAATGTCGTCGTTAACACTGAATAATAAGTGCAGGTATCGACTGATTTCTTTTAGTTTTGGAGAAACAAAAAATATCACTGAGTTTGGATATTCAAGGGAAAAGACACCACACGCTGCGACTCTATGGGAGCTTTTTTTCCCCATCAAGAATCCCAACGAAAGGTCAGCCATTTTCACTAGCTGCACCGTGATATTGGCCACTCAACAAAGTCTATTTTTGCCCGTAGACACTAGCCATTGTTAGTTTCTCCGTAATGCCGCCCCGCGAAATGTTGACTCTGAGGCGGGAGAAATATTGAAACAAGAAAATGTATTCAACCAGTTTAGCACACACTTGAAAGACACGAGAGGATATTTTAGGAAGAATAATTGGCACATGTAGTCAAGAAAACGAAGCTCTAAAATAAATGGCTTTTGATACGGAAATTACGTTACAGTACTTTGGTAACATGAATCAGTTCAGGGAACAAAAATACAAGGTATCCCAAAATACATTAGTTTTGTGACCATTGAGACACAGCATTTTGTTGATGATATTCGATTCCGCAAAACAAAATAATTTTTCCAGTGTGCGTGCAAACGTTCACGGATTTACTCACCCCTGTCTGACGTGATGGGAGAATTCCTCTGTTAACCGATTTCAAGGAACCGCTCTTTGCAAAAGCGACATCAACTTGCTTAATCAAAGTGGAGAAATTTACGATCCCTCGAACTGAAAAAGTCAGTCTTCGAAATCCAGCTGTAGTCATTTTTGGACGTTTCTCTTGCTTAGGTCGTCTGCACGCTGTCTGTGGTTTTTTAAAAAGTTTAATACAAAGCTAACGCAATTTATAATGGTGATTGCAGCAGGTAATGACGTCATGAATTCCTTTTTCGGTCCACTTCCTTCTTTAGTTTCTCAGAAAACTTTAAATAAATTATCTCATATATTTCTTGAATTTGCTGAGTCATAGCACATTACGGAGCCTCAGCTGATAAATCCTTGGTAAATTTTGATATTATAATTTAATTTTCAAAGAGGTCGAAAAGTAAGTTAATCAAAAGAAAATTCGCATTTAAATTTTATGTCGCTTTTAACCGATTTCATTGTCCCTTGTCTACATCTTGTGTGGCAAACACATTATAAATGCGAATATTTTACCAGCAAAGTATGACAAGCTGAAAGGAACTGAAACCCGTAGGGTTTGGAGAAATGAGACTTTGAGATCAACAATTTTTTCGGTAAATTGACGGTAAAGGAATTTTCCGTCACGCAATCCTCATTGGAACAGTTTGTTGACTTGTAGAGTATGGTCAGATTACAAAAAAGCAAAATCTAGTCAATCTAAGATGAACAGGAGTTTTGCTAGTCGGTTAATCGATGGGTCCGTCAATTTACTTTCTCTGAAATAGTTCGGTTTGTTTTAAAAACAAGGAAGTGTCGAAGGAAATGCTTGCTGAAACTTATTGGCTTTCCTCTGTAACTTATACTTTTAAAGCTTCATATTTACATTCAGCCCGTCGAAATTCTTAAACTATGCAACACCAAATAAGAGGGAAAAAGCAGAAAAATATGGAAAATATACAGTATAAAAAACTTCTGGTTAATTTTGTTCGCGGAGGCATGGATCCCAGTAGGTTATGACGCAATGGTCCGCAATGGTTGCTTTATGATGTGGCTGAAACGGCTGCTACAGTTCAAGTGTAGGTCCATCAATTAATTGGTATCCTATAAAGAGAGGATTTATATGACACAGCCCTTTATAATTTTGTTGATCTTTGCTGTCACAGTATTTGTCTACCTTTAGGTATCTTGTTTAATTCCAAGACCGGACCGTCGACTTACTTTTGCGTGATTGTCAGTTTGTCACAGCATCTCTCTTCCTTGTTTCGGAGTATTTATTTTGGCATTCCCATGTGGTGACAACAGTAAAGAGAGACAAGATAGGCTGGGATGGGTTAGGGGCTATGGTGGGGAGGGTGAAACGAAGCGGCAGAGGATGACTGACCGTGTTGGGAATTGGGTGTTATGGCCCCATTTCTCATACTCCCTACCCCTTACAGGTAGAGTTTCCACTGATTCATATTTAAATGTCTTTTTATTCTCTCCTTCTAATGGAATGTAAATTTTCTATTAGGTAGAGAATTAATTCTGCTTAAAACAGTAGCAAGATGGAGTTGCAGGTAACTGTTCAATATTTCTCCTATACAGTGTTTTATTATGAACTTTTTAAATTTTAGTTATTCTTGTTGCCACTCTGAAGTAGATGACAATTTCATGTCATTTTATTAAAACACAGGTGCATCTGATGAAGGGGCTTTGCATATAGCTGGGTCCTATTTTTCTTGCCATGATTTAAATTCTTAATCACACATTGTCAATGAACTGAAAACAGTTGTTTGCTGCTGGCTGTTTGTTTTTGGACCAGTACCTTGGACTTTATCTTATCAACACCAGTGTGTTTGATTATGCCTAGAATTACCCTCCTCTCCCTAAAATAAACAAAGGAAAACAGACAAATAAGTCAAGTGTGAATACAAGAGACTAATATAATAAATTTTATTTGATACTCTTAACTGCAGAAATTCCTCAACAAGCTATTCATATGAAGTGATTACAGAACTAATCCACAGAATTTCTCCACATGGCCATGTACCCCCACATATCAAATGGCCTCCATATGCTGAGACAGGTGTGGTGCCAGACCCACCAGTTTCCATTGAAATCAAAACAGATGCACAAATTGCCTCAATGAAAACAGCTTGTAGAACAGCACGAAAAGTCTTGAATATTGCAAGAGATAACATTAAGGTGAGACAAAAGCAGAAATCATATCTGTTTCAAATTATACTGTAAATAATGAACCTCAAAGAAATTTAAGTAATAGTTTTGCTATGTGGGAAAATGATAATAAGTGTTGACAATAATGCCCAGTGTTTGGTGTTATAATTTCTGACAACAAAACATCACAGTGAATCCTGAGTTGAAAGGATCCCAGTATGGCGGGAGAACATTCACTTTTGTCCCTTGCCAAGTGAGGAGTGAAACATAATACTGATGGTACCCCTGTTATGTTTCACTTGCTCAAGACTCATATTGTTCCCTGAGGTGTCAGTCTGAAAGAGATTTTGATGTATTGATGATACAACACCAAGCTAATGCTGTTTTTGTTTTATTAAGGTAGGTGCCACAACTGAAGATATTGACAGAGTGGTTCACATGGCAGCAATTTCATTTGGAGCTTATCCATCTCCTCTGAACTACAAAGGGTTTCCTAAGTCAGTCTGTACATCTGTTAACAATGTCGCTGTTCATGGAATACCTGATAGGTAATGGTTGCATTTATAGAATAAACTAATCAAATGAAGAATGATTGTCGCAGTTGTTATCGCAATTTTTGCAATTGCGTAAAGAAGCCTGAAAAAAATTCAGGACTACAACGGGGCGCCATTGAAGTCCTGAATTATTTTTTTCAGGCTTTTTTACGCAATTGCAAAAATTGCGATAACAACTGCGACGATCATTTTTCATTTGATTTCATATCCGCAGTTCACATATGATTTCTTTCACATGCATCGTTCAGAATAAACTAAAATAATAGCAATGTGGGGCATTATCATGGTCCTTGCTCTTAATATGTCTAATTTTTTCTTAGGCAAGCTTCGAAATGTATAGGTTCCTGTGGAAGAGGAAACAAATGGGTTCTGGCATTAGTTTATTATATTTGTTCAATTTCTCCCAGATCACTTTACATGATTTTTTCTTTTATTATATTTTGTGTTCTAGTCGACCATTACAGAATGGTGATATTATCAGTGTCGATGTGTCGGTAAGTTTAAAACACAAATTTGAATTTTAGTCACACATATTCATAATTTGTAAAAATAATAATATAGGAATTGTTGGCTGGCAGGGGCATGTTGAAAGCACTCTGAATTCAGTGCTGTTACTCAATTTTTCAGGTGTTCATTGATGGTGTTCATGGTGATTTATGTGAGACATATATGGTAGGTTCTGTTGATGAGCAGGCATGCAGATTAATAGAAAGCTGTCAACAATGTCTTAATGCTGCCATCAACATCTGTAATCCTGGAACAAGGTTTTCTTGGATTGGTAATACAATAAGGTAAGTGATGGATCCAGCTTTAACCACTGCTGAAGTTATTGTTGTTGAGGTACACTGTGGGTCATTAGGTGAGGAATTAAAAAACCCTGGTTATCCATGAAATTGTCAACTGAAGGTTTTTGTCATGTTGTGGTCAAATACAGTGACACTCACGGGTGCAAAATAAAAAGAAACTATCAAGATAGCAAAGCCTTTATTAGGTCACTGAAAAGAAATACATTAACTCTCCACTTAGGAAAAAAATATTGGATATTTCTTGAGATTTGAGTTATTGACCAACACATCCACATGAAAGGTTTCAACAATAATTGTCAGTGACAATATAACTTCTCATGCTAAGCAAATTGTTCCTGATCACATCCTGTGACCCTGGATGTTCTATAAATTATCCTTGCTTTTCACAGTTACAACCATCCTTAGTCATTTCTCCATCCCTCTTCGCAAGGTAACGTACCTACAAGCAATATAAATCGTCAGTACCTTCTTCCTTGTCTTTGTCTTCATCTTCTGGCTACTAAATCATTAATGATATCATAGTTTCCAGCATGCAGTGATTCTATGAGTGCTAAATAGGAATATTAATTTTATTCTGCAAAGTGATTATTATAAATAATATATTGTCTGTGGCCTTCCTGCTTTGATTGTTGTTTTTGCAGCTTTATGGCAAGGAAGAATGGCTTCACTGTTTGCCCTCAGCTAGCAGGTCATGGAGTAGGATCAGTTTTTCATGGTCCACCAGAAATTTTACATACTGGTAAACTGATAGTTGTGGTGTACTCCATAAAAATATAACCTTTGATTGAATGTTACCCCACATCCACTGTCCCAATTCTTCCCAGAACCCCTGTCGAACTGCTCTTCCTATGAGTGGAAACACATAGGATTGTGATCATAACGTCATCATCACAAGACTGCAGTTGCTACTTGCATGAACTGTACAGCTGTTCAACTGTGAGTTGAACTGTACAGTATAATGTACGAAGATAGTTAAGGTACAGCGGGCTGAATAGATCTTAAACATCTCACAGGATTTGTCTTACAGTGATAAATTATTAGAAACTTAAAAAAAAATTGTGTATATGTGTAACAACTGTTGAATGTGCTTTTTAGTTATTTAATTATTATTTTTTTGGTTCTGTCATAGTAAACTTTAATCCTGGTAAAATGGAGGCAGGGATGACATTTACTATTGGTAAGTATATTTTTTTGCCAATTCATTAAATTGGCCAGTTGAACAGCCTTACAAATAGCTATGATGGCATAGGCATTTAGCTAATTTAGCTCATATAGCTGATGCAAACAATTTTCCCCACGTAGAACCTGTCCTTTGTGAAGGATTACCTAACATCGAAATTCTTCAAGATGGTTGGACTGTTGTCACTGAAGATGGCAGAAGGTATAAAACTGTTTCTGGAGCTTTCAGTAATAAATACTGTACTTCCTCATTCCATCCACATAGATGCCGACCTCTGTAGATCTCAAATCTGGAGACTTTTTCTGGGCAACCCCTCCCTCCCTACCCAATCTGCCTTAGAATCTGGCCAACCCTCTCTGAAAATACCTTTAATGACGTTGGATTCCTCCCCCAAAAGTGGTTGAATTCTCATCCAATCCTACTGCCACGTATATAGTACATTTGGTAACAAAAATTGCAACATCTGGTTGCAAGGTAACAAATTACAACAATTTCTTGAACGGCGCATAAAAATAAAGCCAAGAACCATGATATATGTTAGCATAAGAGGCTGGGTGATTTGGATTTTTAGAAAATATGTAGTTGAAAACGTAGACTTTTGAGGGAAATTGATCCAATTTACTTTTATCGGGGAGATTTAGTCACCCATATGGGAGAGAAGGAGATTTGCTCTGTACCTGGAGACTCCCGGACAATCTGGAAGAGTTGGCACTTATGCGACCAGGGACGTGGTTTGGTTGTAATTCCTGGTTCTTGTAATATTTCTGGCCTAAATTCCAGCACAAACCATGTTCTGGAGCCACTTTACTCTTTTCTTTAAGGTTCTGGCCCTTTTTACCTCAGCTTACTTCTGCTTGGTTATTGTGGTAAATTGTACACCACATGACCTTGTGATTCTAGCTATTTACTTGTTTATTTCTTGAACAGGACAGCACAATTTGAACACACAGTGTTGATTACTGATGCTGGTGTTGAGGTGCTTACAGCTGACACAGAAGATTAAAAATATACAGGATTCAAATACACAGTTATGTTAATGTTTTAAGAAAAAAGGAAAAATATGAAAAGGAATAAATTTGTTAACACTTGTAGATGATTTGATAGTATGTTTTTTTTTATAATTAAGTACATAAGGGTTGAATTTTATTTCCAGTTAACTGGTTCCAATAGAGCATTTTCACATGATGTCATGGTGGCCATGTTGGTGTCCTAAATCATACCTCGGGGAATTGCATTCTATTTTGATGCGAGTAGCTTTTTTCATTTCAGTAGTCCAATTTGGCTGAAAGTCACATGAGTGAAAACATTCTATATCCCCACCCCCCCCCCCCCCACCCACGTTGTGACATCTCACAGATGAGAAAATGTACTTACATGCCCTTCCAATTGTTATAGTGAGTGTTTTCTACAGTGTGAGTTTGATTTTAGCAGATATGCTGTGAGTAACCCTAATTCTTGGTAAGGTAGGATTATTGGCGCCAATCAAAAAGTTTCTTTTGGGAGGATCCTTTTATATATTCTGAGGTACTACCACACTGCATCCTTTGGCCTGGATCATTTTGACCTTTGTCAAACTTCTCCAAAGCCATGAAATACTGCCCCTTTCCCCCTCCTCTTCCCCCCTCCCCCCTCCCCTTCCCCCACATCCCACCCGCACCCCCCCCACCCTAAACAATTCTTTGCTCCGCAGGCTATTGTAGGCTGCCTCTACCCCTACGTCATATATTATCCAGCATTCCCTGCGCTGTTAACCGAGCTAGTACCAGTGCAACCTTGTTCCCAGGGTCCTCTCTCTACTTTCTCGAAGTAGAGAGAGGACCCTGGGAATGAGGTTGGTACCAGTATTTCTCGGTTCATTATTTTCATTGTTCTACGTGTCGTGTCGTGGTATTGCACCATTTTGACTGCCACAGAGTGCCAAAGTTGTCAAGCAATTTCCTACCTTATTTCAAACTAAGTTTAAATTTTCTGGTTTATGTTAAATCTTAAACGAGAAATGCACGTGAAGAGTTTTGCCGGTCGTCCGAAAGGGACGTGTAAGAGTGTTATTCCGTCGCCCTCAAGCACTGACTTGGCGATCAAGAAAAGCAATATGGCGGCTCAGCTTGTCATCGCGAGCCACGTCGAGAGCGCTGTTGACAACGGCTACACTTTCTGTGCGTCGCCCCTGTACGAATCCAAGCCTCGTCTTTGACAATGGTAAGTGTTATTTGTCTGTTGGCTCAAGGGTGTAAACTTTGAAAGAGGATAGCGTTTCGTCCCCCGTCAATACATGTAAGCTTACAGGTGACTTGTAGGGGTAGTACAGTAACAGAAGATTAATTGAATAACTTGAATAAAAGCTCAGTTACTTCCTTCCCTTTCTTAGCCGATCAACGTATTGGCTCTGGAACTAATTACATATATGACATCCGTTGTGATGTGGTCAGACTAAACTCCTTCATGGCCCTTCATAAGCGCTTCGTCTTTAAATCTTCACTTTCATAATCATGGAATTCCTTTATTAAGTCCCCATTTCCAATTTATCCCCTTCCCCCACCCTTTCCAGTAAGTCTCTGTTTGGTGTCGTGGAGACTAGGAGAACTTCTAATGCCCAATAAATTAAAAGATATTACAGACAGTGAACTTGTAATGGACAAAAAGGTTGATACTACCACAGACAGACCATCCTATCTATGTCTGTGGATAACTATTTGATCTAATACATTCACTGTAATTTGCAATTGTTGATATTGCTTTGAGTCAAGTAACTAACAAAAATATGTCATAAAATTCAGAATTTTACATCTTTTGTTCCCAAATTTTGATGAATTGTAAGCCAGATAAATAAAGTTTGCTTACCGTTTATGGAGTTTATGGAGTCGTGGGTCAGTTGACTCCACCCACCGAACAATGGTAGGAAAAAATAAGCAAGGCAGGCAACTCCAGTGTCTGCCAAGACGGACATCAACCTGACTTTTATCAGGTTTTCCCTATCTTATGCTGGGAAGCGACCCCTTTACACATTCCTACAGGTTACTATTTTCCAAACTTGTTTTCATTTTGCCTACATTTTGTCTACATAGGATACATGAACAGTCAATTTTAGCCTTTACATGAAATCACATCACATAGAAATTTGATAAAACTTGCGTTGACTGCTGGTTTGTTTGTCTTGTAGGGGTTGCCCACCCTGCCACCCCAGTAGGTCAAGAACACTTTCTCGAGAGCCCTCTTCAAGACCATGGCTCCATTTTCTGGTCAGCAGATCCTGCATTGGATCGAACAAGTCATGGAGAGCTGTTCTTTGACCAGGTTGCTGAACTTGAGAAAGTGATATCTGGGGATAGTTGCAGGGGAACAGTTTTGGGGAAACCATGGAGTGTGAATGGTGAATTGTACAATGTTGTTCAAGAAAGTGTTGGAGATGGTGTTAGCCTGGTAGAGGGACTGAACTGTGACCAAGCTGTAGATGCATGCAGTTGCAGGTTGCCAGTGGGTGAATGGTGTTCCATGCTAGGCCAGAATGAAAGTCCATGTATTGAAGAGTTTGAGCAGCAAGCCACTGATCATTCATCAACACTGTCAAATGGAAAAGCAGCTTCATTTGACGACTCCCAGGGTTCTCCATCATCTGTTGGAAGTTCTTGCAGTGATGAAGCTTCAGAAAAGAGAATCAGAAATAACCAAGCCTCAAAGAAGTTCCGTCGTGTAAGGAAGGAAAGACACAAAACCTTGTTTGCAAAGGCATCTAAATTGGCACAAGAAAATCATTCACTGAAACTCCAGGTGAATGAGATGATGAGGGAAGTGATCAGCTTGAGGTCAATGCTTCCAAAGAGCACACTTGAAGTTAAATATGTTAGTGCCTAGCAAAGCACTATATACCTTAAATTTACCTTTGAACTGAAGGAAAACTGGAAGATGTTGTTGAACAAATTTCTGTTTATTAAATTGGTTCAATTATATTTTCTAATACATTGATTTATGTAGTGTCATTTTGATCAATTTTTAAGTAGCATGAACGTTTCATGAAACAAAAAATTAATTCTTGGTGGCTAAGGAAAATACACACACACTATTTAATGTCTATTTTGAATTCCCTTTACTTTTTCACATCTATTACATTATCGGTATTAGTACTTTTTTCAGTTCTTGTGTTTTGAAATGTAGCTTTTGTGTGATTAGGAAATTTTCAATCTTAGTTATAGGCTTTATAGTAGAGGGTTAATTCTGTGATTGTGGATTCCATTATAATTTTGTATTTTGTCCAATTTCTCTACTTTTCTTGTAAATGTTAATAACCATAAAGTAGATTTCACGTTATGTAAGTGGTTGCACAAGCAGTGTATAAATAAAAGCTTTGAAACTAAAACTATTTTTTGTTTGTGTTTATCTTTGTATGAATAATCAACATAACTAAATAACTGACCTTTATATACCCTTGGTGGTATTTGTATCACACAGAGGCTTGTGGGGTAGAGCAAATGTACATGAAACAAATAGTTCTAATACCTTCCTCAACTTCCACCTATACTTGAGGTTGGTGATAGATCACACAAAACAAAGAGGTTTTTTGCAAGAACAATAATGTTGAAGACTGGAACTCTTTACCTGATGATGTAGTTTGCTCTGAGGAGCAGGGATGGCACAGTGGTGAGAGCACTTGCCTCCCACCAATGTGGCCCGGGTTCGATTCCTGGTCTCTGGATCATATGTTGGTTGAGTTTGTTTTTGGTTCTCTTCTCTGCTCCGAGAGGTTTTTCTCCGGGTACTCCGGTTTCCCCCTCTCCAAAAAAAAACAAACACTTTCCAAATTCCAATTCAATCCGGATACAGTGGATAATGAGAGCCATTGCATGGATGTCCACTGTTAAAACCCGATTATTATCATGATATCATTGAGCAAACAATAGTCCTTTAAAATGGTTGTCATGTTAAACATCAGTTGATGCTGACCTGGACCTGTTTCTCCTTTTTTTGGTTATGCCCTTTGATTTAGATGAAGATTCTTCCAATGCAGGTGCACGATAGAACATAGGAAAATTTAGAGTAACCCAGTAGCCCTTCCAGACCTATATTTTCATTGGCCCCTATGACGCCTGTAGCGTCTTATTGTTATCAGGGGTATTGTTTTGTTCTCCAATCATAGACCGCATCTGGTAAGCTACGGGGTCTCTCAAAATTTACACCAACCTTTTCCCCAGACTCCCCTCTTGGGCCATTGGGTCAGAGATACTGAGAACGGCCTGAGAACTAACTTCGAAGACAACATGACGTAAGACGTTGTTGTTGTTTGCAGTCTTGAGAATTGTCCTGAAAGGTCCCGATCTACAGTTTTCTTCTAAATGCACGGAAGCTAAGTAATGTTTCTTTCAGAGTCTCGTAGACTTGTTTCTCTCGCATTCAAAGGCCTGTGGAAGCCATCTGTCTCGAGATGTTGTTTGTTTCTCTTCCGAGCTGCAAATGGCGTGCAACTGGCATCTCGTCAAAAACCCACGGTACCGCTTTTAATTAAGCTAAAGTTTTATATCATCAGAGGCACTCGCTATGTAGCAGTGTATATAGCTGCATGGCAGAGCAAATAAAAATTAAAATGAGAGTTAATTTGATTAGATTAAGCTGAAGCATGCATATGGTCTTATGTAACACTGTAATATATATCTTTTACACCCTTTGACTCACTGGCTGAGTGTGATTACACACACTTATATATATATCAGCGACCTGGCTGGCTTTGTAGGAAGGGTGTTTGTTTAGAGAGTGAAATGAGAAGTATACTGCAAGGTTTGAAAATATGACGAAATTTATTGATAAGACATACTTCGATGTCTTATTAAAAAATTAAATGTCGTCATCTTTAATTTTTAACGAAGTGTCTTAATGACTGGCAGCCGGTCAAACTCCGGATTCGGCTTCAAATCACTATTTTGGTCTTCAGTCCTATTCAGGCTCCCTTTCAAGGGCTTTGTTTTCCTTAGACTTGGTACTACGGGAGATTTAGTGTGTTTTAGGTTAGGGATTAGGGCTAGGAGTCGAGGAATATGGACATTTGTATTAGGCTTGAAGATTTTGACCGGCTGCCAGTCATTTAGACGATTTGTACTTTGATAGTTTATATTAATAAAACTGCATTGCTTTCTTAACAGTTACTTTGATAGTTAAGTCTGTAAATGTCGTCGTTTGTTGAAAATATCATAAATTCCTCAATTTTTCTGAATTTGTCAAGGAAATGTCGGATTGCCGGTCATTTAATATTTTTACAACCTTGACCAGTTGCCTGTCATTTAGACACAGCCAATTTTTAAACATTGCAGTTTCCTTTCTGAAATGAGAAGTCACTGTCAAAGCCTCTCTGTGAACCAGAAAGGAAACTTATATTGATAAGTTACTTTGTGGCCTACTATTTTGAAAGAAATAGGAATATTGTATTTTTTCTATTGTTCTCCCCCATTTGTCTTTGGTGTAAAAAACGTAGCATGTTAATAACATTTTGTTAGTGGCTGAATTGCATGTAATACAAGAACCAGAAGGGTGTCAAGTACCCCTTACTGAAAAAAACTAAGTTGGATGCACTTACAAGAATCTACCATTTTGTGTTCAATTTATTATTTACTTACAGGTATATCTGTTATCAACAAGTGCTGTTCACACAGACAAAAAGCCAACACATCACTTTAAAGAAAGAGCTTTGAAAACAGAATTAGAAGATAATGATTATACTAAGGGTAATGAGGCCTACAGGATGCCACACCCCATTTGGTAGGTGATGTAATAACTTCTGACATTGGTACTCATCACAGGAAAAAAACAGCTTGTCCTTTGGTCAAGTTGTTGCTGAGTTACTAGCCAAGACCTTCGTTGAACATAAAACACTCCCGACATATCAAGTTTATCTTGTCAAATGCTTCTTGCCTGTCATGCAACTCGTGATAAAATATGCTAGCCTGATGGGTTGTTCCACTAGCCCTGGGCTATGGGACAGATCTTTTGTCGCTCCCTGCCATTATCGTCATCTTATTTACTAGTGTTGCCAACTCTGCTGTTGTATTTAAGTTCCCCTTATCTCCAGAATCAACTAACTTCCAATGTTGGCAGCACGAGAAAGGGAGCAACTATTTGTTAAGTAAGGTGATGATCTTGATGACATTTACCAGTGTCTAAAGCATCTTTACTTAAATTATGGACACTTGCTCTTCAGATTGCTTTTGTTGTTATTGTGGCTTTGTGAGAAACTGTATCTTATGATGATGATTTCATTTTATTTTTTTATTTGTGCTTTAGGTCAGAACATGATATGAACAGTGTAGAGATCATCCATACAGAGGCAGCTACCAAAGTTGACAAGGTAAGATGGAGTCCATTAGACTTTTCTGTTATATCCACCTATTCAATTCTGTTTCCAGGATAAAGTATTGAATTTAACTAAAAGGATATTAAAATGTAAACTGGTTTGAAAGCCCCACTCCTCACCCATCCCCCAAAAAAGAAACAACAAATTTAAACCAAAAGGTTCCTGTTTCATTTCAGCTTGCCTATGGCTCAGTGCAGTTTCTAAGGATAGCATTTGATGTTTTCTCCCTGTACAAAATTGGAAAGATGACTGAAAACAAGTGGTTAAAGTAAGTCACAAATAAAGGAACACTCACTCTACATGCACAGGGGTTTCAAAAAGAAAAAATGTAGCAGGAGGATATTCAGAAGTACCCAGAGGACTATTGTGCCGTGATAGCAGAACAGTGCGGCAGAGCCGAGGTTTATGTCGAAGTAGCCGGCGCAAATGCTTAAAGTAGCCGGTGACTTGCGTTGGGCGCCGGCTTAAATTGAAAACCCTGCATGCAGGGGTTTCATTAGAAGCCGGCAAAAACCATTGCCTGCTTTGTCTAGATTTCACTAAAATGACTAAAAAAAATTAATCAAGTCACCGCTTAATTTAGCTAGCTCAGGCAGCTATTTCCAAAATTATTGAAACCCCTGTACATGTAATGGAATCATTTGTTACTTTTTAGTAACTTGGTCATGTTTGACTTTCTCAACAGTCGCATCATCATGTTAGAGACAGTGGCAGGTGTACCAGGTATGATTGCAGCCATGGCTCGTCACTTTCACTCACTTAGGAAACTTACAAGGGACCACGGATGGATTCATACTTTATTAGGTATTGGCTCTTAATGGTACCTTAATTGGCAAATAAAGAAAAATTTTCAAACCTCATTTAATCTTTTCTGTGTAACATCATTTTGAATTTTAATTTAAGAGGAAGCTGAGAATGAGCGTATGCACTTGATGACAGCCTTGGAATTGAAACAGCCAGGAATTATCTTCAGAGGTGTTATACTTCTTGCACAGGGCAAGTAGTTTATATATACACACTTAATGAACAAAACTACTGTAATTTTAAATTATTCACCGAAGTGGAGGTGAATAAGTAAACAATAGTCTCCATTTGGTGTGAAAATATGCTCAGATATTTGTCCATGGACAACTTATCTGTTCCAAGAAGCGAACAGTTTTCTGACAGTGATTCTCAAGGAAAACTGTGAGTTTCAAGGAACTGATAATGTCCAAGGAAACATATCCAAGCATATTTTAAAGACAAATGAAGTCTAGTCTTCATTATACTTTAAATGTTTTTTGCAACACACATTTGGGAAATATCACCAGGTATTCCCCAGTTTTAGCTGGGGTATATTCAGTCACACAATGCATTTAAACCAATCACATGTGAGCAGAAATACTTGATGGACTGTAATGGTGGATATTTACTGAGCCACTTTCACTGACACCAAGGTGAATAACTAGCGTTTATTCATAAAATAATTTCCCCTTTGGATTTTGTTTCTCTTTGGCTGCTTGGAGGTGAATAGTACTTTACTAATCACCTACGAGTTAACCAATCAGAATGTGTGAAAAGCACTATTTTCTTGTGTGCTTTACACTAAAAGTATACTAGTTTGAACATAATGAATACCTGCATTTGTTATTTCTGCTTGTCTGATGAATAGTCATTAATTAGAAGGTAGAAAGTTTTTGTTGTCTGAATAATCAGGCATTTTTCAGATACATGTACTTACAGAGTGAGTAGAAGAAGCAGCCCAGCAGAAAGAATTACACCTTGACTTTGTGAACATTTATCAGTTTCAAGGTGTTTTGCAGGAGGCAGCAGTGTCAGTAGACAGATAGTGCAGATTAGAGAGGTAATAAACCATTTAACTGCTAAGAGTGACCATTACTTAAATTCTCCTTTTTGTAACAGTGCTCAATCAAGCATAAAGGTTATGAGAAAAAAGGGAATGAACATCAAGCAACAAAGGTCTTGATTGCTCAACAAATTCTCCTCGTCATTACCACAGAAAATGTATGGAGAACAGTGTGGAGAATATACGTGCTGATATTAGGGTTTAAAGGGTTAACTCCCAGAAGTGATTAGAACATAATTTCTCCTTACAATATTAATACATCATCCAGAAGACAGGTGATGAGAATATACAAACTTATCAGCAAGAGGGTGTTTTCTTCATATAAGCCCAGATTCTCTTAACTAACATACAAGGAACTGTATTGCAGCTAGAAAGGAGAATTAATAATCAGATCTTAGGAGTTGAATGGTTAAAGGTTTGTGAAGCTGTTTAGTGGGCAAGATGTTTTGATCTACAGCATCATGATAATTGATTTGGGTTTTTGTCAACATTGTTACAACAAAGCTACCTAGTGGATCTGTGATAGTGGTCTGTTGTTCTTTTTTTCACTGACAGGTATATTTGTGAACTGTTTCTTCATTGCCTACATGTTGAGTCCTAGATTTTGTCACAGATTTGTTGGGTATCTAGAGGAAGAGGCTGTTAAGACCTACACTTACTGCTTGAAGGTAACAACACTACTATACAAGCTGTGAAAGCAGTTTTTCTTGCTTAAGGGATATGTTTTAAGTTCCTTTTGTCAAGGACACATCTTTTTTGATGGGCATAAATTCTGCATATAGTGGAACAGCCCAAGAAGTTCAAGTTTTTACATGTAACAACAGTATTCTTGTGCAGATTTTAGAAGGGCTTTGACAGAATCAAAAAAAGCAAATTTATAGAATCCAGCCACTTCAGTCTAAAAAAAATGCCATATTTTGTTATGTATACATAGCCTTTTATTATAGAATTATTGAAAGTCGTATAATTTTCACTTAAAAAATGCATGATTGCATTCACTTTGATTTTGAATTCTGACCAACAATCCTCATGAAGATCCATTTTTTCCCACTGATCTTAAACTTCACAAATACAGTTAACAGTTAACCATTCCATTTGGGAGGCACTGTCCTGCATGGCACAACTGCAAAAACATGCAGCACCGTTCGAACATCTTTCATGAGATAAATGTTCAAAATACCAACCACACACCACTACACTTGCATACTGGCACACCTATCTAACAAGAAATCTTTTATTCCACTGTAGTGTATCGATGATGACACTCTACCAATCTGGAAAACAAAACCAGCACCAACTCTGGCTGTTAATTACTGGAGACTAAAGGTATTAGGAACTATTAACAAAATCAATGTCATTCAGTCTGGCACATGCTATTATCACTCTTCATTATTTCATCCAGTACCAAATCTGTTGTTCTGGTTATATCAGAGAGCCTGTTACATTAAACTTAAGCTAACGATCTTCAATTTCATTTGTAGGATGGAGCAGTAATGCGGGATGTGATCTTGGCAATCCGTGCGGATGAAGCGCATCACAGAGTTGTCAATCACACACTCAGCTCAATGCATCTCAATGAAAAGAACCCATTTTCACCTGGCCAGAAGAAATTATAAGTTGTTGAGTAACAAGGATCTACATAGCAGTGCTGTTTCTTAGGCTCCTAAGGCACCTAATATTTATATGTTCACAGTAACCAAGGCGTTGTTCTTATTTTGATGTGTTGCCATGCTTTTCCTCTCAAATGCTCAATGACAGAGTGCCCACAGTGTTGTCCTTCCTTGAAATTATGCAATGTGCACTTTTCCCATTGATTTATGTAATTACCTTGCATATTGCTGCATGACAGCATCTCACAAAACACAAAAAATAACCACCACATCTAGGACCTTTAAGCCACACTGGCTGGTTGCTGATGAGGTGTTCCAAGGAACCTTCCAAATTAAGAGCTATTCTTGATTCATTTCAGTAATGCCAGTGTTTTTGTGTAAAAAGCTCAAGAAGTAAAGTTACTACAAGAACATTAATTTTAATACAAATCATCTAATAGAAGTAGAAGTGTTTTTGATAAAAGTGCTGCTGTGTAGTGTAATATACCTTTTTAGACTCTCTCTCTAAATAACCATTTTCTCTGCAAAACTAGTTCAGAAGTTTTCAACACCTGTCTCAATAATGTGTAACATCAAAAGAACTCTGTAATTTTAAATAGCTAATATATTTAAATAAGCACCATACTTTTTGGGGGCTTTCAAAATATTGTGTATGTTTCAGGGTTGTCACTAATTTTTGAAGTAGGAGGGGATGTGTGAGGAGTAGCTGGGTAGTGACAGTATTCTGCTTTTCTGTCAAAGTAGCTGGGGATATAACTCAGAATTTACACGGAAAATCTGCGTCTCTTGACCGTTAGTGATAGCCCTGAATATTTAGTTACTGCAGCAATAAATTCCTATTTATTATAGAGTGGTTTTCGATTGAGTGTCAATAGTAATTTGCGTTTGCTTGGATGAAAAAATTTCCACCACTCTCTCAGCCAATGAGAAGCAAAACCAAAACCAACCACGAGTTGCATGTTTAGATTTTCCTGTGCTTGACATTGTATTCTTTATTAATTTAAATTCTGATTGGTTTGCTAAGCTGTGATTGGTCAGAGTATTATTGCTTTGGTTTTAAGGCACTCAACAGAAAACCGCTCAATAACAACGTAAGAAAACTACTGCACAGTACTGCACTCTATTAATGTACAGCAGTCAGACTTGGAAATTGTAATAAAATTACTACTAGTCAAGATGCATGATTAGATTG
This sequence comes from Galaxea fascicularis, assembly GCA_948470475.1. Classification (NCBI taxonomy): domain Eukaryota; kingdom Metazoa; phylum Cnidaria; class Anthozoa; order Scleractinia; family Euphylliidae; genus Galaxea; species Galaxea fascicularis. The sequence continues at coordinate 27,238,434 of OX419343.1, read as the reverse complement.
GGAAAGCCAAATAAAGACTGTTTCAGTGGAATAATTATTCATTATCTTCTGGATGAAATTGAAGTGATATGCTATTGATACAATATCTCAGGCCAGTGGGTGGAGGACCATCTGGGAATACATGGCCAAGATGAGAATCACACTGTAGCAAAGTAAAAGAAAACATGTCAATGTACAAGGACCCAGGTTCTATTGTAGGTCACAAAGATGACATAGCACAGAGTGGTGCAAAGGCAAACAATAAGGCATGAATATGATCAAAAAGGGTCATAACCCAGCTTAATCCTTTGAACACTTCATAAAATAGAGTGGTCATGAGAATTCAGGACAGGATCACCTAAGATGAATTGCTTGATATTTTGAAAATTTTTCCCAACTACTTCTGCAAGAAATGGGGATTGAAATATTGATCTTAGGGGTTAAAAGGATTCAAAAGAGTGTAGGGAGGTGAGGGGCAGGAAAGAGAGCATACTAGGATACAGCAAGTGGGACTATCAGGTACCCTGTCCATGCACTCCTACCAAACAATAACATAAATGTGTTGTTGTCTTAGACCACACGTGGCTACAAAGTTGTGTATTTTCTTTCACGTATTTAGGCTACTGGTACTCCTCTTCTGCCACATGGTTTGTTTCTAAACATTTTGCAATGAAACTGATGTTTAAGAGGAATTAAGTTGCCCTCACCAGCATTTGAATAGTTATTGTAAAATCTCACCTGTCGACAAAGAACTTCAATTCTAACCATACCATGGCTGTCATCATGTTCTTCAGCCACTGACGGCTGAGGGGACTGCCCATCACTAGAAGTTGTTTGTATTGCAGAATGAAATGATGGCCATCCTGTTCCAGAATCAAACTTGGCAGCTGAGCTGTGTTAAGATAAAAGCAATGCATCAAACCAGGAACTGAAATCACTATTTACATTATTTCACCAAGGACATTCAAGTTAAAAAAAAAAGGAAAATGATGACAGGAGCAAATACATGAATGCCCTGTGGGTTTAGCAACTATTTTGATAACTACTTTTTATTGTATTTTATCATACTCAAACTTGTCTTGTATGAAATCATAATTCAGTTCAGTGTGTTCCTAATGAAGAACTCGTAGGCACTTTATCATAGCTCATTCCAGAACTAAAACAAGTATAACTAACTCTAAATTTTGCAATGTCAGAAAGTGATCTATGTCACTTAATACTGGTTGCAGGCATAGAAAATAACTGACAAACCTGTACCTAAACAAGTCACTGCCACAACATACACACTTGTAAGTTCCTTTACTTTTCAACTCTACATATTCACCTGACCAAGGCTACAAATAAAAGAAGAGGCATTGCAAATTAGTCACGACACTCATATCATCCAAACTCCTTTATAAATGGGGGAGAATTGTTGTGGACCAAAGACTGGAAAATCACCAGCCAAATGAAGACATGTAAATCATGGATATTCAGTCTCTTGAAGTGAGAATCCTGACTGATGAAATGATGTTTGATCATAGAGCAGAGTTGTTAGCATAGCATAGCATAGCACTCACCTTCCACCAATGTGGTCCAGGTTCGATTCCTGGTCTCGGCGGCATATGTGGGTTTAGTTTGTTGTTGGTTCTCTTCTCTGTTGCGAGAGGTTTTTCTCCGGGTACTCTGGTTTCCCCCCTTTCCTCAAAAACCAACACTTGTAAATTCCAATTCGATGAAGTGTAATGTAGTGTAGTATAGTGCAGTATATATGAGAAATATGTTAAAAAGACTGCATCTAGTTTATTTTGTCTTCAGTTGATTTCTTTTGTTAAATTGTTATGCACAGTGTTAATGGCTTCATGATTTATGATACACTGTGCTGGTATTTAATTTAGCCAGGTCCATTATAATAGGGTCTCGCACACAAATTATCATACCTGTTCAGTTCCTTTTTGCCTGCAGACCCAGAACTGTTCAGGGGTGAGCTTTTTCATCCACACAGCTTCAGAATTCTTAGCCTGGACAGCTAATTTTATAAAAATGTCATGTCGTTTTAAGTAAATGTTGAACAAAAAAATTATAACATTTTAATTATATTGCCAACTGGAATTATGAACAATCAAAGTTATTTACCGAAGGCTTAAAGAACGTGTTTAATATCTTCAGATACTCTTCATACTGACATAATCAACAGCTACAGACAGTGTACAGAATATAAACACATACCTTGGTAAAGGCAAATTCCCCTTGAAAATATCGGTAAACCTCCGTGACTTCTTACTAATAGATTTGTTGCCTGAAATCGTAACAAAGGTGACCAAATTTTACGGTAGTTCCTTGAGTTTATTTTGAAAACTGATCGACACACTTTGGAGGCGATTCTGGCCGCCATCTTTGTTTACTAATTCCCAGTCCTCCGTCTGAGTTACTTCTCGACTCAGTCCATTCTCGTCCCAAGTGGGAACAAGGACTCAGGCCTGACCTCAGGCGGAAAGAAGAATTTTTCGTTTTTTTTTTCGTCCATTATTGAGGGCTGGATTTTTAACCCAAAACTAACGTTAAGACTAGATATATTGTAGAAAATTCTAATCGCCTCATAGCATCTTGAACCTTTCAATGTCCACCGTTATTGAGGGCTGGATTTTTAGCTCAAAACTAAAGTTAAGAATAGATATATTGTAGAAAACTCTAATCGCCTCATAGCACCTTGAACCTTTTAACGTCCACCATTATATGTGTCAAGAAACTAAGAGGATATGTGCTGGGGTTCTGAAAAGCAGAGGGACATCGCGCCCTTACCACCAAACTCAGCTCAGCTGGATATAGGTAAGTGACCAGGCCTCTAATCACGCGGGCTTCTATGAAAAACTGTTTTGGACAAAACTGAAAAAGAGGATTGGAGTTGTTTCAACGATCATCTGCGCTTCCTGCTAGTTTCTCTGGATTACAGGGCAAAAGATGTGCTACAAAAAAGACCCTTATTGACGGAGCAAGGGAGCAGATAACTCAGGCGTCAAAAGATACATTTGCAAAAGCAACAAAGACAGTAGATGAAGTCTTTATTATATTAAATATTTATTATGTCATTTTAGTTTCATCCAGATACAAGCAACTTGCGATTGAGCCAAAAAATTGTTTTTGAGTAACGTTAAAAAAATAAGCAAAAAACTAATAGTTGTGCCGTTCAAGGGTGACTGTTCAAATACGTGTCTTCCTTTTAAACCAACATGCTGAAAAAAAAAAAAACCCTCACAATTTTTGCAGTTCTCGAGGTTTGTCCAGTACCCCTAGCCAGTGTTCTGAATAATCCAGCAAGGGAAACGTACAGCAGTCAGAATATCCAAAGAACTCCCGCCCCAAGAGATTACGAGACTGTGAGCGTCACAATCACGGGGAAAAAAGCGCACTTTCTGAGGGTAAAAATAAAGGTAAAAAGAACATCAAACGCTAACAAAACAGTAAAATGTGTATCGTCCTATAAGATGGGTAAGTTCTTTTTCACGAAGTTTTCTTTTTCTCTTTCTCTTTCCGCACTAAACTTGCTAAGGAAGAGTTTTCTTCTTCGTCTTCTTTTAGTTGCGCTTGGTCTTCATTTTCCTTCTTTGTACATTTTTCACTTGGTTTCTCTTTGGAATTCTTCCCTTGAGTATTGGTGTTCTCTGTTTTGCTGTCAGCGTTGCTTGTGTTTTCTGCATCATCGTCCTCATCACTTTCCTCTTCCTAACAATGGAATTTCAAACAGAATACAATTTACAAACTCTAAATGATGGCTGAGTCTCCGGAGCTGGTAGCAAAACAAGGTTTTCGCTGAGTAGGACCAAGGAATCTATTACTATTACCTGAAATGTCACACTTAAGGATTCGATCTGCAGACTCAAAACGTAGGACCAACCTTGTACAGCATAATAAACAATAAGAAAAACAGCACACTGAAAAGTTTGAACCACTTTGCACTATAGACAATGCAATAGGAAAATGTTCCTTATTTGAATATCCAAACTTCATGATTTCATTGACGCAACTTGGGGAACATCGGCGGGTAACATCAACTGTTTGTAACAACTTACGGATTCGTCACAATCTGTACAGAACCACTGATATCCTCGAGTCTTGGGATTGGCCTATCAAAAAACAGTTAATAAAAGATACTCCATGTACAGTTGCAGGTTACATTTAACAGAATGGAATACTAGACTATCAAGCAACCATAAACTTGTTTAAGCGCAACATAACTGAATGTAATAAGGCCTGCGTAACTTGTCCTTGGTCAGTTTAGTACCGGGACTTACTTTGATTGGTGGATCCAGACAATGAAAGTGGTAACAATGCTTGCAGCTGTCACACCTGTGGAAATTACAACAGAGAAACAATTCTCATTTTCAATGATGTAAATTCTTTGCTTGTTTTGTCCCAGTGCGTTGGTTGCAGCCCAGCATGGCATTACAGATGTTTTCGTTTTTTTTTCGGGGGGAGGGGAGGGGGAGGGAGAGAGGGAGGGAGGGAGAGGGGAGATGTCATGGAGGGTGAAGAGAGAACGCTACCAAAACCGGATTGAGAGTCTTCCCGGAAGGCCATACCTGACGAGATTGGTGTTCGTACCGCTCTTATTACAAACACAGCACTCGGTGCGAACATCTTCAGGTTTTTTCTTCTTATCTGTAGTTTCTGTGATATTTCTTCCCGGCCGTCTTCCTCTTTTTTTAGGAGGCTCAGAACTTGTCTCCGGTGTAGTCTTCTGTTGATTAGACAAGTTTAAGTCGGTAGCAATTCGCTAAATATGTTTTCACGACTTCCATATAGTAATTTCATTGCTAACTTTACATTGTATTTGGTATTGTGTGACTGGTTAAATAATGAAATGCCACGCGCTTTTAACCAAAGAGAAGAAATACAACACGTTAAATTCAAACGTTACATAAATGTTTGAGTTTGCCGCCCTTCGCATACGTTAGAAGTTTTCGGGTTCTTAACATCCGTTGAGTCTTTCAGCCATGGAAGCTGACATATTCAGTACAGTTTCGCACGGTTTTACACCCAACCTTCTGTTACGATGGGCGTGGCGAGTTTACTTTGGTTTGCATGTGACAGCTCGGGACACTACAGTAAATAACATGAACAGAAATAACAGTAATGTACTTACGTTCTCCGTTGTCTCGTTTTCTCCTGCTGTTGGCATTTTCCGTTTGGATTTGTTCAGCTTGCGCTTTTTAGACTGAAAGAAAATAAGATGAAATGAGCTACAGGTTAAGCGACAAACCTCTTATACGCCGAGAAATGATCGCAACAGGGCTCGGAACATTCTCCTTCCAGGAAACATTGACCAAGTCACCAACTTAGTACCAGAATTGATGAACCAAGCAACTAAAGAATATGATTTTTCACGCATTAACTGAACATTCACCGACTCAAAAATGTTCACAGCTCTCGACTTGTAAAGCACAGACGCTACAAAACGATAAAACTAAAGGCACAACGTTATGTCGCAAAGCCAAAAAAACAGATAGCCATGACAAATGCGGCGATTTGTACTTGCACACAAATTTGAGTTCGATCTAAATCTAAAAGAAAGAAAGAACGTGCAGGGGTATCAAACAATAACGTAACTGGATTGTTATGTTAGCAAGTTTGCTTTTGACAATTTGAATTTTTCTGAGTTTACCAAATATTACAACGTGTGATGAAACTTGACTTACCTCTCCCTTGTCAGGAGTAAATTTGGTGGGTTCTTTGATGACGCGTCTCTGGCGGCCTTGAGAGATGGGTGTGGTGTCTTCAGGATCAACTTCCATCTCATCATCGTCATCACTGGGGTCGCACTCTGAACACTGCCTATATTCGTGAACATATAAAGTGGTCTCACATATTACACAAGGGGAAGAATGCAATAAGGTCGGGACGGACCATTGCTTGTGCACGATTTCCTTTTCTGCAGGTGCATGACGTTTTTGGCTTTTTTTGGCTTTTTATTTGCCTTCTTCTTTGCAATAAATTTTTGTTGTTGTCTTTTACCTTGCATGATCTTTTTTTGGCTTCTGTGGTAAACAAAACAAGTCAATGGAGAACTCGCGTAACTGAACTTTCTCGGCTCACGATTCTTTTTAAATTCGTCGCCACCAAATTACGGTCTCAAATCGTTTTTATTAATTCCGTCAAGATCTGGGCAAATGTACCTCATTGCCCTGCATTAGAAACAAACGTTATGAGTTCCATTACAGGCAAAATTTGAGCGCAGTCAAATTGAGCAAAAAGAAGATAACATCAATGACTGTTGATGAGAATCGTACATTCTCTGGAGGTTTCCCTTTCGAAGTTTTGGTCTGTAGCGTGTTTTCAGTCACTGTTTGCCCAATCAGTGAGAGTTGGCCCGTACCGTTCACGTTAAACAAAGCAAACACTTAAATACTTACCACAGACACTTGGCTGATCGCTTGGGCATGCGCGTCAAGGGTGGGTCGACGCAGGCCAGGTGATAATGATAATGACACGTATCACATTGCACCAACTGATGCTGATTTTCGGTTGTTTTGCAAGTATTGCACCTGAAAAACACAAAAGGCGATCAGTATTAACGAAAAAATGTATCCGAATTTTAAGGAAAACGATTTCAAACTTGACGATGAATACTTGCAAGTTAACGCTCGTTTATGGAAACATCACGAAATGCTGAAAGGCAAATGAAAATTTTCATGCCGTATTATAAAAACTGTGCACCTTGATGGAAATGTTACACTGTCTAATATCTTCCTGTGAAGTACAACTACAAAAATCGTCGCAGCAGCTCGAGAGCTGAACTAGAAATGTGACGGCGGAAATTTCCACGACGATTGGCCTTTGCAACAACGCAATATCTCTGTTTCAAAGAGAATGGGTCACGGAACGCCAGGCTACAGAAACCTGGAGTGTCACACACGTATACCCAGTTCTTATGACGGCTCAAGTCTCAGCATTACTTACATGTGCAGTTTGATGGGTTTTGACGGAGTTTGTGACGCTGACTGCTTGAGTTTCTTTGTTTCCAATATGGAAGGTTTTGCTAAATCCTGAAGAAGAAAAAAAGCACATACACAACAATATGTTTTAGTGTTTTTTCAATGTGTGATGATGACGACGATGATGATGACGATAGTGACGGTGATGACAGTAATCATGATGACAGTGATGGTGATCGTGACGATGATGACGATGGCGACGATGATGACAGTGGTGGTGATGGTGATGATAATGGTGACGATATTGATGATGATGATGACTATGATGATGGTGACGATGATGGTCACGGTGACGATGATGGTGACGATGCTGATGACGATGGTGATGGTAATGACTATAACGATGGTGATCAGTGGAGATGATTACTATCATGATCATTATCAGTACTATTTAAGACGGTGATTGCTAAGATTGATTGGGCTTGAATCACTCAGTCCGAGACAAATTAATGTCACCTTAGCTGCTAATCTGCACAGGGAGCGGTGCAGTTGAGCTGACTCGTGTCTCCTTTCCCTGATGTCCTCCGCTAAAAGCTGAATGGTTTCCGTCAACTGCGAGAAAACAGATACCAATGGTTTCACCAGGTGATACTTTATTTAACTGTCGATCCAAAGAATTAGATGTTCAGTTGAGGGCGGTATCTGTGAGTACTGTCAAACCACGAGAAACAGTCGACATGTTTAGTACTTGCCGCTCAGAATTCACGTTTCGTCCAAAACCACGTCTCTCTCGCACGGCACGAGAGAGATGGATAAAAGGATCCCCTTTTCAGGCGGTGTTTAGAGGGGAAGTTCAGTACAAAGTTTAGCTTTGGTTTCAGCAATGGAGGGTGGACCAACGCATAATGCCTTCCTGCATTTTTTTTGAAGGCGTTGCATTATGATTGCATTAAACGATCCGGTATGATATACAGAAATTGTTCCCAATCTGTAGACGTTTGCAGATTATTGATGAAGTTACACTTCGCAGCTTGATTCCCGAGCAACAACTGATCTAAAAGATGGCGGCAAGATGTACAAACCTCATTAAACTTTTCCCTTAAGTCCTGCTCTTCCTTCTGTAGCCGTTTATTATTCGATTCAAGCTCTTCTTGACGCTGCTGCATCTCTTTCAATCGCGCACTCCGATCTGACAAAGATATGATATCACACATTTATAACAAGCATGGGAAATGGCAGTAAGACAACTGTATAGCGCAAGAATGCTCACTAACATTTCACATTCTTGTAAAGTTTCTCAGGGCTTGACTGTCCCCAGCCACTCCTAAATAGAGTATCCTTTTGAAGGGGTTCACTCACCTGTGTTGTTTGCGCATCAAAGGAAACCCAAAAACCATTGACTAGTTTTGATACCAAACAGTATGTTACTACACTAAAACTGTTTGGTGCCGTGTGTTGTTATAGATAACACGGAACAACATGGATTGAAACTTGATAAGGGTTTTAGATCAAGCAAGACTCGGCTATGTTGGAGAAGTGACGGCCAGGAACACTGAAATGAATACAAAACGTTTGAGTAATGGTTCAATGCCTTATTTACCGTGGTAGTAGTTGACAAACTCGCTGGTGAGCGCTGGTTGAACAAACCATTTCCGACGCACATTCACAACACTCTGGGTCTACAAAAGGAATGGACAGGAGCAACGGTAAATCGCAAAGATGCAGACAAATTGCAAACAGAGGACACCAGGAATGCTCGAAGGAGCGATTGTTTAATGACAAACGAAACGTGATGACCAAATCTGAAGCAGGCAGAGATAAAACGATTTACTACCTGTCCAGTAGTGTAACCCAAGAGTTGCGCTTTCTTGAACAGCTGACGGCATGCTGTGGAAAATACAGAGTAAAACTCTAGTATATGTCACAAAAATTCACAGACAGTTAAGTAGCATTCGGCCACATAAATCGTTTCCGGCTGCATTTTGCAAATCAAATACATAAAGAGCAAAACAAGAGCTTCTAGTCATGAATCATAAACACAGCTTGTGAAGATTATGAGGGGTGACAATTCTAACAAACGTTGTTTGAGCAACACTATGTGTAATTTTGAGTCCTCCCAGAAATTTGGAAGAATCTTTCGATATTTTCGGCGACAGTCTTCATTTTTCTACAATACTCCAGACCCACGTCATCTTTCCCAGAAAAAAAAAAATGAGTCTCCCGATTTCCGGCAAAATCTCCAGATTCCCGGAAGAATTTTCTTCCGAATAGGCCTTGATAGAGTTGTCACACCTCATGAAATTGCTATAGCGTAGCAAGTTCCGCTAATTCTCACCTCCAGGGCAAGTACTCAACATTCGAGGAATCCTCTCTGTAGGAGCTGAAAAACATAAACATTTGATAATAAAAATTATTATGATTTCTTAATAAAATGTTTGTTAATAGTTAAAATGTTGAGCGCTGCACTTACTATAGTATTTCGGCACAGTTTTCATTCTTTTTGCTTGAAATTCCAGGCGAACAGCTTCAAGACAATGCTTCACTCTTTCCTGCACACACAAAATTTCAACACAATTAAAAGGACTTCATTGAAGAGATGTTTTGATTTGCAGTGAGATGTCCTCCTTTACGAGATAACAAGGCCCTTCCTCAATTAGGTCTCTCATCAGATAATGGGAAAAGTTCCCTCACACAGAAGCGGCCCGCCAACAAAAGATTTTCCATTTATGAGCACAATTTTTGTGGTGTTGCTTTTCAAATCGGTGTGCTAGCGATTTGTGGGGGTCTCCTCTTAAAGGTAGGTACCCACGCCTCCGTATCAGAGGTATTCCTCCAGGAAGGATATGCATTTGGGAAGGCTCCTTAAAGAGGCTTAGCTGTACCTTGTCCTCTGCAGATCGTCTCTCAGAAGATTTCTTGTACCGCGATTGATAAGCAAGCCATGTACGTCTCTGAGCGAAAATGAGATACAATAAATAAAAATAATGCCATCAATAATATAGACTGCAAAACAGCCGTATTTACAATGTGAGCACTCGTCAAACAAAAGGGCTGGAGCGAGGGTGAAAACGTAGAGTGAGACTGGGGAGAGACGCTAAACACACGCTTGTTTGGCGTGTGAGAATTCCCATCAAGAGTTCTTTCGAGAAACACGCCGCAGCTTCGAGCCTTGCAAAGAGCAATCTGGGGATTAAAAACAGCCCGACTGTTTTGCCGTCTAAACTATGATGTTCTCAATATATAATATTTGAAACCTTCAGAATCCACAAAGCATCTAAACGAATTCAATTTGAGTTTTCCCCTCTCCTCAAAAACCAACATTTCCAAATTCCAATTCGATCTGGAATGCATGGACATCTTTGAACGAGTTCTCTTGAGCTCTTTGGTGTTCCGTGGGTAAACAAATAACAATACATTTACATTTTCGTTTCCTTCATTTAACCCAACTTAGACCTCACCCGGCTTGCTGCTGTCCTTTTATCAGCATGTAACCTGCAGTGTGCAAACAACGGATCTGCAACATCCTGAAAAAAGATGTGCAGGTCACTTCTACGACGCATCTCTTGATATATAACAGGTGCATAACGTAGTTAATGGTTATCTTTCTCAGTAGCAATATTGAGTTAGTTTTTCCTGTCCCAAGGGACAAAAATTAGCTTCAACCAGACTTTTGCACTGAACCAAGATTTAAAAAAACAAAACAAAACAAAACAAAAAAAAAACAGGTGAAATTCATGACCATTGCATGCTAAATATTTTCCTTAAGGGTCCTTGGAGTCCAGACACAAACTGAAAATGGTGACCACCTACTAACTTCTCCTGACCATATCACAAGATTATCAAGCATACAGGGCATGAGAATACAGGAAATGATCACCTGGGATCAGTTGAGTTAACACTTGTACAAATTCTCCCAACATGTAACAAGTGAAATATATGAGATCTGTCAGGAGAATTCACATGTTGATATTGTGGGATTAAAGGTTAACACCTGTTATGTATACCTCATCACACTCCTCTGGGACATCTGACAAAAGTCCATACATTTGAGCGCTACAAAATACCAACACACATCAATGTCAGTGAAGAAAAGTCCCATACCCCACTTCTGAAACTAGGTACAAAAAAGATTGGGACCATAAAAACAAATTCCATTTATTGAGATATGAATACTAATACAGTGCACCTATAAGCCACAGCTACTGTAATTGCAGTTAAAAATCTTGAGAGCACAAATTTACAAATAGTTTTACAGAAACTTGACATGATCTGCAGCTTCTCCTATATCCAGACAAAACATGAATTTTGAAATGTTGTGTAATGAAGCAGGAAAACCAGAGACAAAGACTTTGGTCCAGACAAAGCTTGATGAACAACATGAGAAAAAATTACAACAAATACTCACCATGTGACATGAAAGTATGTCCTGCACATGCCAGCATCGCATTCAATGCACACCCCTGTCCGACAGAACCGTTCATCTTCACAAAGGTTACAATCCTAAGAACAAAAAAAAGCACAGAAAATAAAACAGTCATAACATTTTCATTGTCCTTTGCATTCTACACAGCCATGCTGTGGACTGCTGACCTATTGAGTACAAACATGCAAAAACAAGTACCTTAGCACCCCACTTGTATTGCGGCAACTCTGATAAAGTGACACATTGAAGCTGCTCTGGTTTAACAAATGCCACATCAGGGGTGTAAAGAGCACACAGCAGATGGACCCACCTGGGAAATACAATGTTCAAAATGTATCATGTAGAAACATTAGACAAGTGTAACAAGCCACAGAATGAACAGGTTTGAGATGTTTTGTTACTGCTTGAGAAAAACTGTACACTATTGAATATTGGTTATCACTAACTGCTTAGCAAATACCTAAGACATGATTTACAAATCGATCAATTTTCTTCAATGCTAAGACCAAAGGAATTGTTTTTCTTTACTTACTGGCCTGTATCTGTCTCTTTGAAAATTCCACCAAGATTAGGACACAACTCGCAATCCTAGAAACAGGATGCAATAAAAATTATAATAATGTATTGGTATACATGTAACTATCATCATTATTATAACAGTTCCAATGACATTTCTTATGTTTAATTTAGGTTGGGAAAGTTTTTCAGCTGTAATTTATGTTACAGCCTACAGCGCTTAATAACAGCTAGACACAGCTGTGAATGCAGAAACATATAATTTACACATTCAAAGAAATAAACTTACAGGTTGCAATCCCACTTTACAGGCATCACAAAACCACAGTTCTGTTGGTGAATCAGTGTCATTACTCTTCCCAGAATCACTGTCCTCATCATTAATACCATAACAACCTTCAGGAAAAATAACAGGACTGTCACTGAAATTGGTAAATGCTATCTTTATGTGTTCCTAGAAAAAATATAATGTGTACCAATTTGCTGCAAAAATGACATACATCACAAGATGTTAAGAGTTGGGTCCAAAACAAGGTTCATGAGACAGGGAGGCATTTTATGAATGCGGGGGAACACCCTTAACTAAAGATCATATCATGATGATTTGAAAAACATGGACATTGTCACCTTTACAACCAGACATTAGCAGAGTTACCTTCATGGACAGTAATACCACAGTTATCACATTCAACTATTTCATCTCCTTCATCACTATAGAAAACAAAAGAGAAATTCTCGTAAGTTAGAGTAGTTTCAACACCAGTTTTACCTTAAAAACTAATGGAGGAGCCACAAACTCTTCACTATAACAATGAAAACAGATTATTCTGGAATCTAAAAAAGCCCAGCTTTTCTCCATCTGCTTTTGTAACAAGGTAACTTCACCTGTCTTGAACTGGTTGTTCCTGATTTTCTTTTGTCTATTAATTTTATCCTTAGTTATTATTTCTTTTACTCTGACTCAAGACTTTGTCTAGCAGTTAATAACATCAGGATAATATATAACTCTTCAGCTGCTGGCTACTCCGTAATTAAAGGGTTAAACCCGACAGCAAAAAATATACGAAATGAAAAGACTTCGTTAAAGTGGTAACTGAATGGTAAACAATATGGTACAGTGAAAATACAACACTGCATTTACCTCACATCATCTAAGCAGATTCCACAAATTAAAATGTCAACTTTTTTGGATGAAGCAGAAAATTCACTTGATGCCTGCAGACAAAAGTCAGATTCAAAACACTCCCATATTGAGATCATAATAAGATAGGAACAAACCCTATAATAGTGCATTCTTGGAATAGAAGTTAGAATCAATTTGGAGGATGCTTTATTGTTCCTTGTGGCTCTTCATCAAGGTAAGACAGCTTGTAACACGGTAGAACCCTCACAAAAATCTCACAATTAAATGATGACAGCAACTTGCTTGGTGCATGAACTTTATTAGTGAGTCTGTTTTGATCTCATGGTGAATTTGTTTACTCATTCATTTGATTAAGTTCATGCACGAAGCATATTCACACTGGCTGATGTGCATGCACTTTCCACTGTTACAAACTATAACAAAAAAGAAACAAGCACCACTTACAACAGAACTTGGCTGGCTAACTGGAATCTTTTTTTTGGTTTTCATGGCCTGTATCAAGTCTCCAACAGTAAGAGTAGCACCACCTGTGACTTCATTATCATCCTCCTCATCATCATCATCATCGCTATCACTGTCACTTTCATCGTCGTGATCATTACTTGGTTCTGCCTCTTGTGTGTTGCGCTGACTTTTGTCTTCTTTATCTCCATCATCTTCATTTTCATCCTCTGAGCCTGAAACTCCTGGGTGATAATATAAGGGATAACGGTAAAGCATGCCAACCAGATTGTTGAACACAGAACTTTGTTGGGTGCCTTACTCTGATTTGCAAATTTTGGTTGTTTTAAGTGTACAGCATAACAGTGCAAGGTTCAACATCCATGCTACTGCAGATAATTCTTAAGATCAGACTTAACTATGTACCAGGCTGTATTTTGAACATTCTTATCTTAAGAATGTGTGATTCCAGAAAATGTAATTTCTGACGGTTGAGTGACTAAGGAACGAATTAGTCAGAAATTGCTATTCTGATGGCACGATTGAGAGGTTTTAGTATTCTCAAGGGAGAGTTTTGAGTATTTAATGTTTTAGCGAGAAATATTAATCATTCTAGCTCAGTCAGTCTTTGCTGTTGTCAAATTTAGTTAAATTTTTTCTATGGAGTTATGGGTTTGTTTGTACCTCTTCCTGAGGTTCCGTGCTGCTGCATTAGATGGGGAGTACGTTTCCACATATTTTTTGGCCACATCTAAAGAGTGGTTTTTTAGTGGTTTTTCGTATCTGGCGTGGTACACTTAATTTTTCAAGCTTTTCAAGTTAGACTCTCTAGCATATTGTATGTTGTAATACGTATATGTTATGACACATTGTTGTTGTCGGATGACTGACTGACCATTCCTCAATAAACTATTTCACATTGAATGTCTCGTGATAGTGTAGTCAGAATATACCCATAACCCTCCCCCCCCCCCCGCCCCTCTCTCCCCAATGGGATTTCTGACCAGCCTGTTCTCTAGTATGGCCAAAACTTGACCCTGGCCTGACAAATTACCGGCTTATGGACAACAATTATTTGCAGGTTTGTGTGACTGTACTATATACTTTACAATTCATTGGCAAGGACTGTTAGTTAACATTCAGACTGTAGTTAATCATTACAACTACAAAATACATAATGGTATTTTTTCACACACCTTCATCATCATCATCATCATTTAGTTCAAAATCTTCATCTTCTTCACTCTCCTCACTGTCCTCACCAAGAGCCAACTGGAGGAGGGAGTTGTTCTCAGCAGGTTTTATCTGTCTCTTGTTTGGACCTCTGTTTACTATAAAGCAGTTATCATAACTGAGGCAATGTCAGAGTACTTTTCAATTGTGTGTCGTAAAACCAAGACCAAAGCAGTCTGTTACTCAAACCAATCACAAAAGATGCAAATAGCAATGAGCCAATCAGAATTTTAAGCAATAATTGACATTAAGTATTGAGAAATGTGCATGTGAAAGTTGTGATTGCTTTTGGTATTGTTTCTCAATGGTTGAGAGAGTCACACCAGTTTTGCTAGCCAAACCATGCAGAACCAAAACAAAACACAATTTAAAACAGTGCCTTGCCAACAAAGCCCTTTAACAGTGAGCAACCTGGTCAAAAAAACTCACACTCAGTCTCCCTATTTTCCAGCCCATCCTCCCCTTGCAGTGCACAACTCAAGATAGGGCAGTTCAGTCAAAGAGCTCGAGTATGAGTCTCAACTACCCCACAGAAAAACTTACAAACAGTCCACACTCGGCACCAGGCTGCTCAACTGCGATCACGCATTCACCACCACGTTGAAGAAAAAAAAAAGATCAATAAATAAAAGTAAAACAAAAGCGTGCGAGCCAACCAAGCAAAAGGAAAGATTTTCACGCTTATCTCCAATTTAACAACAAAATCACTGAAGTTCACTTTAGTAAAATTGAACAGGGACACCTGAAACAGCAAATTATGCCTGATCACACGCGACCAAAAAATCTGCTAACACGTAAATACTTAACAAGTACAAAATGTCACAAGTCTGTGTTAACGAAAATAGAAAATTAAAAGATTCCCAAGAAGGGTTAAGTTTAACAGACCCATACATTTGTAAGCATGCATGCCCTACTACCCTACTCATCATCAAAGTTTGCGATGCGCCGCTCGCTGTTTCCAAAAGTACGACAGTAATTATGCACGTGTAATCACTGCATTGCGAAGTGCGAAAATCTTTCCTTTGGTTGAAAATTTCAGGCTGAATTTGCGTAGTAAATGATAGCTATCTATTCCCCAAGAAAATACTTACAAATTGATCGCAGAAATGTGTTTCTTTCCTCTTTTTCTTTATCCGCCATGTTCAACGCCTGTCAACTGCGCGGATAGACTGGAAGCTAGTACGCGCGGGTTCCACAGTTCCACCCGCGAGTTACTCCGACAGGAAAAGGAGAAAGCGTACGCGTTTTTTCAGGCAAAAAAAAAAAAATGAGTAGAAAACAGCTCTACCGCTCCCCACGCCTCCAAAATAAATGATCTTTCCCTTAGTCCGTTGGGTGAGAATCATCGGTGATCATAGGTGATTCTTTAGTCAACTTATCAACTATTGATCGACACACGACAGACTGGATCATAATACGAACCGTGGGCGTGGCTAGACGTGACCCAATTTATCGGCATATATCATCGCAGGGTCAATAGTCTCGTTTACAAAATTCGAGGTAAAAATCGAAGGAAACATTTTCTGCCTAACTCGAACGTGTCCATTTTTCTTTTGACTTTGTCCAGACTGCGATCAGTTGTCAGTTGATAGGAGTTACCACTACATGGATCCTCACGTTTTTAATTTTCAGTTATCTCCTATGCAACCGGCTGTCAGCTGTTTCGTAAGGGTGTACTTATCTCCTTTTTGAATTTTTAGGTTTTCCCTACAGACGAACAACTTCTACGCATTTCTTCAGTTTCTCGTTCACTTTCATTCGCATAGCTTGGCACACTTTGTTTACTTAGGAGTAAAAAAAAACACCAAGTATAGAAAACTGGGAAGCACAAGTTCCTCATTGATTATGTGGGGCCGTCTTGTCTATTTCAATTTTTTTATGTTGGTCGTCGTCCTTGTTTCTCCACGATTTTCCAAAGGAAGGCAAGAAATTGAGTATTACATAAGATTTCCTAGCTGTATAATCTCCACTGATTCAGGAAGACGCAATAAACAGTCACCAAACCGCCAATGAATAAATTTTTCTTTTACACTGACAAGGAAAACAGACGAAAACAATAAAACGGAGCTTTTGAGGTTTTTATAGTTTATTCACAGAAATTAGAGCACATACAGTCATTAAATACCTATCGATATATGCCTAAAAGATGATAAATAAGATTTGAGGTCAAAGCCTGAGATTTTCAACTATAAGCTTAGTGTCTGAAACAGTTAAGGTTAAATACACTAAGAAAAAAACTATCTAGGAGAAAAGTTTAAGAACGGTTATTGATGACATAATACTCCCTAAAATCCAACTTTCAAGTGTTCAAGTGGGCAAGAACTTCCAAAACAACTCTCAAACACATATTCTTTACAGTGTTTTCTTTCATCACAGTAAATTCTAAGCTAAGATCGCAGACACTAAGCCATGAGGGGGGACAGGGGGTAGAGTTGAAGAAGATGAGGGTACAGCCCTAAAAACAGTCATGTGTGCATACCATGCCCATAGTTTTTTAGCCCTTCTTGTCTGAAGCTTGGTGTAGTGTTGAACAGGGTTACAAAAGATACAGATTTTTTATCCCATTTCATTTTCAAGCAAAAAAGGGAGAAAAGTTAAGTAACCAAAAAGTTTCATTCTACATCATAATCTGGACTAATTTATCACTTCACAGATATAAATCTCCAGGGCGAAACCCTGTACGGTAATTGATTTTAGTTTGAAAACTGGCTAGCATTTGACAAACTGGGCAACACAACTCCAGTAAAAATTCAGTAGCACTACTGTCTGGTAAATAAGAAAAGGGATAATAAACTTTTAACATGAAGCAGTTGTCTCCAGTAAAATATGTGAAAGGGAACAAAGTTGGTATCTAAAAACAATCTTCACTATTTTATATTATTGTTCAAATAAAAATATTTCAACTAGGATGAAGTTCTGCCTAGAATTTCTAAAATAGATGATCCATAGTTTATTGACCGGTGAAAACTGGAATAACATTCTTTTAGCAATGGTCAAAATGAAAATAATAAGATGATAAAAGGTTTTAGTAAAGGGAATCTGCATTATTTGTGCGAGGCTTCTTGATCTTGTCCAGGTTCTTTGTGATGGTATCATGTAGGGATAGCTGCAAAAATATGTTAAGATAGATGTTAGTAGACATCAAGGCACAGGTCACCCAACACAGCAGCTTAAATAAAGGCTACCTTACCCAACCCCAGCCCCCACTACTGAGATGGATATGCTCATCTATCACAACAATAGCAAGCCAAATATCACTACTTCCCATTGAACTGCTAATTGAACTGCCTTACATAAGACACAAATACAAAGGAAGGCTTCATGCCTTAAGTAACAATACAACAGCAAATGCTGAACCCTCAGTCATGACCACTACAAGGCCACACCTACACAGCAGAAGTATTCATATTGAAACACCAAATTCCACCAAAGCACCACAATTTCTATTAAAACTAACCTGTTCTAATAATCATGCAGTAAATGCTCTATGCATCAGTTTTTATGTTTATGGATTTGTTTGATCAAACTGGGCTGATTGTTTGACCCAACATTACAGGCCCAGTTTGAACAAACAAATGCATTGCTACATTACAAAACTGTTCCCACTGGGAATTACCTACCGCAGTAAGAGATAAAATATGCTTTGTAGTGGAAGGTTCCTTACCTTGAAGATGACCTACAGCTGTAGTGTCGAAAATGTTTGGCTTATACTTTTCACTTTTTTGAAGACTTTTTAGCGTTGGAAATATTTTTCCATTTTAAATCTAAGCAAATATTATGCACAAGCTAGGGAATGCTGGTTGGATACAGTATGAAATGATATAACCACTTCAGTGCTATGCACCTCATCAACTGTCTACCCTCTCACATCTTATTAAAGCATGACATTTTTTTTCTGTCAAAGACTGGTGAAAGACACAGCTACAGGTACACATATTTAAAGTTAGCATAGAATTTAATGTTTCACTTACATAATGGTTTCGCAGTTCACAGCAGCAGAGGCGTAAACTTGTAAACTCCTTTTCATCTAACTCCATTACAGCCTGCCTGTAGTCATCCTGTTTAGGACCAAGCAAGTGCAGGTACACAGTAACAGGGTTGTCCATACAATTGGAAGTAGGTGGCAAAATTAGAAAAGGTAGCCAGTAAAAGGCTTAAGTTTATGCTGGTTAAGACAATTGAGACAAGTAGCTGGCACAAACAGCCCATAATAAGTATGGAAGGAATGTACACTGTAATCATCAAGCAGTGAGATAACAAGCATCCTTGTAAACACCCCAGTCATACGGACACACCAGAAGATTCAGTTGCTTTCCGTGGTCAAAACTCATCTAAAATGTATTTCTGTAACACTGAGTTGTGTCTAGAGTGCAGTGACATTTCCACTAGGATCTTCTGTTATACAGAGCATCAGCTCCAACTCTTACTGGTATTTGTCTGCTTACAAATTTTGCACAAACCAGTGTTAAAGCAACTGACAAACTACATTAAATGGGGGATGTTGTCAATATAACCACCAACCCACTCCCAATACAAGTGGCCTTAGTGAAGGTACTCAGCCACATCAAGTTTGAAAGAGGTGAAAAACACTTACCAGCTGAGGGTATTTTATGATCTTGGAAACAATTTTTCCCCTTGTGATATAATACCTGGAAATAAAAAATACATGTACATTTCAGGAGTGCTGTGTATTACTGTCAATGAGAATAGTCCATTTTACATTTGTGTGTTCAGTCACCTGAACACACAACTGTAAAAATATGGACTACATATATTGTACATCAATGAAAGAAGAGAATTGCCATACCTTGAAATTTGATCCAAGAATGTGGCTGCCTCACCCTCAATTCTCTGTACTTCACTAAGGGTTTCTTCCTGAAGCCATAGAAAAAATATGAAGGTAAATGGATGGGGCACAAAGAAACCTGAATGACAGTGTTTTCCTGAGAAAAGAAGAAAATACTGTAATAATAATAATAATAATAATAATAATAATAATAATAATAATCTATTCTTATAATAAAATTATATTCTTTGCAATGCTTAGGTGCATTAAGCCAGAAAACAAAGAAGCCTCTAGACTGGGAGAAAAAGCTGTTTTTGAGTTACTTTTATTATCAAACCCAATCAATTATGGCACATATCTTTTTGTGATACAGTTGTATGCTCCATTGCACCAAATGAGAGCTAATGTTAATGTATTTGTTTAAAAAAGTTCAAGGCCTTTGCCTGAACATAGACCTTAAAAGGAGCTCTGTCATACTATTTTGGTCCGCTACAAACTGCTAAAAGGTGTTTTAAATCAGGAATAATAATAAGTATTTCATTGCACAAGAGTTATATACCTGAATGGAGACACCAAAATTATTTCCATCCTCTATTCTGGGGATTAATAACTGAATCCACATCTTAACCTGAAAACAAATATAACCCATCATCAATATTTTTAACTGCTATCTGATCCGGAATTTTTTTTCAAATACCACCAAAAAGTGACATACTGT
This sequence comes from Galaxea fascicularis, assembly GCA_948470475.1. Lineage (NCBI taxonomy): Eukaryota > Metazoa > Cnidaria > Anthozoa > Scleractinia > Euphylliidae > Galaxea > Galaxea fascicularis. Next base: position 27,218,283 of record OX419343.1, on the reverse strand, counting down.
TTGCAAAAAAGGAAAGGTTGATAAACACCTTATATTGCATTATATACATTATGCAAACACGTCAAAATTGATAGACATTCTCCTTCATAAATTCCAAACATTATTAATAGTACATCAAAACACTTACTGTATTACACTTCTCCATCAGCGTCTGTATTTTAGGTTTAAGTACGTCAATTACTTGCAGAAGGTACTAAAATGAAAATACAAACTGTAAGACTTCTGGCAGAAACAAAATTTCAGTAGATCACTGTATAAAAGGCTGCAATAGCCTGCGCAAAGCATCTCATGGAGACCAACTGACAATAAACACTCAGTGAACAGATACTGGATTTCAGAACAAAAATTAGCTTATGACTACACTCAAAGGGGGTTAGTTTGTAAAAAAAACTGCAATGCTTTGGGCATGCTGTTCTACTTCTTTACAGTAAACCTTAACTGAAACACAGAGCATAGAGAATACTACCTGATTATCACATTTTGAGTGGATCAACTAACCTTGTTGCAAGGAATATGGACTTGAATTGCTAAATGGAATAAAGGCTCAAACATTAGTCATAACCCTAAGACCTTATACTAGCATTATATTGAAGATCTATGCCTTAACTATACTTAGTACCTATGTCATGTGACATGAACATGTGAACATGTCTACAGTCAGTGATGCCATATATTTGTTAAGTACAGAAACAACAGACAGAAAAGAGGCCACATCGTCAACACAACAAAAACTACAGTTATTGCTGTTATCAGTACAGCTCATAACCCTGAATGCAACCAGTGTCAGGAAGCTAGTTGAAGAGACCTAAAAGATGCATTATTTACAATACAATACATTCTACAAATCAATTCTCCCAACTTGGTTTTTCAGAATAAATTTGCAAGATGACAAACTAAATTACATGCTAAGATGTAGATACTATACCCACTGATCTCCTGTGATCATTTTTGTGTGCCTTCACTTGTCAAAAGTCATGGGTTTGGGCCTCATGAGGGACATAAATTTCTCTTACTTTACATTCCTAGACAAGTGATTTACTAAGAGAATTTTTCATTTGACATGGTTCAGTACCTACATGTGTTATCATATCATGGCAAGTGCATATGCATTAAGTAACAAAAGCATTAATATTACTTACCTGGTGAAGAATGTTTTGAGATGTGGGCATCATGACCATCAGCCATCTTCCTTTTTTTATGACCAGGCTAAAAAGGAAAAGATTTTGTGCATTAGGTTTAAACCAGCTCAAAGATGACTTGAAACACTACAAACTTTAAATCAATTATTATGTGAAAACTGGCATTATTGTAGGGGGAAATTTTGGCACTGTTCCCAAAAGTAAACAAGTTCTAGAGCATGTACATATCTAGCCTACAGTGACAACTGAACAGAGAAACTGTGTTTGCACTAATGCAGATCTCTTCCAAAACGACCAAAGAAAGAGACAGACTCATGAGTAAATATTTTCTTTTTTATTGTAATGGCATCTGTAACCAATAAACCTTCTAAATATTTACAAAGCACTCAGGCTCCTGGCGATTCAAACTACACAAGCTTTGGTGTAAAGGGGTTGTGAAAAAAGATTCCTTATTACCTCCACATCATTATGTGCATCATTTTTGTAGACTGGCATTGTAATGGCTTTCTGTACTCTCTCCATAGACTCTAACCTGAACATTTCAGACTTAAGAGAAAACAATATTGTTTCATAAGATTTCCACACAGACAAGAGTTGTGGATATGTTTTCTGGCTCTATCTCTGCTAATGCCTGCTACTTTGTTTAAAAGAAATGGTGTGAGAAAAACACACAAGTCACAAATACATAACTAAGTAGACCTCTTTCCATTAAAAGTAGTTACCTATTTTCATTTTGAAACTCAATGCTGGTTTTGAGGAGTTGATAATAGCTGTCATGCAGTTGTCATTCAGAAAGAATAAAGGTACCAGCTTATCCACACAAATAAATTCACTAAGAGTACTTAGTATAACAATTATTATTAAACACAAACACATGTTTCCTCATCAATGGTAACTTCCACTCTAATGATAATATTAATAATAATAATATTATTATTATTATTATTATAGTTGGTGAAACTGATGACTATGAAGATCAACAGATCATGAAAAGTGATCACAATAATATTTATAGGTACCCACAACTACTTATACAAGCATATCGATTTTCACTGATTTTCAATAACAATGACCGTAATTCATTCTTAGTTTCCATTGATTGGATAAGCTTACATCGGTAACATTCCGTTAACATTACAGGAAGATTTCCTGAATTGAAAATGATTTCAAAAGTATTATTAGACAATAAAAGAACTATCTCAGAAACACAATAACTGATAAAAATAGGGGGTACGACGGAAAAAGAGCATTGCGTGGTTAAAACTCAATTCCTTCTAATTCCTAAAGCTCTGCACGTGGTGGGAAGTTTGACTCTTCTGAGCGTCCAAATATTTTCAACATGCAAACATGCACTTATTTAGTATTACCTTCAAAAGTTTGTCCAACTCAAAAACTCTGTCAGGAAAGAAATTTTTCACTGAATCTTCTGCCTAGAATACACGAGGAAAGAACATGATTCAGTAAAATGTAAGATCACTTGCCGTTTAATACCGAAAACCGACAAACCACAGTAAGCGTGATAAAATTACGAGTTGAAAACAAACCTCTTTCCTGACGGATTCGTGGAAATCTGTAAGCTGAAATTTCCCAAGAAGAATCTTTTTTAAAATCGCAGCAGGTTAATTTTTGGTTAAGCTAAAAACATGCCGGCATAGTAAGACTTTCTAATTGCGAAGTTGACAAAGAAGGAAGGAAGAAAAATCATAACGAAAAGGATAGAATACAAAATTACCTTCCCTGGCGATGAGTTCATTCTAAAATCTTCGAAGTACGGGCTGTGAGCAAAAGTAAAACACTTCAAACTTCTAAATTACAATGACCAACTTACGCAAACAGAACAAATTCGCGGCTTTTTCCCTTCACAGCGTACTCCGCTGACAAGAAGAAGTGCGCGGTGGATATGGACCACAATACAGTTCGGGGAAGAAGCAAACCTCGTTCGCAAGATTTTGAAAATGAGGCTAAATCGTGGAGGACCTTTAGCTAACCTGCAAGGGAACAACACGGTGACTGGTGTAGTTCAAAAGTCAGACCTCTCTCAGAGTGAATCTGTCCGCTTATTACCTTCTTGGTCCTTAAGTAGCCGCAAAAATGAACGATGATAAGTATCGCGACGTTGTGGCGACCTGGGACATAGCTTTGTCGGATGGGAAGCACAAGATTCAGTTTGAACATGGAACCACTACTGGAAAGCGAGTTATTCTAGTGGACAATGTAGAGGTCATAAGACACAACTGGATGTTTAGATTAGTGGGAAAGGAGAGTTTTAACGTGGGCGGTAAAAGGGCAACAATCCATATAGAAGCTGTCAGTGGTTTTCAGTACGAGTACACCCTGGAAGTAGACGGCAAGCCGTTGAAAAAATTTGTGGAGAATCGAAGGAAAACAGCTAAAGTATGGGCATTTCTTTTAGATGGAATAGAAACACGAATGGTGCTAGGTAAGTTATCGCCTTGTTTTTTCTCCGTCTGCTAAACTGATAGGTGAAGAGCTTTTCCATGACGAGATGTTGGACGGAAAGCAAAAATGAAGCTATATAAACGTTATGTCTCGATCGTGTTCAACTTCCTGGATGATGAAGTTTCTTCCTGGTATCGAATGCAAAACAGTTAATCGTCGTGAAATCTGACACTTCCTTGGACATCTGTGTAACCTGGGTGCTGTGAAGGAGCAAGTAAAATAACGAACTGACCTGTTCTTTGGGCAGTGTCTGGTCAGTTTTCCTTGTTTTGTACATTTTGCAGCAGGTGTTCTTTTTGTCAAATTATGCGAGATTATTGCTCTGTATTTTTGTAACTGTCTACAGCTGTAAGCATAATTTGGAAATGTTTCAAACATCAATAGTATTATTATAATGTTGTGGTTCAAATGTTATAAAATTTTCCCCTGGTTTCAAACTCGTTATCATGCATTACCGTACCCCAAAACAAATGAAAATAAAATTTAAACCAAGGACAAAATTTAACCCATATAATTAAAATGAAAATACAAATTGACACTGCCACAAGAAAACAATGGGAATATATTTGGAGGGTTACATCTGATTGGAGACACTTTTTGAAAAATATATTGCACCTTTTGCTACTCAGATGTTTGACTACATGATGTCAAAAGATTGTTTTTAAGAGGTTCATGTAAGGCCGACACAGGTGCATGCAAGTGTTATCATCGTTGGCAATATAACAAACCTTTGTTTCTCTCATGATGTAGTCTTTTGGTCTTGCTGTTCTGGTTAAATTAGATCAGACCTCCTTCTCCACTGCTGTGACACAAGGCAGTCAGTGTCCAGGTTGGTGGCTTGGAATGATTCAGGTTTAATTGTGGGCACTTTTGTATCCCTGTCTTATCCTCAGTTTTTCCCAACATTTTTAGATTCCGCCTTTTCCCTGATGTGGACATTGTCTTGACATACATGGAATCCACTCTATCTTGTTTTTCCTCTATGATATCATTTTTTTGGTCCAATGTAATTAAAGACTGTTAATTTTTGATTTTGCAGAAAAGGATACAATGGAAGTGTGGGTGAATGGAGTTGTTGTAGAAACAGCTGTAAGTCTACAGCTATTTTGGGAAAGGTTGTACTAAGGAAAGCCAAAAAGCATACACGAAAATCCCGGAAGGTAGTCTAGGACATAGAGCATGTTCTTTCCCATAAACATCCAGAACTGATGATGCCCTGACCATACAGTGAAGAGCTGTGATGGCAGCTAATACAGTTGAAAGAGTTTGTACAATACAGTGTAGATGAAGTGGTGGCTACTCTGCATGTTGCCAAAAAACCATTCAGCACTAACTTTTAAAATGCCTTAATACTGAGGAAGAGCAGAAAATTTCAAACCATCAATAAATTAATAGTTCTATTACTCAACTGCACATCGTAATCATGGAAGAAGTGATACCCATCATGCCCTTTAGAGATTGTTGCATACACTTTCTCTGCGTCAGGACAACCTTTTCTGAAACAGCTGTATGTTAAGCACTTGTTTTTAACCATGTTTAGAAAGGTTGGTAGATAAATCACGAAAAAGACAACAGGAAGTCAAAATAGAGGCAATTGTTTAGGGTTGAGAGTTTACCAGTAACAGGCCAGATTTTTGCACTCAGAGACCAACCAATCCTCCGCTATGTCTTAAAATGTCTACCTAATACCTCGTCTCATAAAAGTTATGAAGTTGAAATGTGACTCAAAGAATAACATCAGTATTCATGATTTCATAAGCCAATCAAGTCACTCATGGAACACTTTTTACCATTGTGAAAACATCAGTCAAATTCACCTCCAACAATTCTTCTGCTATCACCTCAGTGATTGTCCTTAACCCAGGTGACTCTGGGCTCAAACCATTTGCAAAGAAATAAGTCACAGTCCTCTGGATTATAATGGAACAATGCCAGTATCTGGGTATCTGCATACCTACCCCTTCTGTAACTCAACATGTTGTAATAAGTTAGTGTTTATGCTGGGTTAGGGGAGAGATACTGCCTAGTCTTATACTTTACACTGACACTGTTTTTTTTTTTCAGGGTGAATTTGTGGATGATGGAACAGAGACACATTTCACCTGGGGAAATCACACTTGTTTTGTCAAGGCCATTAGTTCTGGAAAAAAGAGGGATGGAATTATCCACTCTCTCATTATAGATGGTAATGAAATACCAGAGACAATGGATGAGTGACAATTTATTTGTGTATATACAGTAGCAGGGAATTATCCTAGTGTATTTAAAGCTTCCTTTCTCCTGTCAAGAGGACCAAAATCAGGTCAATGAATCTTCAAAATAATTTCATTTTACACAGAAAAGGAAACAACAAATATAAACAAATTAAAACAAAAGAAACAGGCTCAAAAGGAAGGTTGTCATTTCAATCGTGATACTGTGGTGTTATTTCCACAGAGTAGCCTGGCAACACTTTAATCATCAAAAGTGACCAGAATCTTATTTCTCTTTACACTTTTACTACTGTGAGACATGGTTTGGTGTAAGTTCCGTTAATCTTAAACAAAATAACTATTACACAAAATGTAAATTTGGGAGCAGGGTTGGCGCGGTGGTGAGAGCACTCGCCTCCCACCAATGTGGCCTAGGTTCAATTCCTGGACTCGACGTCAAATGTGGTTTGAGTTTGTTGTAGGTTCTCTACTCTGCTCCGAGAGGTTTTTCTCCGGGTACTCCGGTTTTCCCCTCTACCCCAAAAACCAACACTTCCAAATTCCAATTCGATCCGGATGCAGGACCCCCCTGAAAACCACTTCGTCATGAGTGGAGCTTCCTGGGTAAATATCATTGATTCAGTATTATAGAATACTACAAAAACTCAATCCTGGTTGATCAAGAGCAGTATTTATTAATTTCAATTTGTATGGAGTATTGAGTTTCTGTGATGATGGCACTTGAGTAACTTTGTGTGTAAACTCAAAGAATGTTCCAGTTTTCTATTCACCATAATTACATACTGGTGCATGTACTTAGGTGAATACCTTGAGAACATAATTAGAAGTTGGGCCATGCAATGGTTTCATTTCATCTTTTTAGCTTCAAGTGACTTTGAAAAGAATGTGAACTCAGCTTTTAGTTTTTGCCAAGATTATGTTAAGTTATAGTAAAGGAAAAGAGTGGTCACTTTGTGTTAACAACCTGATACATGCACTGATGGAGTTGAAAATTGAGTAATGTTAAATACCTCCTCTAATTATCTTCAGTCCCTCCCCTTGTGCTTGTGTTAAGTTATTGACTTGTACTGTAAATACAGTAGACTCTCATTTATCAGAAACATTTAAGAGAGGTAAGATGTTTAAAAAAGCAGCTACAATAGCCAGCAAGTACAGAAACACTAAATCAACAGACAACAGGGGGAATGCCTTTTCCTTATCACTGGCTAGTGAAGTCTTCTACATTAGACTAGATTATCATCAACTGAAGGTTGAATGTTGATGATTTTTGAGAGAAAACCTTTGAATGTTCAAACAAAAATAAAAAAATTGCTTTAAATCAACTGAGTATCAAGTGCTGTGTTTAGTTTGTTGGGTTTTCAGCAGATCTTAGTCTTTCATGGCTTGGTGGTAGCCAGATTACCATAACAGTGATGCTTTCTGAGTCAAATTAAACACTGTAAATCCCACAAGATCCATGACATCAAAGGCATTCAACTGTAGCATGTGCTAGGATTACAGCCTAGAATAACAGTGTCCATGTTGAGTGGTAAAACTGCTACTTATTAAGTTTCAATATTTTTTTCACTGCATTCAGAATTCAAGTTCTCTCTGGGATCTTTGCCTTGTTCACAGAATTTTTTTTCCTTAGAAGTCTTTGGCTGGTGTTTCTTGTTTGCCGATTTCTGACTATGTCCCTCATCTTTTGCATCACTGAAGTCATACTTGTCATTCTTTCGGCCTCTAGAATCTTTACTTTTGAAATCTTTTCTTTCCTTGTAATCTTTTGATTGTTTGTACTTGTAATCTTCATTGCTATCCTTGTAATCTTTTCTCCTGTTACTAGAACTTTTCTTATCTTTGTAATCTCCTGATTTTACTTTGCAAGAACTCTTGGATCTCTTCTCTCGTGAATCTCTTTCACCACTACCAAAGTAATCCCTGTCTTTGTCCTTTTTATGCGTAAGTTCCCTTCTCTCCTGATGAGACCTCTGCTTACCTCCACTATTACGTCTCTCCTCTGTGTCGTCTTCAATTTCACCACTCCCAGAATCTTGCCTTTCCATGCGACGCCTGTATCCTTTTCGCTCTTTAAATGGCCTTTCCTCAACCTCCTTTCCCCAACCACCCAAATCCTCCCTTTCAGGACTCTGTCTTGGCTCTTTAATCTCCTTAAATGACCTTTTCTCAACATTAGTAGCCTCACTTGTTGTTTCAGCTTTCTCAGATTCTGGGATGGTTCCAGGAAGTATTCCTCCTTGTTCTGATCCTCTTACAAACCTGATCAACAATTTAGGTCTCAGTGCTGCTTTGATCCTAAGGGTATCAGCATACTCAATGACTTTCTCCAATGTATCTTGCTGTTGCGTTGGAGTAGATGTCAGCTGCTCATTCTCAGATACAAATCTTGTGTCTTCTTCTGGCATGTCCTCTTCTTCCTCTTCCTCACTACTTGATTCAGCAAAAGCAGAGGCAGTGCCCTTCACTGGTTTGGATTTAACCCCAAACTGCATCACACCGCATCCTTTCTTTTTCCCAAGGTTGAAAGAGAAACCCTGTTTTGGAGGAGTTGCTGTGCACGATGTCTCAGCCTGCCTTTGTTCCCCAGGAGAAGCACTCATCTTGAAGCTAAATGGCTTCTTTGTCTGCTGATCTCCTGGTGGTGGAGGTGGTGGGGGAGGAACTGGTTCATTGGGGAGGGGAGGGGCAGGCTCAGTAGGAAGAGGAGGTAGATTTTCAGGGGGTGGTGGTGGTGGCACTGCACGGAAACCTTGCTGTACTGATATTGGCTTGAACCCTGAACTTGTGTTTGGCATATTTGATGAACTTTTAAATGCTATCTTAAATCCTGCACTAGATCTGTAAACATAAATGGGAATGTTGCAAGTAACTACTGAGACATATTTTGCACTAGTAGTTAACGGTTAGTGCCATCTTTTCAGTATAATTATAAAATCCTACCTTTTATAGTAAATAAGTGTCACATTCTTTTATAAGCTTTAGTAGTTGGTAAATACTTTCAAGCACTCTAAATCTCGGTGTGGGTGATGTTGTAAGGTTTCTGAGGATGCACACAGCTTGGCAGCCATAATGAATAACAACAGAGATTATTTTGACATGCTCAAAAGCCAATGTGAAAA
>OX419343.1:26959352-27204352 GCA_948470475.1 Galaxea fascicularis | reverse complement strand
TGAAAACGTGTTCAGACAAGTTCCCGTGCCCGGGAACGGTGCCCGAGTACTACCCTTGGAGGGAGTGCCCGTGCCCGGGCACGGTGCTCAGATTTGTGCGCGGGCACCAACAAAAAGCTATGTTCAGACCAGTGCCCGTTCCCGAGAACCGGGCACAGGCACCTAGTCTGAACGGGGCCTTAGGCACAAAAATTGACTATTTTGAAAAAGTAAATTAAAGAACAACATGTATGGTGCCTCACGACACGACAGAAGAAAGTGCAAGCAAACAGACGTGTTTAATTAATAGCGGGTCGGTAAAGATACAGATCCAATGCGCGCCACAGAACTAGGACTGAGAAGTAAGAGACTGATAGCAGTCGAATTTTTACTATGCATACTCCGGCAGGTATCTCCCAAAGGTCAAAGCACAGGTCACCATGCTACAGATAATCCCAAAAGTGTCTCCGAGCCCTAATCACTATCCAAAATATTGTTTTAGATCGAGGTGAAACTGTTTCGCTAAAGTTACCAGTCAATGAAACAGTGACCCGGCTGTACCTGTGGAATGTGAACCGTAGAAGAGACTCGCCTAGCATATTCTGACTCAGTTTATCTTATCTGTTACCACCGCTTTACTTTAGGTTCGAAAGATACAGAGTTTTTTCATGCTAGTCGCGAAATTACAGTAGACATTTCGATTGCCCGTATGTTGTGTTTGAAAAGGAGATGACTAATAATGATGGTGTTGGCCGCGCGCGGTGATGATGATTATTACGATGATACTGCCATTACATGTAAACCTGTAGCAAAAGGCAAGAAAAAAAGGCAAACTTTTGAATGACATTTTAATTAAAGGAAAAATTCTTTCACCCCCCCCCCCCCCCCCCCCAGGATAACCATGCCGGGAGCGCGGCTGATTTTAGCGAGTAGTAAATGGGAGTATTCGGTTTTAGTGACTGTGTGTGTATATATAAATCTAGGCTGGTGGTTCAAATATGAGAAACAATTAAATAAAATACAACCAGATATATGAGCAGCCCGGCGCAAAAAAAAAAATCAAAGAGAAAAATCAAATCTCTGAAGAAAAATATTTTGAAGGATCGTAATATTTGCTTGGTACAGATTGACAGCCCACGTGATTTGCGAAATAATGATTTAGAAAACATATTTTTGAATAGAATTTGATTACATCGCAAGCATAGATAATCACTTTTGGGGAAGAAGGAATGAAGATCGAAAGTTGGAAATAAAATCAATCAGTCTTCCGGTCAAATACTGAAAACATTACAATAACGGACGAATTTTACTAGAAATTAGAGACACAAATCGGAAAAAAGAATCCTAGATTTGGCCTTTTTTTAAAAAAAAAAACAACAAACATTCTCTACATCAGATAACCGACGAAATTAACTTAGATACATGTGTAAAAACGTCAAATAATTTACAGAAGAATTGGAAAATAAATACATTACGACACGTATGACTGACAGAAATCGTGTCTCCAGCGAAGACTACTTGAAAGTGTAATGTAGATATAGTCCAGGTGATATATACGCAATTATGAAAAAGTGCGATTCACAATGACTTCGACCAAATGTTTGGTTTCAAAATGAATAGGAAACAAATTGGTCAATATTGCGGTTGTAAGACACGTTTCTCTGTCTGCTATTCTTTTTGCAATAATATTTGAAATAAGAAATTTTAGGATTCTATAAAAGTAATGAACTACGTGTTGGAGTATCCTTGCAAGAGATGAACGTTCCGCTCCGGAAAACGTAAGAACGGATAAAAATACTGTTTGCTGTTTTTATAACTTGTAAAAATCTTAAAATTGCGTCGTTAGCACGTTGTTAAAATCCCTGATTTTTTCAGGGCCCTGTCATATTGACGGCCTCTACGAAGACGTACAGTTGTTTCTGTTTTCGGTCCATTGTATAGCAGGAAACTTATTCACGGCTCAAACAAAGTTGCTAAGGTAATGATAATAATAAAGATAATTCCGATTTATTATGTTAATTCACTGAGGGGAGACTCAGGGAATCTGAAGCGAGTGAGAAGTGCATTCACTGCTCTGTGTTGAGGACTTTCAGCAGCTAAATTGGAAGCACTGATTGACATTTTCAACTATTTTCCTCACAAATATTTTCTCACTTTTTGAGCTGAAAACAATTAAGCAGGGCTTGGTTCGCATGCAGCTTACATTCAGCGCTTACTCTGGGGCACATTGGATTCAGACCCAATTGGAAGATAGACGACTAAAATTTCAAGAAAAAAAAACTCCGGATTCCGGATCATACATCAGTCTTGAGGAACAAATAACTTAGTCACGGTTGTCTTCCAATCAACTTACATAGATTATTATTTTTCAGCAAACAGGAAAGAGATCATAGTGGTATGAAACGGGAAGACGCTTACAAGCGGAATGAAAGGTGAAAAACAGAGAGCGACGTGACGGTAATAAAGGACTTATGTCAAACAGTTTATCTCAGTCGCTCCATGACGATCAATTCAGCTGGAGGTGGAATTAAACGGGCTGTGAGTGACGTTCGCCTGTCAAGAAACGGCGATTGAAAAGGACAGGAATTAAATCAGGAAACAATCTCAGTTCAGTTTAAACTGAAAGATCACAGACAGGAGTCTCAAAATGGACGTCTGCTGACAAGAAAGGGACAACTAAAATCCCACCATGTTCAATTCTACGTTGAATTTTAGCCAAGAAAACCCAACATTTGGATTAATTTACGGGCAAGAGGAGGCGATAATTCAAGTAGTATTTCTGAGCATAATTGTAGCACTTGGCGTGGCTGGAAATCTGTACATTTTCAGATCTGTGTACAAAAATAAGAACTTGAGAAATCCAACCTTTGTTTTCCTCGCAAATTTAGCAGTGGCTAATGTCGGTGCCTTGACAATGTGCACACCTTTCCCAATTTTACACAGCGTTCGAAGAAAGTTTGCCTTGGAGAGACACTGGTGTATTTTGAACGGCTTTCTAAACAATTTCTTCTTCTGCATTTCAATTTTCACGTTATCCTTAATTGCCGCTCAAAACTATTTTGCGATCGTGAGGCCTCCAACTTGTAGACGGTTGCAAATCACCCTAAAAGCGGCAAAGTTTCATTTGTTGGCGCTATGGTGTGCCTGTTTTGTGTTCTCATTAGTTTCTCTCGGCCCTTTCGAAAGTTGGAGCTACATTGTTTTCAATCCAACAACTGCTCACTGTGGCTTGGCATTTCCTGAAAGTTTAGGCGATAAATTGAAACTGACATTTCTTGCTACAGTCACATTTGTCTTTCCAGTTTGCGGCATGTCGTTTGCATACTGCCGTATTTACTTCAAAGTGCGTTCGCACGAAGAGAAAGTCCACCGTAGCTCGAAACAGAGAAAAATCTCCTCAGCTATGACAAGAAAACTTGTGGTTACATTGTGTCTGATGTTTGCAACTTTCGTTTTATGCTGGCTCCCATTTTTCCTCCTGATTACGTTGGCTATCATTTTTGATGACGCCTCGCAGCTACCTTGGATTTTAGGGCGGGTTGCTTATTGGAGTGGATACCTTAATTGTGCCATCAACCCTTCACTCTACTGCATGCGATCCACAGCGTTCAAAGATGTGATTCGGAGACCTTCTTCGACAACCGGGGAAGTGACAATTAAGAGGGTGGTAGCACCGCATAGACGCCAAAGGGCATTCTCTCTACCCGTAGTAACGACTAGTTTCAGAGATCCTATAAAGTGGGTTGAAGGACAAAGCTATCCGCAAATAGGACTTGGAGAGGCTTTGGGAAATTTCTTAGGAAGAAACAATGAAATAGAATTGGCTCGATTACGAGCGTACTCTTGTCCAGGCTATGAAATTAAAGAAGCTGTTCAAAACTCACAAATGAATGGGCAATATGTAGGAAACCAAAGCAGAAATAGTATCGGCGAGGTAGCTGTTATTCACCAATACAAAGAGCTAACATTCAATCAATTACAGAACAGAGAGGAAATTCGAGATTTTAACACTTCTACTACATTGCTAGGAAATTCATTAGGTCGAGAATCAAAGGAGATCGACCGCAGATACTATTTTAAGAAAGAACACGTAACAACTTCCATGTGAATCAATATATGGTTTAATAAGTATTATATGAGAAATATCACAAGTCTAACTTCCTCATTTGTACTTTGCAATAAAAGCTTAAGGCGGTTTATTGGATGTCATCTGGCCAAACCCAATTCATGATATTATGATTCACAATCGCCGGCATCCTCGTGTTCCCGGCGGAGTTCGCCTAAAACGCAACTGAACATTGTCAAAACAAAGTCAGGATTTCCGCTTTATTTACTTGATCACCAGGTGACTTAAGGTAATTTCAGCGAGATTTTTGTGGTGATTTGAATAACATAATTGACTAAAAAAATTTAAACTAAACGCTCTGTATGTAAATCAAGACTTGTGTCTTGCAGACATAGGCCTAAATAGACCGTACGGTATTTCGGATTTAAATCCCTCCTGTGAGTATTGATTATTCTTATCTAATTCCATCAGCTTTCTAACCGAGAATTCAGCATTTTTAAATAATAAAAACATTGGGAGTTGGTGGTAAGACCTCTATGATCTCAACCGGCCAATACACATACCAAACTATCAAATGGACGCTCTTCTTTTGGCTGTTAAGTGACAGATTTTTTGCAAAGGGAAGATGATACGGCAAACAAGCAGTTTGTGGAGTATATACAAGGTTTTTACTTCTGTTTAATAAAACATATTTAATCGCACATACGAGCCGCCGCGCATTGTTTGAAGTGAGGAAGTAGTTGCGTCCTGTACATTGTCAAACCATCAAACTATTTTTAAGTGCACTCTGTTTGGCTTCCTGACATTTCCTGCGACAAAAAATGCTTTTTTGTTTGCTTTCAGTTCAAAACGACAAAATACCCGATTGGTCTCCATTTTCGTGCTGGGATTCATTAACTCCTGGATTCAATGTGCAAAAAGTGTATTCACTGAATACACTTATCAATAATTGCAATTCACAAAGTAATTAGTTCTTGCTTTTGCTAAATTGCAATCTCATCCAAAAAAGATTTAACAAAGTACAAAGACGAAACCCAGTTATAACCAGAAACACGATAACGCCTGGCCCAATATTTATTGTCTATCTTCTACGCTTTTTGTTTGCACAAACGATGAGCGATTTTACGAGACATTTTCATAATTTTCTCCGCAGTCCTCCTTTCACTTGTTTAACAAAATCAAAATAAATTATTCGTGATTTTACAAGCCACAGCACTCTCGCGTTCTGGTGTTCGCATTTGGACGTGCATATGTACGTTTGCTTATAGTATGTGTATGCCCTCCGTTAATCATTAATAAAAAATGCTAAACAATTTCTCGCGACCTGAATGATTTAACAACGCGAAATCAAGTTCCTGCCAATTTTGGGCAGTATAATATGCGAGCCCCCAAAAGTACATTAAAATTTAGTATTGTAAAGGGGGCGTTATACCAGAATTATGATTGTCAAGCAATTTAGCATGATTGAGAATAATAATAATAATAATAATAATAGTAATAAGAGACCTGTCACTGTACATCGTGCATAAAAGAAAAAGAACGGAAGAAGATCGACCATTATCAGGACTTAACAATATCTTTGCTTCAAAAAGCTCGTTTGTTGGGCAGACAAGATCCTCGTGATGGACCCTAGACATCTAAGGCTATGGGATATAGCTTGATGCTCTGGGGTAACAAGAAACGAACATAATAATAATAATAATAATCATCATCATCATCATCATCATGAATATCAATACCACCACCATTTACAAAGATAAATGCTGGTAAAAAAAGTAAAAACTAACAAAATTAATAATAACAACAACAACAATAATAATAATAATAATAATAATAATAATTAAAAGACAAATCAGAGAGCTTTGGTAGTCTCTGATAAGTGAAAATATATACCGGTATCAGATGAAGATGTAAATGATCATCGCAGTTATGGAAACTATTCAGATAAAGCCTGAAAAAAAGTTCAGCCACAAGGAAAGGAAATTTGAATTATAGTTTTTAATATTATTTCAATGCAAAGACATATTGCGTAGCAATTATACAGCATCTTTCTATTCAGGAATGTTTAAGTGTGTAATGAATGCATGGCTTCAATCATAATTCAGTCAAATATCAAACTCTGCTAAATAAAGACTATTTCATAAACATTTCACAAAGTGAAACACAAAAATGATGACTGAAAAGAAAGAAATTCAATGCTGCATACCTGAGGAATTGACTTGTTTCTTTGACTGTCTGTGGTATTTTGTTAAATAATAAGAGAAACAGGGAGCTGCCATTTCTTAATTTCTGTGCAATAACAGAATTAATAAAAATAAAGGGCACCAACAAAATAAAGAGATCTGCAAACCAGAATTTCTTCTTTGAATAATTTTGATTGTTATTCATCCATTCTTCCTTTCTTCCTTCCTTCCTCAGAGCCTACAGGTGTACATGCAGAGTTTGTTATTAATGGTGGTAACAGGTAACACCTGTTATGGTTGAATACCCTGGATGGAACCTTGATGTTTCAGGGTGATGTTGTCCGTTGAAAATAATACTACTCACATTGGAACAAATGTCATCAATGTTAAAGCCATGTAGCTCAGAATTAACTTAGTGACAGTCCAGCATAAACAAGCAGAAAACTATGTAGAAATCACTCAACAAGATTTACATGTACTGTATGCTTGCAACTAGAAGAAGAGCAAAACAGGGAAGTGTGTTCATCCATGCAAAGAAAACAAAGAATGAACACACTTCCCTGTTCTGCTCAAAATCTTCTGTTGTATCTATTATGACCTGTGCCTTTGTGGCTCATCAAGAATCCTTCCTTAGCCAGTTGCAAATTTACATAAAGGAACAAAGTGACTGCTGATAGTCTATGTCATATTTTTACTCACATCATGTGTATAGTACAACGTATCTGTCACATACAGTCTGATAGTTTTTTTATTTGACTCCCTGAATTCAAGGCAGTTAGAATTTAATAGAGCACAGGGGTGAATTTCGTATAATAATATTTATTCTTTTCCTGTTCATTGAAATTGCACTTATATCAGTCATATGTCCTTCATCATGGTAATCTAGATTGGTTCCATACCAACAAAGACTCTTAACTGTTCAAAAATGAAGAATGTAACAACTGTATGAGTACCAGTTCTAGTCCAATTGGGAATAAACCCTTTGTAAAGACCAAAGAGTCCCTCTTTCCTTACTGTCTTCACAATGCAGTCAAAGGTTCCCCTGTACAATACTGGCTTCTTGTTGTGGTCTTTTTTCTGATTCATAAATCTTGTACGAACCATATCGATGGGTGAAGTGACACAGTTTGTTACAAACCCTGCTATTGAAGATGCAACAATGTGTAGACAAGGTCCTTCCGTCATGAGCTTCGCATTCAATATAGCATGTTTAGTGTGATCATATGATGAAACTGCAGTTGCCGACACTAATGTCGACCTCTTCACAGTGGCACTGACTCCTGTCCAAAGACCTCTTATTCCTTCACTCGACACAATTGCCTGAAAAGCATGAAGGGTGTGCTTGTACTCCCACTGGTTACCTGATGGCAGAGACATTAGACGTATCTTGACCACATCTGTAGGGCAAGCAATTGCGCTTCCTATTGCTGCTGCAATTGCTGCTGCACAGACTTTCTTCCAGAGAGGATTGTGGGCACGATCTTTAGCTCCAAACAACTCCTTAAGAGGCTCATATAAACCCAGTCTTAATGTACTGTATGAGGCTTCTCTCATCAGTGATGGAGTGATGCTAAGGACAATGAGAAAATCAAAGTGGTCATGAACCACAGAACTTGGAGTTAAAAAGCATTGTGTTTTGCACTCTTTCTACAGTTTATTTTTTGGCAGGTAAAATTATTACACAATGATCACAATAGTTTGCTATTTTGATGCTTCAAATCCCTTTGACAACATTAACTACAGTTGTAATGGTGACTTGTTATTACTGCATGAAACATTTTTCCAATCCTGTTTCATTTGAGCTTCAGTATTAAAAATATTCAGAGTTAGAGCAAACACAGTAGAAGACTTACCCCTTGTATAAACCTTGCAATCCTTCTTCCTGAGCAATTCGCAGAGCACCTCTAACCAAACCACGGTAATAGCGATTATGAAATATGTTCCTGCTTTCATGTTGGCAGCCTAATTCATTTTCCAGTTGCATACGAGTCTTGATCACATCGATAGGATTTGTAACTGGAGGACAATCATCAAAAGAATTAAACACAAAGCTTATCTGTTTTATTACACCAATTCTGAAACCACTGGTTATTCTTGCAATCTGATTGACTCTCAACAGTGCAATTAATAATGGTAACTGAATTGAGTGGAGTGCAATTTGGTCAGAAATCATACGCATGATTTCAAAATCGAATTTGCACACAGCGCAAGTTTGATTTGAAATCACAAGTATGATTTTAGACCAAAATTGCATGACACGAAGTTCAATTACCACTTTGTTACACCCATTTCAAAATCACACAGTTTTTTGTCAATATTAATATTTGTTTAATGTTCACTTCACTAAAACCAGTTTTGAATTTTGATGGGCTTAAAAAAAATGTGATTTAGAGCAAAAAATGGTGCAATTTGGGAATAAATTGCACTGTTGAGAGCCAATCAGATTTCATGAATGACAAGTTTTTCAAAATGGGTGTAATAAATTCACAAATTGTACCATTTTTTGTTCTAAGTCACATCCTTTTTCTTAGCCAGCAAAACCAGGTTTCCTGAAAATAATATTTTAATAGTGACAAAAAACTGTGTGATTTTTTCAAAATGGGAGTAATAAAGTGTAATTATATGATAATAATAATAATAATAATAATAATAATAATAATGATGATGATTTATATAGCACTTCATCTCAAGGTTCACTTTACAACACACCATTCTGTTGAATTTTTGGTCTAAAATCATACTTGTGATTTGAAATCATGTATATGATTTCAGACCAAATTGCACTCCACTCAGTGCCATTTCCATTAATTAAGCTTAAGTGACACTAATCGCTTAACCTCAGCAGAGGTTCATGTACAAGAAGAAACTTTTTGAACAAAAACATTATGACGTAATAATCTGATGCAAGTATGCGGTCACGTATTCATAATAGAATGTTCTGGTGTGCTAAATATTCCCATCAAGCAAAAAAAGTCATATTCCGTTAGGAACAGAATGGTGCGAGAAACCTACAAAGGTAAATCAGGAAATCCACACGTAATAAATCATTGTAGCTACAGAATGAGGTTCAGGCCTATGGGAAATTCTTCCTCGTCGTCGTTGCACTTTCACTACTGCTACGAAGCAACTAGGTTCAATGTAAAGTTAGTTCTGAGGAACGGATGGCCGTGATTACAAATTCTTTGTTCCCCTATTTCAAAGAAAAAAATGATGAGAATACAGTGTTCCTTTATGAACATGATCTTAGGGTTAAGAAATTGACAAATATTATAAACAGCTTACCTGTAGCAGCACACATACAAGACATACCGCTCAAAGCGAATCGTGTCAGATTTTCTCGTTCTTTGGTACGATGTGTTTTTCCTCTATTGTTGTACATACTTGTTGCCATTTTTGTGTTGGAACTTGCCACTATGTGCCAATCTAGCGGGCAGTAACTTCCGTTAGCATGGTTCGAAGAGATCCCGTTGTGCTTCGATGCATATCTATCGTCTGTGACTTCCTCGGTCCTTAAAACTGAAAGTCAAACTACTCCTGAGAGACCATCATTATTAAAAACTACTCAAGGATTGCCCAGACTATTTTACAAGAAATCCGATTCACCAGCTGTACCGAAGTAAAGCCAAAAGGCCAAACACAGAACAGTATATAAAGTATACCCTTTCGCACATTCACTCACGGTGGAACATCAATTTGAAATGGCGTGGGCAAACCACGTGGGTAACTCCCGGGGTGCATAAGTTGTTCACGTGTTTTTTTTTTCGTGAAACCAACTTTTTTAATTTTCCGTCTTTTTCTCAATTTTTGTTTCTTCCTTTATTCGTCTGGTGTAGCGCCTGATCCCTTGTTTGGACTGTTTAATTATTTTAAGCTTAATCCAACCGTACATGCCGTGACAGACGCTGTGACATCAAAGGCCAAGTTCGACCAAGTGGGTGGACAATAATGATCTCAAGTGTTACACTCATTCTGCATATTAATTGTATTGGATAAGCCACCAAACTGCCGGTAATTCGTAGAAAATAACAAATTTAGTGAAATGTATTTCCAAAAATGAAAACTACCTTTACGGCATAATCCAAGCTGGCAGATCTCGAGGGAAAACTTCCAAGTCTGACGGAATAAGTCTGAGTTAGATGGGTTTTAACGATTTTACAGCCCGCTCCCCTCAGTTGAAGTGGCAGGAGCGGTCCCCCCTGAACTGAGGACCATTACAAGAAAAGAAAAACAAGCAAAAAACAACAACAAAAGCAATTTGGAGTCAGTTAACGGATTGCGCCGCAGATTTGATCATTTACATAATCAGATTATTTATACTTTTTATGGCTTGATAAAATACAGCGATCAATATGTAAACATAGGATTGGAACGATTAACTAAAACTATATTTGCATTAATATTTAACTAACATGGAAATACAATGAAAGAGAATTATTGGGTCTTTGTATTATATGGATAAAGATAATTGTCATACCACATACGGTCGATTTTTGGGTGGTGCAGAAATCCTTGACACCGATTACTTTTCACGCAACAAATCATTTCAAATACTCGCCGGAAATTCCTCGCAAAAATCACCTGAAAAATTCTTTCGATTGTGGGTGAGAGAATACTTTAAAAGAGCTGTTTTCGTTGGCGAAATGCCACCGCAATTTTTTTTTTTCAGTTCCTCCCCACTTGGGGTAGGGACAGGGATGTTATCTGGTAGACACTTGGCCCCAGCAGGTACTTGTTCACACTGCATAAGACTATGTCCTTGTTCACATCAAGGGATATCGAACGGTCTCTGCGAGCATTTACGAGCATGCGAGTACTACGTTTTATTTTGCGAGCTCGAGCAGTGACCAAAGCAGCGAGCACTTTAGAAAAATGCAACAGGCGAGCGGCGAGCACTTGGTAAATTTTCCGCTAGGTTTCGCTGGCAGCAACTCCTCTTTTTCTAATTTTTGGTTCAATATTCAATATTTTTCCTTTTCCCGGCAATGTCTTTCAGGTGCATTTATGGTTTCAATCTTCATACAGGATGTATTGTCTTGAGAACAACACATGTGTTAACTTTAATTACAGTTCATGTTAGTGTCGCTTGCTTTCAACTGAACTTGATTGCCATATTGAAAGGAGTTTCAGTACCACGTAGAAAAGCGTTTATTTCTGTACCAAAAAAAAAAAAACTACGAGCAATCGAGCAACCTTCAACGAGAATCCGAGCATGTGAGCAACTGCAAAACATTTGCGAGCAAGAGCATGCGAGCACTCGTCTAAATTTTGCGAGCATTTGAAAATTTTAAGGGACCATTCAATACCCCTGCATCACTTGCTAATAGCAACACTGATGAAAGGGCAGTTCTGGGCAGTTCGTTAAATTAATCATGACGAACTGATTTGCGTTTAATCATGATGTAAAATCTTGCAAATGACCTATTCATTTTTAATTTTGAAACAGATAGCTAAAGACAGGCCCGTGGACATTTTTTTTCGTGGGAGGGTGCGATTTGTCAGTGGAAACGGACAAGCAGAACACCGTAGGCGCGAGCCTCTAGGGGGGTCCGCAGGCATGCTCCCCCGGCCGGCAAATTTTGAAAAATTATGTTGTATGAAACTGCATTTCGTGCGTTTTGAGAGCAGTGCAGTATGATATGGAAACAGGCAGCTGAAAGCAAACCTAAAAACGAGAATATCACTCAAATTTTTCAACTTCAAAATGTTTTTCAATAATAATAATAATAATAATAATACACTTGAAAAAATTACTCGATTGTGATTGGCTGAGAGCAGTGCAGTTCAAGTGTAACAAAGTGCAGAAAGTGTAACACCAGTGCAAAAAAGTGTAACACCAGTGCAAAAGTGTAACACGAGTGCAAATTACAACGAAGATTTCCGAAGTTAAAACGAAGATTCGAAGACTTCCGAAGACCAACCGATGTATTTCGAAGACCGCCGAATATCGTGTGAAACCTTCCGAAGATTTCCGAAGACCACCCGAATACTTCCGACGATCACCCGAACACTTCCGAAGATTACCGAAGATTACCCGAACGTCACCAAAGATTTCCGAAGATTACCGAACACTTCCGGTGATCTCCGGAAATTTTCGAAGCTTCTCCAAGTTTCGGAAGATCGAGGGCAATGCCTTCTGCGTACCTCAGTAGTCAATGTATGGGCTTGAAGCTTTATAAGTAGTCTATTTTTTCAAGTGTATTATTAATAATTATTATATGGCTAGTGTTTGTACACGATATAACGCGCGCTCTGATTGGCTAAGCGAAGCAAAGCGCTAGGGCATTATTCTCCCGTAATGCCCACGGGCCGATTACGGATGATGCAAATTAGGAACAAAAACAACAAAAAGTCTTCCAAAGGCCACATTTGTTTTATTTACATTGAAAATTGGTGCCTCTAGAGGCAAAAAACTGAAAAAACGACCAGGAAAACTGTTAGTGAAACGTTTGGCCTGAGTTTGGAAAAAATTAATGAATAGATTACCGTGAAGCGACGACTTGTGCTTGAACTTATTTTTTTTTCCCTTAGAACCGTTATGTTAGCCATATAATAAACAACTTAATAACCTCGACGGTTCGGTCGTTACGGGAAAATCTCAAACCTCGGCCTAGCTGTATTGACCTCGCTATCGCTCGGTCAATACGGCAAGTCCTCAGTTTGAGATTTTCCCGTAACGACCTCACTCTCGGTTATTAAGTAGTTAGTAATTACATGATTTTTCTCGTGCAATTTGGAATAAATAAGCACTCGTAAATTTTTCAAAGACCACAAATTGCACTCGCCCTACGGGCTCGTGCAATTTTGTTGGCGGTCTTTGAAAAAATTTACTCGTGCTTATTTATTCCAAATTGCACGAGAAAAATCATGTGATTACCTATACTAATAATAATAATAATAATAATAATAATAACAATGTTGGGAATAATGTCACAAATTAAAGGGAAAAAATAGAAACAAAGTTGCAAGTTCCCATTACAGTTTTCCGAATTAATTGTGACAGATTCTCTTCTGTGACATTATTCCCTAATGTAGATCGCGATCAACAGCAAACCGAATGGCACTAGGTTTCCTGTTGATCATCACGATCTTTTAGGAGTGTCCCAAGCTCAAGCCTCCTTGGGTGCTTCTTAGCAAACACATTCACTACTTCTTCCGGATCAATGTCTGTTAGATAGTTGATGTGCGTAAGAGCCAGTGAGGAGAACCTCTTTTGTGTCATGCTGGCTCTGTTGGTCAAATAGAAAGTGGACCTCCGCACCTGTGGGAGGATGGGGGGGGGATGCAGGCTCGGGCGCACCCATCGCACCCCCCCTCCCTACGGGCCTGTATCCTGTATAACATGACCCATACTTTTAATAGAAAGAAGCATTGCCGGCCGGTATTAACTGACTGGTTTTCAGAACCTACCAAGGCAAAAGCATCAGCTTCAATAAACCATAGCAATGTCAGTGTGAAATCCCTGTCCACCACCATATACTTTAATAAAGCACAAAAAGATTACGCAACACTTTCGCGAGGACTTATGTCGTTTCCTCTTGATGAGGGTTAACTTATGTACTCATATCATGCAGTGATCAGCAATATCACGTATTTGCTCACTGTGGTTTTAAACGTCTATTGCACTGAGCCTATTCAGAATTCTATTCTACTGACCTCCGAACGGTTGGCTCAGTTGGATGAGAGCTGTACTACCGTGCGGTAGGTCGGTGGGTTCAAAGTGCCGTCCGAACCAACACCCAGGGTCTTAAAACAACTGACGAAAAAGTGCTTCCTTTGCAATAACATCTGCAAATGGTTAGACTTTCTTTCTTTAGTCTTTTCTGATTCATTTCATAAGGTGTGTCTGGCAATTAAATACCTCGCTGGTCACTGAGAAAACCTTTAGACAAATAATCCCCACTTGAAATCTTGCCTATAATAATTCATAAAAAAAATTTGTAATGAAGATTCAAGTATAAATACATACCTATAATTACATGTTTAATATTATTAGTTAAAAGTGAGAGCATATTTAAAATAGAGTCTATTATAAAACTAGCTTTAAAACGTATTAACGCAGGGTAGAAGGCTTGTTTGGGTTCTCAGACGTTTTGACGATTCTTTAACTCTGGGCAACAAATTATACAGGGAATGAGTAGGTAGGTAACTAATCTTCTCAGAGATATTGACCTCTCTGTTTTTTTCATAGTCAAGCTTAAGTTCCACATCACGTTTTACAAAGACATCACGGTCTGAATGCTTCACTGACATAAGCACGTTGTAACAACACCTGCCAGTCAATAACAAACATCTGCTCTCATGAACAAGTACCAATCCCAGGCGAAATAAAAAGACAAATCAGACGTACCCTCCCCGAAATTAGAGATGAATTTTCACTCGGACCAAAGAACGCTTTTTTAGCTTTGAAAAATGGCGGAGACATAAGCAGAGAGCTAATTTAAGGTTGCGAGATCATCTCTCCACGTCTCCTTTATAAAGGTTGCATTATCTGTTACATGATTTTATTGTACCAGTGCGCAGTATGGAGAAGCAAGTGGGACGCGCGCGTGTAGAATAGGAGGGCCACGACGGACGACGGATTCCTTGCTACGCGAGCCCTTCACAATTTTGAATGAAGCGTCCAAAAACACATTTTGATCAGTTTAATTTTGCGAAGCAATGGGCCTGTTATCAGCACATGCCGGCCATTTTCACGCGTGTTTTCAAGTAATCAGTGTATTCATCTTGACAACACTCGAGGATGGAACACTCAACTCGCATCGGACACATGTAACAAGAAGCCTGTGAAGAGCCTCTCAAGTGGATGCCTGTTCGCGGGATAACAAATTAATGTGAGTGAAAACTAACCTTACACAGTAGCCGGCCTCTGTTTGATTGGTATTCAGAGACAGGTGAAACTGACTTGTTGGTTAAAAAGAAGAAACTTCGTTTTACTTTTTCTTCTTGGTGCACCCTTACACCCCTAATGGAATAAACTGACCTGTGTCTGACCAAAATTTGATCAATGGTCTTTCAGTTTTTTTTATTGCTGTATTTCCCGAAAGCAGTGCTGTGATTGTATAAAATAGTGACTTAGGTCTTTATCGTGTTTCAGTCGACGAAAACGACGCACAATCTTTCATTTTTCCAGTATACGTCTGAAAGATTCGGACAGCACGAATTTAATAGTCTTGTTTGTAAAATTAAAAAAAAAATTTCATCAGGCCATTTGTCACCCCCATTGGGAAGCCCTGCCGAGAAAACATGTGGTATACTTGTTGAAAATGAAAACGGGAAATAACTGTTTTCTACTTGAAGCAAAAAACATTCAATAGGGATAATAGTGCCTTACCCCAAACCCCAAATCAAAAAAGTGCAGTCTGTCTATTTGAGACATTTGGAAAACTAGTCAAGACTGGTGCAGTTATGTGGACATCACAATGACGTTTTTATCCATGAATGGTTTCAGTGTTTCTAAATACCTTTTGTATGGTTTGACCTCACTTATAAGGACATTTACCAGAACTCATATTACACGCGCTACTGATAACTCAAACACTTGTGTCTTTGTTGCTTGCATATTGTACATTTTAAATATGTGACAAATCTGGCCTGTTTGGATTGGTTTTCGTCTGGTAAGCATTGGCTGTTCAAGGTCGCTTGTTCGTCTCCCCTTGCTCTCGTCAAACAGGACAGATAGTTCTAAAGTCTGTCTTTGTAAAATCAAGGGAACACGAGGCCATGGTATCTCGAGAAATCTGCGTGCTGTTGTGGTTCACCGGTTTTATGTGGAGAGCAACTGCAAGTTTCAAGCAAAGTAAGAACCTTTAACTTGTGCTGTTTCTACATCCCTTGTGAGATTTTCGTCTAATAATAGAAAGGAGGATTTAATATTTCAAGGCAAAGGTCTCGAAGATCCCGAAAGGAGAAATGGTCACTTCTTGAAGAGTTCCTCGCGCGCTTGAGCAAGATTTACCATCTATCAGTTTCCTTTCACGTTAATAGTAATATGCACAATGTAGTTTAGCATCAAAGACAAGGAGCCTTGAATTTGTTGTATGAGAGGACGGCGAGAAATCAGTTGACCCTGATTGTTCTTCTTATGAACTAATTGCTTCTGGGAAGGATTGGACATGAGTAAGACCTGTAACGCTCCGAAGATGAAGATGGATACTCTCAACATATGGCCACCAAAACCCGACATCCTTGAATGCGCCATGTTGTGAAGAGTCCTCAAGACCTCAAAAAATCACCAACGTCAGCTCCGGAAATATCTATATAGGTAGTGCTGGTTGGTTTCTTGTGTAAAACCGTGGATGCGTGACTGCAAATAATTCTTGCGACGAAACTCGTGCTTTTCCCTCTACGCGCGCGGAAAAACGCCACGTTACTTTTTGCGCCGAAACCGAGGAGATAAAATTTCCCTCTTAATAATAGAGATTGCTTGTTGAATGTACCTGAGAAGAAATTACAGTCACTAGGATTTTTCTGTCTTCTTTTGTTTTAGATATGATGGAGAATTCCGCCAAAGATCAACTGTTGCGAAGAGTAAAGCGGCAGGGACCAGATGTTACGGACGGGCAAATAGTAAGTCTTATCCTTACCACTAAAGTTACATTATATAGGAATACTTTGCGAGACACCGACACGACATAAACCGATAAAGTAGGGTTGCAACCGTGGACAGCAGTTTAATCGGCACTCATCAGCATAGTGTAAATAACACAGTATAACAAATTAAAAATTTCATAATGACCCGTTCACCATATCAAGCCTTTGACCCTCTTGCCCTCCGAACGCACATCGCGTGTCTTGGAGAACAAGGGGCCTAAAGTGTCACGATGGTGTCTAGCAAATAATTAATAAATGTAGATGGCCGAGATCATCTGATTTTTTAATTAAAAGTAAGGGCAAAACCTACTGAAAGAAGACACAGCATATTAGATCTGTAAAGATCTACGGTCAGTAAAAGTGAAAGTAAAATTAATAAGTAAAGGAACGCCAGCGGTACTATAAGAGATCTAATCAACTGAAAAATGAACCGGAATATATAAAGTGAGACATCAAATAAAATCTGATCTCTGAGAGGTTCTCTGTTACTGAGATTCCTCTTAATTGACTATTAGATTCTTCTTAATTGAGATGCACAAGAAATTGAATATGGGATTTAAACTTCAGTATTACGAAAATTTGCAAGGTTCTGCCCATTGTCGTTTCGGCCATTTTCGAAGTTTCTTTAGTCGCCACCAGCAAACTTTCTTCTGTTGTACGTGACCCCAGTCCGTATCCAATTTCACAGATTCTTGCGTTTCCGGCTGTACATCGTTTTCAAAATTTTTTCTTAGCATTGACCCAAAGAATAGAGCCGAAATTTATAACCACGAATAAATTACTATTTACAATATCAGAATAGTGAGCACCTGTGGATAGGCCGACCACATTTGTGTCACTCTCTTGAGAGCTAACGTAAATTTGAAGCACTTATGATTCCGTTTTTGAGTGGTATATCATGACCTTTTAACAAAGTATAACATTTATCCCTCCTTGTTAATCCCGTTAATAACATGTAAAACAATTTTGTATGAATCAGATCGCGGCCACTGTTTTCGGAGTACCGGGAGAGGCTGGTCCCAAAGGTCAAACTGGTGATCCAGGGTATCCTGGCAACGCAGGGACCACCGGCCCAAAAGGATTTCGGGTGAGTAACGGATTAGCTCCTGTTCTTTGCTTTTTAGTTCGATGTTATTTGAGTGCTAAAGTTAACGCGTCAATCAAAGATTGACGTCAGTATAAAAAAGCAATTTTTACTCAGATCGGTTGTACTGTCGAATTAGAAATGATCGGATTTAAAGATATTTATATTATTCATTTGCCAATACAACCTGCTCCTCATACTTGAGAATTAGCAAGTGTTCAGGTTTATGGTATACTGATGCCGGTAACAAACTGGATAGCTCCGGTTTGTTTCCGTGAGGTTGTGAGTTAATATTTATTTCTCAGCTTTTTCCATGCCAACATTCCGATGCGGGAATCAGTTATAGCCAATAAGGAGCAAGAAGTAAGCTTTTTGTTTTGGGAAATTCAAAGTTCTGAGACGAAGGTACGGAACTCTGGAAAGTGTTCAGAGAGTGGCCTGCAATTTAAAGGTCGGATGCCTTTTGTTTTCTTCTTCAATATCTGCTTCCTTCTTTGATGGAGGGAGTTTTAAGTTTTTTCAAAGCTGTGGTTCTCCTTATTCACAGCAAGTTCTTTTTCCTTACTCTCGCTAGGGTCCGCCAGGCAGCAGGGGTCGACAAGGAATTCAAGGACCTTCCGGTCCCCCTGGCTACCCAGGACCTCCCGGCAGAACTGTGGTAATTAAATAAACGTAACAACTAAAAAGCGGTTGCTAGTCAGGTTCGAGTGAATTTTTTAAAATATTACGACATAGTAACAGTTTGATATATATCATTCTCTGATCTGATATTTTCCTCTTTATAGACGTTTTAGATCAAGTGCGATGATTTTCTCATAGATAGTTTTCTTTTTTAGTATGAGACGGTAGAAGGGGAGAGTGGACCGGGATACAAGGGGCCTGTGGTTCGTCCTATTATTCTGACAGCGGGGCATTTAGAAAGAAAGGTAGGAATCACAGTTCTTTGTCATCCACACCATCACAATCTTTGTCATCGTCATAATTATCGTCATCATGGTCATTATTATTTTGTCTGCCAATTTAATGTACAAAACCCACAAAAGCAAGCCATTCGTCCCAGAAGACAAAACGTTAAATTTGTGTTTTTTATTTTATAGGAAGCGAAGGGAGACCCCGGACGTCCAGGACTTCCCGGTAAAAGGGTGCGTGTTTCATTTATTTTATTTATTTATTTATTTATTTATTTTTGCCCCACTTTGCTCTCTTAAGGCTGGTTTTCACTTGCGACGGAGTCGGAGTCGTTAGGGCCCTTATGACCTAGTGAAAATCAAAGATCGGAGTCGTAAGCGGAATCCTAAGCTCGACGGAATCGGAGTCGGAACAATCAGAACGTTTCCATTTTCTTCCGACTCCGCTTATGACTCCGTCGCTTATGATCCAGTGAAAACTATATGTTGTCGGAGTCGGAAGCAGAAGCGGAAGAACCAACCAATCGCAATGCTTGTTCTCACGCTCTCCGATCACATAAGCGACGGCGTCATAAGCGGAATAGCCTTCCGCTTCCGACTCCGTCGGTTTGATTTTAATTAGATCATAACGCTTTACGCCTCTGATTACGACTCCGACTCCGATTCCGTCGAGCTCATGACTCCGCTTACGACTCCGATCTTTGATATTGACTAGGTCATAAGGGCCATTACGACTCCGACTCCGTCGCTAGTGAAAACTGACCAGCCTTTAAGCTCGAATTTGTAGACAGTCCTTTTAATTAATGTATTGTTTCATTTATTTTAAAGGGTGTGGATGGACAACCTGGTGATCCTGGCCGAGCGGGAGAAATTGGTTTTGATGTAATTATTCATCTTTTCTCGTGCTCATTCCTCGCCTTTCCCCTGGTAAAAATAATCAGTATTTTCCCTTGCGGTGATGACTTTCAAAATATCTTTGTTCTCGAGCAACAGACTGTCTTGGAAGGGAAAGTGATTCGTCACTTATAAAGGTTAAATTCAAATCAATTGTTAATTTAAGTACAAAGTTATTTTGAAGCCACAAGAGCGCTTACTGGTTCATTTATCGTGACTTTAAAATTTGGTCAGCTGGAAAGGTTTTCTAGAAATGCTCTGTTCTCAGACTGTTCACAAGGGTACTACCTGCCTTTTGCAGTAACTACTCCGCATGCGTACTGAATGGTGTCATGTCTTACTCACGACTACATTCTTTTTTTAGGGAGAATTCGGAAGTCCCGGTATCCCCGGCGTAACGGGCGCTGACGGAACACGGGTAAGTGTTGAAAATTGATGAATATAGCACAGGATCTAACGCCCTTATCTCAGAGAAAGATAAGGTATTAAAAAATAGGTTAATAGTAAAACCAGAACTCCACGCGGATGGATTTCAAGGCGTCCTTGCGATTTTTAACCTGCTCGAATTGATATAACCCAGGAATGGGCGCCTTTGAGCACAGAAGAAAAACAAAGAATGATAATTTTCCATGATTAAGGTGACCAAGAGTAGAAAGAAACTTAATGTCATAAACTTTACGCTTGTAAACAATGATAGGATTCACCCCTGATGTACTACTTTGCTGGAAAGGAGACCCCTCTCTGCGTTAGTTCTCTTGACCCACACACTATAATAATAATAATAATAATAATAATAATAATAATAATAATAATAATAATTAGGGTTAGGGTTTCTTTGATTTTTTGGTTCGCGCCTTCATTCTTAATTATTCTTGTCAATATCTCACTTTGTTAAACTATTATTGCTCATTTTCATTTTATTCCTCACTGTGCAACTGATGATGGATGATGTCTCATCCGAAACATGTTTTGATTAAAAAATGAACTTCAAAAACATCGTGTGGTTCATCAAAGCGATATCTTACTTCGTGCTGCTAGGAAGCCTTAGTAATAATAATATGATAATAATAATAATAATAATAATAATAATAATAATTTTTTATTCATTGCTAATATGCGTATATATTATATAGCACTATTTCCCTCTAGCCCAATAACCCGTTACAATAGTTACAATCCAAAATAAGAAAATTTTACAATTTTCAGGTAAAAACTATATTAAAACATTATTAAGATATTAAAACTGTATTACATGCTAATCTAAATTATAACATTTATTAAAAAGGTAAGTTTTCGTATGGGTCTTAAAATTTGGTAGCGAGCTGCTCTGTCTGATAATGTCGGGGAGACAGTTCCATAACTGGGTGCTGCAAAAGAAAAATACCTGTGGCCATAACAATGTGATGTCCATGGTTTGTTGTTTTTGGTAAAAAGAAGGTTATAACGTTAAGGAAATTATATTTGAGCCTAATATCTCGATCCTTCACAGGGCGAAAGAGGCAAACCCGGCACCCAAGGTCCCGCTGGATCAAAAGGCTATCGGGTGAGATACAATAATCAGTCATTATTATTATTCAACACATTGCAACGCTTTCCAGATAAACTGTGGTCATGGCGCTTTCAATATTCATCGCGCGTACTTAACAGGCATCCTACAATATACGTAATTTCATGTGTTATCAGTGTAGAAAAATAACAGCTTTTCCAGCTTTTCTGTGCTTTGCTACCAATGCGTTGAATAATTATCCTGCTCAGTCTTGTGTTATTCAATTGATCGGCCCACTACCTCATCAGCTACGTATTAGGCGGTATTTCGAAGGATTAGCTATCATCTAATTTGACTTGAATGTTATTTTATTTTTACTTAGAGTTTGTAGTACTTTTATGCTTTTGTGTAGGTTGTACCTATTATTAGATAGTGTCTTCTCTTGATCATTTTCAGGGTAACATCGGTGATTCTGGATATGATGGAGTCCCAGGTCGAACTGGTCATCAAGGCAGGCGTGGTATCCCAGGTGAAAAGGGTTACCGTGGTGACGACGGTGATGAGGTAAGAACCAATCATCGGCGAGCAACGGCTAACGTCAGGTTGCATGTCAAAAGTCCGCCTGGTAAACAGCCTTAAACATTCAATAAATGTTATGTTGCTGACAGTTGGTTCCAAGAATGCTACCTATCATTTTCCTGCTATCTTTGGAAGTTTATGGCTTGCTCTTGCGCCTTCAAATACAATGCAGCATTTAGTGAGAATTTGGGAGCGAAAATAATACCGTTGTAATTTGTTTGCCATCTTTTGAAGTAATTACCGCGAAGTTTATGTCGTCATAAGTGTAACGAAAATGAGTTTTTACCTTTGAACAAATTAGCATGCGCAGTGCGACATTTCGTTTTGATAGTTCAGGTACCATCCCTTTCAGTTTATTTGTGTTCTGATGTTCCTTTAACAGTGAGGTCTGCCTTCTACCAGGGACCAGCAGGACCGGACGGGATTGCTGGAAAGGACGGTGATCAGGTTAGAGTTCAGTCCCACTTTCTCTGTTTGTATTTTTTGTTTTGTCTTCTGTGTATTCCATTGCTTCCTTTTTGTATTTAATGAGTACGTGTGTATCAATGTTTGTTAGTGTACTGATAATTTGACTGGAAGAGTTAACGAAACGATTTGATTTCACTCTTCAGGGTGATCCAGGGCCCATGGGAAAATATGGGTTAATAGGCTTCTCTGGTGACCGAGTAAGTATCACTGACGTAACAGATTTGTACGATTGCTCATTCGTTATCTATCCATTCATCGTTCGTTCACTCTTTCTTCATTCGTTCCTTCTTTCTTTCTTTTCTTCGTTTATTGTTTCTTTCACTAATTATACGACTTGGACAGTCAGAGGGCCAATAACTAAATTCGGCCAATAAAATTGCTCTATTGCCAGTCCGATATTCTCTAAGTATTGGACCGGGTATTGTCCCGAATGATCCCGCGTTGTTGCCGCGTTGTCTTCAGTCGTGTAATAAATCTCTTATTAACCAAGCTTGCTCGGGACCGTACTGGAAGAATATCGGGCCTCGGTCTTTTTTGTACGGACCTCGCAGCGCTCGGTCCGTACTGTCAAGACGTCGGGCCGATATTCTCCCAGTACGGCCCCCGTGCTTGGTTAATAAGATATATTTATTCACGTTTTTCATTAAAGAGTTTGTTCGCTGGTTGTGTCATTTGATCTTTCTTTCTTCGGTTTATTTGGTGTTATATGCCGTTGTTGTTGTTATTTTCTCGTTCATCAGATTTTGTAATTTTCCACTCGGAAACAATACGGAAACTGGCACTAGTGAAAGATTGTGGGATGGTTTGGGTAGAGGGAAGATGGCACGCATTGCATTCTACGGTGTTAGCTTCGTCTTAAACAAATTTCTCTCCATAACAAACGATCACTACCCAAACATTCCTACAATTCCATCCATACTCTCGCTGGTCTCCTCATAGTTTCTGAGAGCGGAATTCTTTTACATTTTGGTATTCTTTTGTAGGGAGCGCAAGGAAACTCCGGTGACGAAGGAGAAATCGGGCCAGTAGTAAGCTCGTTAAAATTAGTTATTTTAGTAAAAATATAATTTAAGAGTAGGGCATTACGTATGTGGAAAGAGATTGGTCTTTGTATGCTTAATTAGGGATGAGCATCTTGGATTAAGATGCTAAGTTTTTAGTCTAACTGGTTTGTAATCCAATTTTACTTAGAACTTATGAAATCTTGATACAATATAATTTGCTATAATGTTTTTTTAGGGTTCAAAAGGAGCAGATGGACCCCCGGGTGTCCCCGGTCCGCTGGGTGAACCGGGATCCACAGGCCACCTTGGAAGAAAAGGACCCTCGGGATACCAGGGAGAAAGAGGCTCAAGGGGGCCCCCGGGGGAACAGGGTTTGACAGGAAATAACGGCGAGGACGGTGTTCCTGGAGGACCTGGCTTTAAAGGAAGACAGGTCATTGACTGTGGTGTTTTTTTCTCAGTATGCACGTGTGGCAACAATAACAATGATAATGGTGATGATAATACTATTCTCTTACCAAGGAATTTTCGATTCATAGAAGCTCGTTTTTTTTTTTCTCAGTTTTTCATCCAGATCTACAGGGCTTTCACTGGTATACTCAGTTTCACGAGGTCACACTAACACATTTGAGCCTGAGGTACTCTGTACATTTCCTCGTCCTTTCTTTTGCAGGGAGAGCGAGGCATCACGGGAACGGAGGGCGTCCAGGGACCTGTCGGGGAGCGGGTATTTTGTCCTTCACTGCACGTTGAAGTTAGAATAACAGCATAATAATTAGTCTTTATCTTTATACTCAATAGAATTTAGTCGATTCTGAATTTCGTTGACTTATCCTCTCGATATACTGTGGAGAGATAAAAGTTATCACTTAATCATTGGTGAAACGTTTGCTTAATCTTTGGAGAATCTTCCGCCAATATTCCGTTCTGTTTGTAGGGAAACCCTGGTGATGCAGGATCAAGAGGAGGCACCGGAAGACCGGTACAACAATCTGGCATTTAACTTAATCTTTATGAGCAATTTTTTCCTCACTCCTGTGACTGACTGACGACTAACTTTGGTTTTGTCTTTACAGGGTGAATACGGAGCACCAGGGGGACGCGGGAAGCCTGGGAACAAAGGCAAACCTGTAGGTTTTCTTTTCTATCACTGCTTTTCTAATGGGTTAACAGTGATGTATTATGTATTGCATTATGTTCCCTCAGCAGAACCAATCAGAATCTTACAGTATTCTGTGATGAGTGTATTATAAGGCATTGCAATACCTTATTTCTTGTTTTTCGGCAGTACCTCTAAACAGGAGTCTTTTTCTCCGTAGGGCCGACAGGGCGCTCCTGGAGCTCGAGGTCTCCCGGGAGAAACAGGAACAAAGGTGACCTCTTCTAAAACATTCTTAGTTTATGTCAGTAAATGTATTTTATACCTGAATATTGTGTCTGTGCGAGAGGAGCATCGGCCAGAGCCCTAGTAAAAGAAATTTTAGGAAATTACAGCCGTAATTAAACTGTTTTTTCAGGGATCACAAGGCACCCCAGGATCAATGGGACCACCAGGTCAAGAAGGAGATCAGGTTAGGTAACATTACGATTACAATCTTTTCTCGCATATCTCCATTCTCTTCCTTGCTATCACACTGTGCCCACTCACAGTATCCACCCTTACAGTTGATTGAGGATGCGCCTAACATTTGGGTCAAGTAAAACACGACCAAGCATAGTCTTCTTGTAACCTTCATCCGACCCCTGAACGGAGTATCAGTAGATATTCTTCCTTGTGGCAAGCTCGTGACAAATTTAATGCAGTGGGGCGTTCGCACTTACTAGTTAAGATCGCTCTTATCCGAGACCATCTTTCCCCTCTTCTAGTTCAGATAGATCTCGACTCTTTCTTGAATTTTCCATTTTCAAATCAATTCAAGTCGAAACCTGCTTGGATCGATTTAGGGTTTATGAATCTGACTGGTAAGTGTGAACGGCGCGCGCGATCCATAGTTTCTTAATTTTATTCCGAGCTTTGTACTAACTACTGTTAAGCTTTTCAGTTTATTCACTTTAATAATAACTCGTTTTCACTTCACAGGGACTTTCAGGAGGGCCTGGCCAGACGGGAAGAGAAGGAGTCACGGGAGCCAAGGTAACCCAACACTCTTCTCTTGTTGATCACGCAAAGCATTTAGCGTTACACATCAGATAAGAATGAATAACTTACTTTCTATATTCTTTAGGGCCCTACTGGCTACAGGGGTAGCAGAGGCTCACGTGGATACAAGGGCGCATCTGTAAGTACCCTGTCAGTAATCTATTTACTCAGTTCGATTGTTTAACGTTTGGAGCGAAACAAACAAAAAGTGTAAAGCCGTCGTTATGGTAACTGTTGGAGAGACATCTCTCCTATAAATAGATGAAGCTCATTTCTTTTTCTAACAATTTTAGTATTATTGTAGGGTGCTCAAGGGAGCGCTGGCCCTCGTGGATCAACTGGACCTGTGGTAAGTAATTCCACTCCTTCCTTTTAAGCACTCCTTTCCTGGCAACGATCACAACTTATAATGTACGTTACTTCTCATGTCTATCCCAGGGCCCTCGCGGAAGGAGTGGACCGAGGGGAAGAGAAGGGAAGCCTGGAACACCAGTGAGTTAAGCGACGTATTCCTCGTTTTTTTTCCAGTCCATAGGATTGTTTAACTGTGTGGTGACATTTGGAACACGGATGACCAATGTATTGCATTTTGTATTTATTTAATTTAACCCAAAACATGCCAAGGATTAACATATCAATATATTTCCGACAGCCAAATTCAGTGGTGTCCAATAACGTATGTTTATACATTGGTTCGAGACATGGTCAAGTCCATACTTCTTAGCTCTGTATTTAAAACTCGATCTCTTTTTGTCAGGCTGATCGTGGGCATGACGGAGAGCCTGGAAAGCAAGGAGAACCTGTGAGTAGAAGTAACAGTCATGTTTTTCCGTTACGAATTACATTAGTAACGAATTGTTCCTTAGTTGAATAGACAGATAAACTCTCCGCCAAAGTTTTTGGTATCGTTTTGTTGTTTTAGGGTCCAGAGGGCGAGGTTGGAATGATGGGATTGGCAGGAAAAAAGGGACAAAAGGTAAGCAAGTAAAAGGTGCTATAAAAGAAAGAACTCGGAAAATAACACTGAAGTTAACGCAACCACTGTTGAGAAATATACGCTGCCATACAAGAGATTGCACACGGAGAAAAGAGCTTACACATGCACACATTACGGCAAGGATTTTGTGGAGGGTATAAAAAAAAAGACATCATACGGAGGATATGTTTCCGAATCGCAGATACTTGGTCCCCACGCAGATCAATATTGTCGTAATAGAGCAATGTAACCGTTACATTGCGATTGTTATACGGAAGCAGGAAAGTAGGAAAAACAAGAGTGAAGCTGTTTGAGCAGGTACTTTGATTAATGTAGATCGTCCTTCAAGTTTGAGGTAGTGGCCTACTGTCACGAAATTTTCTATTTTTGTCATGTTTTTATTTAGCTTTTTGTTAGTTTTTCGGTTTCAGTATTTCATATCGTCCTAGCGTTAATTATCTAGTGTTAATTCAGCGTTGTAGTGTGGTTTGTAATTAGAGATGTATTGTAACTTAGTCTGTAATTAATATCTTGTAAATTTTGTAAAGCGTTATCATAGGAGTGTAAAGTTATCGTGTTTAGGACGTAAGAGTGTAAAATAACATAGGATTGTAAGGTACCGCGTATGTATGTAAAGTGTTAATTGCTAATAGTATGCATCTGTATATAAATGTAAGTTTCGTGGTGAAGGTGGTCAGTCAGTCAGTTGTCAGTTGGAGGAGGTTGAAGAAGCGGTTGTTGAAAAGTTGAGACGCTGAAGAATTGAGAAGAGGAGTTTACCTTGCTAAAATACATTAGCAGACGCCGACCAAAGATTTCAAAGGCAAAATCCATTTGTCATTGGCGGTGATCGAGGAAGAGAAAGAGGAAGAGGAAAAGAAGTACAGAAGTTTGACGGAGAGAAGCGGAGAGTCGCGTTGTCCGGAGCGTTGGAAAGTGAAAGCGGTTGAGAAGGTGAAAAGAGAGAGCACGTTGGTAGAGAACAGAAAGAAACTGAAGGTTGGTGGAGCACGTTGGTGGAGAAAGAAACTGAACTGAACTGTCCGATTGTAAATATAAGAGTTAAGTAATTAATTAATTTAGTGTTATCTTTTAAGTTAGCTTAGTTTTATATCTAAATTATAAGTTAGGAGTTGTTAGTTCTGCGTTTAATAATCTTCTATGTATTTTAAATTTATTAAATTTGTAGCATTACTTAGTCTTTTGGTGTGTTGCGGGTTTGCGGGAAGGGTTTTGTATAGTCTTTTGTTTAATCTTGTCGTGCAAGGGAAAGACTCACGTCACACCTACTGTTACCCATAAAACAAACATCAGATAAAGAAATTCAGATGAGTCGAGTAAACTCTTCTGTCTCCTTTATCTCCGTACGCTAGGGCCTTCAAGGAAAAAGTGGAATTGCTGGAAGTGGTGGGAAAAGGGGACCAAAGGTGAGTTAAAATCACAGGAAAACGAAGAAAGTTAAAGCAAATTTATAGACACTGTTGCTTTGCAAACGTTTTAGTTGTTCCAGTTTATTTGAGGAAATGTCATTTTCCAGGGGAGTAGAGGCCCTGTGGGAAAGCCAGGCTTGATGGGTGGATCCGGAGCACAGGTAGGGTAGATTTTATTGATTACCAGATGCGGTTTGAACTGAAATCCTCTTCTAAAAGCATCTAATGAAATATTGGTGATGCTTTTCAGGGTAACGCTGGGCCGCAAGGTGAGAACGGAGAGGACGGTTTGGCTGGTGATATGGTGAGCTTGTTTCTTTGGGGGTTTTCGCCTCCTTCAATTAATCTGTGTGTCCATCAGTGCTCTTGCAACTGGTTCTTTCATCATCCACGTAGGGCGAGACTGGGCCACAAGGGAATCCAGGAGAACGTGGAGAACAAGGCAGAATAGTACGTAGACAAAGTAACGGTCTATAGTCTGTGAGTGAAACAGGCTCCATGGACACTAATGGACCTGTCGTTTGCCATGTGATACTTAAACGTATCGGCTAGTAAAGCTATTCCGGGCAAGTGACACCACCAAAGACATACCCTTTACCAACCAAACGGTGAATGTCGAACAACTTAAATTTTACTCAGTTTGAAAAGGGAAGGCGTAGTGGTATTTCACCCTTGGCCCCAGCGGAAGGAATTCAGGCGCTTTACGCTTGTCGTCATTTCAAGATTTGGAAAGCGCGTGGCAGGTTTTTGCTACAACTTATTTGCTGTTTTTCTGTCTGATCTCAGGGCTTCAAAGGTGATGAAGGTAAAAGTGGAATCCCAGGAAAAGAGGTATTACATTTAATTTTGCAATCGCAATCTTCCCGGCATTAATCCAGCGAGCTTCGCCAACTGATCTATATGAAATGTTCATCTGAAATTATTTCTTCTAAGCAAATTCAAACTGATTTACTTTATTCTCCACAGGGAAATTCTGGCGTTGCAGGGAAAAACGGAGTGGCGGGGGAAATGGTGAGACAGCTGCAACAAAAGGATCTGTAGTTAGCTTAGGAAAACAAAATCAAGGTTTTAGATTTTACAACTTTCACTTTTTAAAATTCCTACAGGGAGGTGTTGGTTTACAAGGTGAACAAGGAGACATCGGGAGACCTGGACCCACGGTAAAAACGTAACTTCAAATGATTATTGTATCATGACTACAGAGGACGCTTTGATAAACTGAGGCTAAACCCTTGAAGTTTGCAGTGAGCGAGTCTTACACACAGTCTATCCCTTCGCCATCACTAGTCACTCAGACAGCAAGTAAACCAATCAGCTGTCCGCTTTTCAAGCAGGCACCTTGTCAGTTGTCCGACAGTCGCGCACCAAAGTTCGTATCTCCAAGGCAGTGATGCTGCATGCTTGCCGACTACACGTTGCATGAGTAGTGATGTTATTGATGAAATAATTGTGAGGGCATTTCCTGGTAAAATAATCTTAACTTGAAAGGCTCATTTTTGCATTGGCTATATAGGGCCAACTAGGATTGCTTGGCATGATGGGACAGGATGGCGGACAAGGAGCGAGGGTGAGACTGGGTAACAAGTAATACAGTAACACGATAGCGGAAGGTTGTATTGGTAATTGCAGTAAAGATCAGTAAAGTTGGTGATCTGATGCAGGTATTTTACTAAGAAACTTTGACTGTAGTTTACGTGATCTGTGTTTTTGAAGGCCACGTCTATGAAACTCTGGGTTTCAATTCAAACGCCCATGAATGTACCTCGTATTATTGGTCAACCGATTCGTCTGTTTTTTCTCAGGGTGGTGTGGGGGCTGAAGGACCAACAGGAGAGCCTGGGGCCAAGGGTGAGACGGTACGTTATCAAAAATCTAAGATTTGGTTTGTAATCTAGAGACAGCTTTTAATGGTTTAATTATCATTATATTCTTTGATCATAAAATTTCAAGTGTGTAGTCTATAATCTATGTACGGCTGTTATTCATTTAAAAATTCAGGGAGGTCCAGGTTCCCACGGCAGATCAGGCAGGCGCGGTACAAGAGGGCAAAAGGTTAGTCCCTTGGTTAGCTTTGGTCCTCTAAAATGTCGTTTCACACTCGCAAAACACAGTATGAAATATTGCTTGCTTCCACGATTACTGGCACGTCTTCCCTGGAATAAACTCGGATATCACTGACCGTAATGAGAAGCGAATCAGAAGTAATGCGCCAAGTCAGAATATAGATTAAAGTTAGTCCACATTTTCTGCCAAGGCCAGTAAAGAAAAAAATCGTGTTTAATCCTTTTCTAAGACGTGGTGATTTTTTATTGCAGGGATTCAGTGGTGAAAATGGCAAGAAGGGACCAATGGGCGACCAAGGAGTCAGGGTATAATTTGCAACTTGAACAACTGATGAGCTATCAGTAATACTGTACATTTGTGAGGTTAAACTAAGTGTCGCAAGGCCAACACCAAAGCGGTTGTTCGAACTAATCATAATCACGACAGAGCCAAGCTGCGCAATAAATCAATCTGAATACGAAGGACAATGCATACAGTCGGCGTCAAGCGCGGGAATTGCACGTGAATTATACGTTATGGCAAGCACTCTGTCAGATATCTTGGGCCGTTTTTATGGTCGAAACTTAATGAAAATCAGAGGGATTCACCAAGTCTACGCATCTTCATAAACGAAATAAGAAAACTAAACCTTGACTAGGTAGTAATTAACAACAGCAATTGCTGTAATCTGTGTAGTCAATAGGAAAATTTTAGTTTTTTTTTTAATTTTGAAATTTTAAATTATATCTTGTACATAAGTTTTCCCGTAATTTTAATCATTTCCTTGTAAATATTTAATTGTCTATAGGTGCATCTTAATTAGTGTCCCCAATTAGTCTCATGAGGCTAAACAAATCGACACTTAAATAAAGGTTTTACTTTACTTTACTTATTTTACTTAGTAAGTCACAATTGGTTTCGGTTTCGCTTCTCATTGATTGAATGTAGCGCAAGTTTTGCCAGTCACTCAGAGTGAAGTAAAGCAAATCCAAGCAAATCCTTGTTACTTACGTACCTCAACTGAAACCACTGTATTAGTATGAGGGTCCCCAATACCACTTTGCAAAATGCATTCACGTAAAAATATTGAGACTGTTCACGCATCACGGATAATTCCCAAAATTCGTTCACGTGCACGCAAAAATCAAACATGGGCAATCACGAATAAATAAAAAAAACCTAAATCACGTTTCACGAGAAAAAAATAGTCCCAATCACGTTTCAGGAGAAAAGTATAGGGGACTCTCTAGTATCAATAGATCATTTGTCCTTCTCAAGAATTCAAGGGTGTAGTCGCTTGTTGGTCTACACTGGTATTAACTTAGTTAAAACAATTCCTCTTTCATTTCAGGGTGAGCTAGGAAGTAACGGTTTAGCAGGATCTCACGGGGCCGAAGGAGTAAAGGTATTCAGTGATGATTGGCGTGTATATAGTGTTATTGGATACGTTATAAGTGCGGTCGTGGCAGTTACCTTTTGTGACTACGTTCCAGGGAGAGAAAGGAGATACAGGAGTCAAAGGTCGTGTGGGATATCCCGGCCAAACGGTGAGAAGAAGAATTTCATTGTTCTCTTCTAAGTTATTTTATCCATCCCTCAAGGAGAATGTGAGTTCGTTCATCTATAATTTCTTTTATCATTTGGTCGTACGGCAGTTCATCCGTTATTGTTCTTTTAAGTGTTCATTGATCAATCAAGTTATGATCTTATCTCATTATTTATTTATTCTTCTAGGGTCCTGTAGGGGACATAGGACCCCAAGGGCCAGATGGGCTTCCGGGAGCTAAAGTAAGGGTAACATGAAGTTAATGTTTGTAAAACGTAACTGGAAACAAGTCTAGCAACACGAAGGTAACTTTAGCTCTCGAACGATCGGTAAAGTGTTCTGTCTGTTACTCAGGGTCCAAGTGGAGAAGATGGAGATTCTGGAGTCAAAGGGGAGGGTGGACTTCAGGTACACGCACTTCGATCATTTTACAATTTTCTGGATGTTATGTTCCCAACGCACATAAGAAGCAATTAACCTAGCCTTTAAACTTTGGGTAAAAAAAGTTGTTTTCGGGCCTTGTCCGTCTCCAATGATACTAATTCGGTCCGCAGCGTGACCGTATATCGTCAGTGATAAATCGTTTTAATTATTTCCTTTTGTTTTTAGGGAGTTCCTGGACCTGCTGGTGCTAAAGGCGAACCTGGAAGCAGAGGTGAAGGGGTAAGTGATGGCTGACCGCTCAGCTCATCTTGAGAATTAAAAGACCCTGCACTTACGTTACTGTCGTTCATTTTGTTTCACAGGGCATTATGGGAGCTGCTGGACCCAAAGGACTTCAAGGAGAGCCTGGAGTATCGGTCTGGCGTCTGGTTTTTGTAACATTGACTTGATATCCATTCCAATTTAAAGTCAGGCACAGTGTGATTATTTCCCCTTTGGTCACTGAGAAGATTTGTTTTAATTTCAGGGAGAGCCTGGGGTCGAAGGAGCGATCGGCACACCTGGTCAAGATGGTGTGAAGGTGATATTGAAAGATTACTTTGTGAAACGGACCTCTCTAACAAAGGACGTACTTCATCATTTAACGTTGATAACCTGAAGCTAGTCCACGGCAGACCAGTATGCACTTTACAAGATCGAAGACAGAACCTTTTTTTAATGCTGCCTTACAAATATTCGTTTTTTTCCTCACAGGGAGCCCCTGGTGATAACGGTGCACCTGGCTCTCGTGGCGAGCCTGGATTTCCCGTAAGGTTCCCTTGCAATTATTAAGTTTTCTGAGCTAGCTATGAATTTGTGTGGAATTGGTGAACAGTAGAAAATAACGTTTTTCTCTCGTTGTTTCTCTAACATTTATCATAGGGATTAGAAGGCGCTATGGGTGTCTCCGGCATGGCTGGACAAAACGGTGACCAGGTATAAATAAGATTTAAGAACTTTTTCCCTGTCCCCGTATACAAACAAACCCGGCTTTTTTGAAAAAGCCAGTATTCGATGCAAACCTTTTACCTCAGTCTGTCGTATTTGCTTTAATAGGGCCCCATGGGCAACGCCGGTGTAGTTGGTCCGTCTGGCAGTAAAGGGCCGATTGTAAGTTTGTCACTTTTTTCGTTACTTAATTGCGTTCGAAAATGGTTTTCCCTAAAACGATAAAAAATTGCCGTGGTAATAACGAGTTTTATTTTCAGGGACGAATCGGTGCTCGTGGCCCTTCTGGAAAGGGAGGAAGTCAAGGATCCAAGGTGAATTTATTCTTGGTCTACATATCATCAGACGTACTAACGACAAGAACACGAAAATGTTCGTTTATTTTTGTCTTAATCCACAGGGAGAGAGAGGAGACCCAGGAAGTGATGGCGAAGATGGACCATCTGGGAAAAAGGTTGAGTAATTTCATCATTTTTGTGTTGATGTCAAAATCCCCCCAAAAAGTTAGTATTTAATCTCTTTGGTTTTTGTTAGGGTGAAACCGGACCTCCAGGAAAGAGCGGACAGCCTGGGGATAGGGCGGATTTCGTAAGTTCTATTTGAGTTGTGGTGTTCAAGGGCTGAAGGAAAGTCTTTCAGTATAACTCTTTTTCTGCAATATTTTAGTCACTGTCTCAAAAAAAAAAAAAAGAAAGAAAAGAAAAGAACGTTTATTCTGAGGTGAGAGCACATTTCACTGAGTGTTACGTTAACTGAGCACTTTATCTGTTGTCTGTTAGGGTCCCCAAGGGAAGACGGGTCCACAAGGAGGACCTGGTAGACCTGGACAAAAGGTTTGGTACACTATTTCCATATGTGGCTTAACTCCTACACCCTACCTGACATCCACAGAACCTACAAAATGAAAACTTGGATGGGCAGGTAACACCGAGACCACTTAAAGTTTAGAACACGTTCGAAAGCAAAGGCACCAGTTTCTCTACCCTAGTTAATATACCAAGCAAGCAAGTTGTTTACGTTTTTTGGTACACATTGATAAGCAAGGTAGATTAAACTTAAAGAAAAATTACATTTTATCAAATGGTGGTGACCATTTTAAAAATGTGTCTAGCTTTGATCGGGTCCGTTCACCTCTTGTTAAGCACTGACGCGTTTATTTCAGGGCATGCCTGGAACAGCCGGTCCCGTAGGAACTACGGGTCTGCAAGGACCAAAAGGAATGCATGGAGGCAGTGGTTACAGAGGGTCCCGTGGACAGTTCGGAGACGATGTGAGTTAAAATGCTGCTATAGACTCTTGACGTTGCATCATTTTAACGAAGGCGTTGCGCTCCTTCTATTTTCTTAACAGGGTCCCACTGGGGCGACAGGTGACCCTGGAGTGCCGGGAAAACAGGGTGACAAAGTAAGTACACAAGACCATTCCCAGAGGTTTTTTCTATGACGAAACATCGTTGCTTAGTTGTTTGTTCTTACAGGGTGATGCAGGAGAGTCTGGAGATTTTGGGAAGCAAGGACCAGAGGGAGAAAAGGTAAAGAGACTTCTGTTGGTGATGCTTAGCATACTATTACTGATTGCCATCTTTGCTAACGCTCGTTTTATACATTTGGCAATGATTGTAGTTATCCCGCGCTTGGTGCAAATAGAGTGTTTGCCGTTTTCGCAAAGTTGTTAGACCTGGTTATTCAAGGTCCTCATTTGTACTAGTATTTGGATTTTTGACCTAAAAAATATGAATTCATATCAACATAACCCCAAATTGGCATTATCTAGGGTGACAGAGGCGACATCGGCGAGCAAGGTCCCATGGGATATGCCGGTCCAAAGGTGAGAAATGCAAACCAGATAACTAGTAGCACAGTTTTTATCTACCACTTTCATCAACATTTGCCGAGATATGGAGACCGTGACCTTGCGACCAGGCATCAGTTTTTTAACCCTTTATATCCCAATACTGACCACTATCTAACTTCTCCTTGCCACATCACTAGTTCGTCAGGCATACAGGGTATGAGAATATACGAAATGATCACCAGGGATCAGTTGTTGAACCCATTACATCCCAACACTGACCACTATCTAACTTCTCCTTACCACATCACTAGTTCGTCAGGCATACAGGGTATGAGAATATACGAAATGATCACCAGGGATCAATTTAGTTAACGTTTATACAAATTCTCCCCGCATGTCACGGTAATATATGAAATAAGTGATAAGGAAAATTCACATATTGATATTGGAAATTAAAGGTCTAAGGCGCTAAAGCCTGATCACAGGCTACACAGACCTCTGTAATGGTGCCTCAGTGGTTGCATAAGAGAGGCCTTGGTCATAGAAATCCGACTTGTCCGATGGTGTTCGAAATCTCGAATAAGGTAAATCGTCTGCCATAAAGAGATGCGAGAGGTTTCTATTTTTTCGTTCT
The DNA here is from genome assembly GCA_948470475.1 of Galaxea fascicularis. Taxonomy (NCBI): domain Eukaryota; kingdom Metazoa; phylum Cnidaria; class Anthozoa; order Scleractinia; family Euphylliidae; genus Galaxea; species Galaxea fascicularis. The sequence goes on along the minus strand of OX419343.1, from coordinate 27,169,177 downwards.
AATGCTTCAGTTAACACATGACCTCTTCTGTCGCCACTCAGGGTGTATTAGGTGACATTGGAGTCCAGGGACCTGTGGGGAAACAAGGGCCACAGGTAAAACGTTTTAAGCCCGTTTTCTTTATCTTTCCGATTTTTGACACGTGCAAAACACCTAAATCGTACTTCATGTTACATTCCATTTCCATGTTTAGGGACCAGATGGCATAAGTGGAGCCCAGGGTCTCTCCGGCCCACCAGGAACCGATGTAAGTAGAGTTCAATGTTGCTACTTCGTCCGCCCTGATTGTGATCTTAATCTATGTTTACATCGACCAACAACCATGTTAGTAAACATCTGAATATATAGAAACTCTAAATGTTGCAACAAATTTAACGCGCGTAGCGTTTGCGGGGCCATAGGCCAACGACAAATTTAACTTAAACCACTTTGTTTTCCTGATGTGGCCTTTGTTGTTATTCAGGGTTTACCTGGTCCTCTAGGAAACAGTGGAAACAAGGTACAAATTATCCAGTCCACTTCTCTATCTCCTCAGTGGCTAGACGCCTATAGTGAACTCTTGCAATCACGGCACACAGCTGCTGCACTACAAATTTCTGACGGTCTTAAAATATAAGAGAGCTAGCAGAGATCGTTCAACTGTACACTGGTCATACCTAACCTAGTTTGTATGGGCATCTGCAACATGTCCAAAACTGCTTTCTTAAGAAGTTCGAAATTCCAAAAAAACATTCAGCGACCCGATACAAAGGAAAGGTGTACAAATGTGAAAAAGAAGACTGCTTCAGAGAACCAGAAAGCATGTTGCTTTTTTATTTGTCCAAGCAATATATGTCATGGTCTTTCTTTTCGTATTTTCTTAATACCAGTGTACAGGTTCTCAGGTTTTGTAAGAAGTGTTTGTGTTTCTATCTCCACTGCAGGGAGAACCTGGAGCCCAGGGTCAAGAGGGACTTCAGGTGAAGGATCCGATCCTGTGTTGTCAGCTAAACTAAATCTGTGCCACTTAGCCGCTTTGATAACTCAGTAACCTTGACATAGCAACATATTATCATTCGGACGATACTTGGCCCACAAGGGTGGGCTGTTAAAGTAGCACAAAAATGACGCCTGGATATGGGAGGAGGAAGGCACATCGAAGGAGTGGTGTCTGCCTCAGCGTAAGAAGCGGAGAATGACCAATGTCAAGTGTGGCATGGTAATGACCTTCCTAGAGGGGTACGATGATTGAGCCCCCTCACAGATAGTGATACCCCTGCCTGGTTTTCGCCACGCTTTCAAGTCAACCTTCTTGGTGGAACAACAATTCCCGTGCGTCAATCCAACCAAACTTTCATAATTTCACTTTATTCTTAATGATGTCTTTACAGGGTGCCCTAGGCCTTCCCGGTCCTCCAGGGCCACCGGTAAGTTGCTACTTGCTTGATTCGATAACTTGCGGGGTTTTTTATTTACCATTTCGCTCGCTTAGCTTACAAGTCCAGTAACGCGCTTCCTGGGTATTTCATCTTTCCACCACTGCGTTTTACTGAGAGTGAGAGGGTTAAGGATATAAGTTTTCATATTCTATTCTGGGTAAGTCAACGCTCTGCACATCATCATTTTATACCATGTCCAATAGAGAGTTGCGTGTAAATAAATAGCAAGACCCCGTCGTGCACAACCGAGCCAAGGTGACCTTGCCATGGACTAGTTCCATCCAAATATACGAAGTAAGCGGTGGGGTATTAGTAATATCTGGCTAATGAAACTCAAGATGATTGCCAATGTGGTGACCAATTTTAGACGTGATTGTTTATTAACAGTACGGTGTGGTGTTCAAACCAAGAGTATTCCCTTAACGTTGTTATTTCATTTTTATTCTATTCATTTCTTAGGTTGATCTCGCCGGACTGGTAAGTAAAAATAACCGACATGTTACATGCATCGCCGTGTTACACCGGCTCAAAACAATTCATACCATATGGACTCAGTGGCAGTTACGGTTCGACAAAGATAGACATTTGCCTGCTTCTCTGCTCTACCCATAGCCATCAGTCACTCTTAACTTTATGTATGCTAGCCCATAAAACAATTACTTGATACTACAGCCTTTACGATAGCTCAGAGAAAGTGACCGATGTCATTATAGACGAGGAATATAGCTTTCTGGTAGTATTTCGATGCCTCAGTCGGCAGTTATGAACACCAAGTTATAGGCGCATTCCTAGAGGCTAAGAGATAGGTGAGGAAGGCCTTGAGGTCTGGTGGTGCTTGGAATAAAATAATGGGTCGACGTAATTGATCATGATATAGTTGCTATTGATATAGTTGATATTGTTGCTGTTGATGATGATAATGATGATGACGATGACGATGGTGGTGGTGATGATAATGGTGACGATGATGACAAGTTCAAGGTATTTGACAGCTTTTGTGTCCGAAGAAATAGCACTTCATAACTGTGATATTTTTTAAGATCTCACGGCAGGTGTACGGTTATCGCGACAGTCCCCAGTTCGATCCTCCAGCTCGGCCTAAAAGCAACACAAAATCAGCTTCGCTCTACAGGAGCAGTTTGGTAAGTCATTTCAAGCTACATTCATTGTGCTTTCAGTTTGAAAATAGGTTAGCATCCGGCAAGAATATGGGTTGTTATATTGTGTTGATTTTACGTTCACAGACAAGAAGCAAGGATAACAGCCACTCATCAAATACTCCTGTTACGGTATGTAATTCGACCTCATTTGGAATCCAATAAAACCAGTTACCAAGGTGTCAGACACTGGCTCGAATTCATAGCAAGGTTCTTTATTTGATATTTACCTCTCAGGAAATCAACCCCATGATTGAAGTCCTCAGTGCTCGTGTCCAGTCCCTTAAGAGATGCGAACGACCTCTAGGTACCAGACGCCACCCGGCCAGAACCTGTCGAGATCTCAAACAACTTGAGCCCAATGTGACCAACGGTAAGACGTGAATTATCACTTTGAAATCTGGCTACCCATAATGCCATGTTTTTTGGCATTATCCTCTTAGAGTGGCATTAATTAACTTAGAGGCTTGGCTAATAAAAACTGTGTTGAGACTGAAAATGTGTCTTTACAAGCAAGGATCTTCAGTTTGGTAGCAGAAGCCTTTCAAATGTAGTTTAGGTGTAGTTGAAACGACACGTTAGGTTCCCTTTACAGGGAATGCTTTTTTCCATATTTCTGAGATTTCAAACTGTTGTAGGTCATTACTGGGTTGATCCCAATGAGGGCCCACCAGATGATGCAGTTCAAGTTTATTGTGACTTCACCTTCAGTGCAACTTGTATTAATCCAAACAAAAGCAAGGTGAGACCATTGTGAAATCGAGTCATCAAATTAATGATGGCAACACAAACGAAACCGAGAACTACTCAATGTGTACTATCCGCTCAGTGATATCTCGTTAACTTGTAATATGTATCCCAGCAATCCAGGAATGGATTACGGAAGGCGTGCTACTGAAGTTGCAACGCGCGGTGTTCTTTCCTTAGACTGCGAAGCGAAATACCATCAAAGAAATTCGTTTTCAGTTTTTCTCGCAAGTCTAAAACAAACGTTGATTTCGTTTTTCGCAGACAGGGAATAAAAAGTGGTTTTCGGGACCTGACGGCTACAAATGGTTTGCCAAGCACTTTGACAAACGCCCGCAGGTGAGTCATCTCGTAAAAAGTCTGAAGACAAACAGCTTCTTCAAGGGCTCATGCAGGAATGAATAGCTTCCGACACGAACAAGCCCCCTTATAATAATAATAATAATAACAACAACAACTTTATTTAAGTCTCAAATCGTTCTAGCTGAACACGAGTGCTCTACTAATTGGGGAGACTATAAATCAAATAAACTCTAAATTAAATCAAATGTTGGTTTTGGGGGAGAGGGGAAAACCGGAGTACCCGGAGAAAAACCTCTCGGAGCAGAGTAGAGAACCAACAAACTCAACCCACTAATGACGCCGAGTGCGGGAATAGAACCCGGGACACATTGGTGGAAGGCGAGCGCTCTCACCACTGCGCCAACCCGAATATTGGCTGCAAGAAACGTAGAGCCGGAGAAAAGGGAATACAATCAGCCCATAGCGCGCGTTTGTATTACAATCTCCAGCCTCTGTGGCAATCAAGGGGACGGTGTGGAAGTCGAGAAGCTTCTGATGTTTCCTTTCCTATCTTGGCTAAAGTTTGTAATGTTCTATCATAATCAAAGACCTCCGCACCACAAATCATATAAGAGCTTCTAAGAGATAACGCAAAATCACCATATGTTTTATCCATTCTATGCAGTTTTCGTACGACTGTGATCCCATTCAGTTGACGTTCTTGCGGCTCCTGAGTGACCACGCCAAACAGAGCATCATCTATCACTGTTTAAACTCTACCGCGTGGTATAAGCAGGAGTCTGGGAACAACGAACATTCCATCAAACTGAGAGCTGATAATGGGATAGAGATACATGCTCAAGGCACCAGAAAATACGCACCGACAATAGTGATGGATGAATGCAAGGTAACCATCATTAAAAACGAAATATGACTGTCTTTTCCAAATAGTGCACTAACCTGGGTGCGAGGTAAAGCCATGGTTTACAAACGCCATTTTAGATGGAGATTTAAAGGGCGATTTACCTGCAATTTTCGTTTGGGTATTTACAAGGAAAGCTGTCTTGGGGGACAGAGAGGGCTCTAAAGTACATTGGCGTGTTTATGCTTAAATGCGTGTCGCTTCCCATCGCTGAACAACCTTTTGAAGTGTATTATTATTCTAGGATTGCAAAACGTTTATAAATGAATAAACGAAATGATCTTAGCAATTATTAACTCAACTTAAACAATTTTTTCACTTTTCGTAAGAATGATATTGAACCGGATGATCACGGTATGAAGCTTTTCACTAATTTAGTGTTTACCATTTTCAGATTAAAGACGGGACATGGCGTAAAACCGTCTTGGAAGTTAACACTTCTAAAACGCACCGCCTTCCAATACATGATGTAGCCGTGTACGATATTGGGGACACTGGGGAAGAGTTTGGTCTGGAAATTGGACCTGTGTGTTTCTTTTAATACTCAACCCCTGAAACAAAGTATTTTAAACTGTGCATTGAGTAGCATGCGCTAAAGTGCATGCGAATCAGTTATTTTAAAAAAACGTGTTGTGCTGTTTGAGTTCATAGTTACTCGCTCCATAAGCGAGGAGCTTAGCGAGGGAAATTACACTCGAAATAGAGGTGATACTTCCAATCAATTTTTGACGAAAAAGATATGTTTTCAGTGTGCGACCTGTAACTTATTCAGAAGAACAAGAATATAGAAGTAACATTAAACCACTTGTTGGCTCAATTAGTAAATATCTTTTGCGTGCAATAGCAGCATTTCAACTTGATTTCAGTGATCAAGCCAATATGGCAAGACGCCGTGTAGACACTTAAGGTTTAGCTGCGCAACGTTAGCTCACTAATAAAATAAATCTGTCTATAGTCTCGATTGAGTGACCGACCCATCTCAGGACTATCAATCTTTTTGGTTGTTTCTTAAGAAGACTGCAAAGAAGGCAATGGTTTTCCAACAAATTGATTCCGGTTACTTAACTGGCCACATGTGAATCATTATACTTAGTTTACGAGTTTTAAACCACATTGGTTATCCAGTGACTTTATTTCGTCACAGTACCACCATCATCATGTACATGTTCCTTTATCACCGTATATAAACAAACAAATTAAAATATCCTTTTAAAGGGGCAATCAGTTTGTTCCTTGTACCAATTTGAAATGGCGAAACTGAAACTATAAATAAGGATGGTACATAACAAACCTTCCTTTCTCTCTGATATTTTCACTTCCGAATTAACCAACATTTTGTTAGTGCAAAGGTGACCAGTCTCAACCATTTACAAAGCTTTCATTATGGACAGGCGCCATGGATTTTGCTTGTATATTTCGAGTTTGATTCCCCGATACTTTACGGGAAAAATCAGCCCACTGACTACACTAAAACAGCTGGAGTACCCGGCTAATTTTGACAAACCCCCGCCTGTTAAAAAAATTAGCGACAGCGCAGCTGAGTTTACCCGTCGCTGGGAAAATAAGGCAGCAATGTGACTGTAGTTGAAGGAGTGAGCACTGACTCGAAATAGTAACCATCACCAAACCAACATCTGTCCGAGTCACGTTCGCTTTAAAGAATGTAACTCCACTGAACAGACTACTCCATCCTATCCATAATCTTATAATACCCCGTTCACATCAACTAAACATGTTTAATTAAACACAGGTTTAGAAAAATGAAAACCGTTAAAGAAAAACTGGAACTCAGGCTGTTATGCATAATTTAGATGAACTTAAACATGTTCTTTAATTTGCGCTGAATTTGTAGTCATAACAACATCAGTAAGCAGCTTTTATAAAGAAAATAATTTTAAACCGTGTTCAACTAAACAGCTTTTAAACATGTTTAAGCTTTGGTGTGAACAGGGCATTAAACTCTTACATAATAACTTTTACCAACCATAACCATTCCCATGCCGCCCAACTGTTAGGACAACCATTATTTTGTTCCTTTCTAGAGTATTACAATAAGTCTACCCTTTAGAACGACGGGTCTGTGTAGAGTTAACTGAAAGGTATCTTGGAAGGAGACATCTTTGGTGACCCGATTTCACCAATATTGGATGAGGCGTTGGCTTGGATTTCGTGGATAGTATTTTGGAATCTGGACCACTCATCGGGTCTTGGTACCGCGAGTTGCTGGAAGGGAAGAAATTAGTCTTTTACAAATAAACACGACTGGGTATCAGTGTAGACTAAACAAGGAGTAGTTAAAACTCTCGCCAATACTCGTCTCTGTTTTCAGTTTGAACTGACATTTTCTTTCCGTTATATAAACATGTACAGAACATCACTTCGTTTCGCTTCCTAATCAGATTAACCACAAACCAGTATTCGGACAGACATCAATCTCATTAACTCTTGCTTTCTTTTTCAGACTTCGTCAATTCTTCAGCAAAATATCCGCAAGGATTATCGTTACACCGCCTTTAGAAACAATTCGGTCACCAAGTAAGACTCCTGGTTCGGATAATTTTAAACAGCAAATTTTTGCATCAAAATTTCGAGTCCAAAGACGTTCAGCTGTCATTTATGGCTGACATCATAACCACAAGGTTTTCCAAACAAGCAAATGTTCCACTGCACTAATTCGTCTTACTTGGCTCCTTACCTCGCCAACATCATAAATAAACACGCGACCATCATCATCGCCCACGGCAATCTGGTGACCAGAGTGCGTCCACCGCAAACGGTTAAGTGACGTCATCGATTCGGAATTTGTGCTTGCTGTTGGCACCTGTAAAGTGGAACAAACAGGGAGGAGAGGCATTAGGTGTTCTACGAAAAATATAAATAATAATAATAATAAAAAATGGTGAAATTCCCACCTCTGTATCATTGTTGAGGTTCCAAAGGTCCAGTCTTCCTGTGCCATCCACTGCTGCGAAGAGTGCTGGGTGGATTGGCGACCACTGTACATCATACACATAATCACCATTGTCTTCAAATGAATAAAGCGGTCTTGGGTTCTGTACAAGAATTAAGTTGAAACTTAATTTTCTACAGCTAACGGTTCTTCTATAAAGCCAACCGACTGATTGCAAGGCTGCATATGCTATAAGAAAAGAAGCTGGGCGCGTAAAGTCTCTAAACCCTTGAAATCCCCGTCGCCCAGCAGCACATACATGTAAATTTCCTCCAAAAGGTGGCCCATTAGCGAAAGGAAGTCGCCAGGGGAGACTGGGCGCCGCTAGAGCATAGTCTGGATTGTAGCTTACGCCGGATTTCCCGAGAAACAAATATCGTGAATTTAAGTCGCTAAAACTTGAAAGCCAAACACCAGCTGCGTGTAATTGCATTTACCCACCTTATGACTCCACAGTTTAATTGTCCAGTCGAATGATGACGTTAAAAAGAGATAAGAGAAGTCGATGGGTCCCGCAGCGGAGTGAGTATCAATGCCAGTTGCTGGACCGTAATGACCTTCAAATATATCACTGATACCCGCTTTGCTGAAAATAAGAACACGCAGTTTTAAAACCTTATAGTTAATTTGTAAACGTTTTGAAAACTCGCTAAATTTGACAGTGTGATCAGGAGGATGGCAAGAGCGGGAAAAATTGAACCATCATCAGTGACGAAAAACGTGAAACCGGCGTCAAGCGCGGGAAAACTTGAAACCGGTGTCAAGCGCGGGAAACAAAACCAGTGACAAGAGGGGGAAAACCTTTAGTCTGGCGGGGAAGGCTGGAAAATGTACGAACAGTGCCATGCGTCGTCAAATTGTTACCCAGAGATTCTCAAGGAGGAAGATTCTCGGGTGTGAAGAGCGGGAAGTCATGGAAACGGGTAAGTAAATTTTAAAAGCCAATTCAATTGTTGTTGATTGGTCTAGATTCTTTGGATGAAGTAACACTTTTCCATAGGGCATGGAGTAAAGTAAAAGCAAACTTGTTATAAATGATTGATAGAACATCACTCGTTACCTTCCATGCCGGCAGGCTGTGTACACAGCACCTTCCTCACTGCCAACCACAAAGTTATTCACGTCACCGGCTAAGAAGGACAAGCACGTCACAGCAACTGCTTTCGACTGTTTGTACTGAAGCTCCATGCTGTCCTGTAAAAAACAAAACAAAACAAAAACTACTATGAACAATGCAACTGGTCACTTCTAAGCTTACTAGTACTTCTTGTATTATTTACTTCGACGTTTGCACTTCCAGCATAGATGGGAATGAAAGGCAACCTTTAAAAGGCTCTGCTTTTGCTGGTCTCCCTGATTTGGGGGCTTATAACAAATCATCAATTGAAGAGAAAGAGCTTTCCCAGAGGCTCTTTTCACTGGAAATTGGCATTTTTTAATTGAATTTTAATACTTGTCAAACTACAGCAAGAATTAGTTGACATAACCGCTTGAGAAAGTATCTCTACAGTGTAGTTAATTAACCGAAACTCGATTTTGCCCAAAACGGATTACTTGGCTTTAAAAACCACACACAATTTCTTCCTTGAGCTCTTTCGTTTTACTTCTCGGAACCAGAAATATACAAATTGAGGCGAGTTAGAAGCAGCCTCCTTTCGTAACCAATGTCTTAGCTGTTTTGCAGATAAGGAGGGCAATGAATGACAGCATAGCATACTTTTCACAATACTTACGGCTTATTAATTACCTGAGGCTGAGATAACATGTCAAGACTCCATGAACACATTTTACCATCAGTTGACAAACTGATCAGATTGTGAGCATTCTGAGTTCCCACCACGTTTACACAGTACACTGGATGCTGCAAAAATAAAATGCAACTAGGTATATTGGTGGCAAAAATAGGATAAAAAAACCAATTTTAGCATTCTTCTGACAGGGCTTCTGTTCCAACTGACCAGTAAGGGAGGGAAGCCAAGGAATCACCAAGTTCCAAATTCAGTGTGTGGCAATAATCACTGATCACCTCAGTATACATACTGTATTCCCATATGCCACTATATTTAATTTGCACAGGTGCAAAGCTTACACAGATCACAACATTGGCAATCTGTTTGAATCCATATTACATTTCAATAAATATGGCCTTTCTATGCCAGCTACATGGTCATGCGGCAGTCTGGTGACTTACGGTGTGTGCAGTAGCAGACAGAGGTGTTCTCTGGACAGGAGTCTTCTTGCTGCTTCTGTTGTCCCACAACACAATTTGACCAGAGTATGTGCCACCAACAATCAAGTTAGGATGAAACTTGGCAAATGTCACTGACATCACACCAGACTGCAACAAAAGAGATTACACTAATGAGACAAAATGAAAATAGAAACGAAAATCTACAGTACCTAGTGTGAAAAGAAACATTTATAAAGGGGAATCAAGCCTATTTTATTTTTTTTAATTTAATGATTAAATTAAAATTAAATTAACCTACAGTGAAATAGCTCACCTGACAATGGAATATATACTCTGGAGACTCTTTCTGGTATTTCATGTTCCAAATCAGTGCAACACCATCAGGCTCATGTGGAGCATCTTCGTTATTGTTATATGCAGCTACTAACAACTCTGGGTACTGAAAACAACATTAACAGATAATAATCAGCTTTTTCATGCACTTACTGTGTATACACAAATCATTTCAATACATGCCTTTTAGGACCTTTGCAGCCATTGACATAACGAGCTCAAGTTAAAGAGGGCATTTCCATTGGCCATTGAAAGCAGTTTAACACCCGTGCAGTACAAAAACAAAAGGATTTTTTCAACTAGTTATGTAAACCTAAAAGTCTAGGCATGAAACATGGGAAAATGGGGCTACAAAATGCATATCTTTTCAGAGATTCTACCAGAAATAACCACACCTAGATTTTACCTGTGTAGACCAGTCCAAACATGTTACTGTTCTGTGTCTTGACCATCTTTCATCAAAGAACTCACGATTGAATGATATTTTTCCAGAAGCTAGGGTGTCTCTGCAGAAGGAATCAAAGGGAGAATTGAGTGAGCTACACTGCACATAACATGGTCTATCTATGGAAAAACACTAAAATAGATAACAAGCCAACCCTGGCCATACATAACGTGCTAACACTTATGGACATAATACACTTGAAAAAATTACTCGATCGTGATTGGCTGAGAGCAGTGCAGTTCAAGTGTAACAAAGTGCAGAAAGTGTAACACCAGTGCAAAAAAGTGTAAAACGAGTGCAAATTACAACCAAGATTTCCGAAGTTAAAACGAAGACTCGAAGACTTCCGAAGACCAACCAATGTATTTTGAAGACCGCCGAATATCGTGCGAAACCTTCCGAAGATTTCCGAAGACCACACGAAGATGTCTGACGATCGCCGAACACTTCCGAAGATTACCCAAATGCTTCCGACGATTTCCGACAATCACCCGAACACTTCCGAAGATTTCCGAAGATTACCGAACACTTCCGGTGATCTCCAGATATTTTCAAAGCTTCTCCAAGTTTCGGAGATTGAGGGCAATGCCTTCTGCGTACCTCAGTAGTCAATGTATGGGCTTGAAGCTTTATAAGTAGTCTATTTTTTCAAGTGTATTATTAATAAGTAATCATGATGAGCACGAGCAAATTTTTTCAAAGACCACAATTTTGTTGGTCTTTGAAAAAATTTACTTGTGCTTATTTATTCCAAATTGCACTCGGAATCATGTGATTACCTATACTAAAGGAAACTAATTCTTGTGATTCAAGCAGTTGTAGTTCTCAATTCATTGATGCTTTAGTTGAACCCTTGAGAAATATCACTAATTGCTAATTGAAAGCTACAGGGCAGAACTTTTCTGTAGTGCTGTTCATACAATATATATACTGTACATGGTGGTTCAAACTTTTGTTACCACCAAAAGTGAGGTCAGAGCTGCTATTCTGGTTTTTAGCTGAAAACTGATAACAAATACAAGACCCACCCCTCTGTATCCTCTGTTTCAGCACCAGAGTAGTCAAATGTGATGTCCACTGTTTCACACAATGCTCTCTCCATCAACCTTGTGGCTTTGTCAAAGAACTTGCTGAATTCTCCAGAATTTAATATGTGTTGTTTCTGTTCCTCACTGAGCTCTATAACTGGAACTGCATCATGTTCAAAAAATTCAGAATCCTTTGGATTAGCAATTTAGGCATGCTGATCAATCACACCAGGGTTGTCAAAAGTAGCCAGCAGCCAGTAAAAATCACCACTAACTTTGTGTTCCTGCCTGGCTACTATGCTGGGATACTAATTTTCACTAATTCTTTTAGTTCTGCTTTAGTATGCGATGGCAAACTACAATGAGTTGCAAAAATACTTGAGACACTGTACGTCATTTGGCCTTTAATGATGTTTCTAAGCTTTCTCTCCCCCTCCCCCTCTTATCAAAGTTGCTAACAGTGCAACACCATGCTCAAAACTTTGAGGAACAACTTTGAAAGGGGGAGAGGGAGGGGCTGTGTGTTGTATCTCACAGATTTCTTAGCAGCAGTGTTTTAGAGAAAGAAAAGATGTTTTTGATTGTGAATGTTTCAACAATTTTGCAACTGATTGTAGCTTCAAAACTTCATACTAAAACAACCCACAAAGAAGTATACAAGAAGCTAAAGGGGGACAAAAGAAAAGCACATATACTCTATATAGAAAAGCTGTTACCTTCCTCTCTGCTCTCCTCTCCTCCATCTTCTGGTTCAGGTTGTGGTTCCACTTCCTTTGCTTTTGGTATAGCAGCTTCAAATTCATCTATAAAAAATTTAAAGAGCATAACAGTTCACACTTATTTGTTGTCTTTATAGAGCCAACTCCTCAGTTGTGAACCCTTTCTATTTTCTTTGAGCTAAACCAAGTAAAACCTTCAAGTACGAGTCCCATTCCATTTCTGTACAAATCGGTTCTAATGTTGCTAAATTTGATTGTAAGTAAACACAACCCACCTCGGTTAGCTTTGCTGTATGCAGATTGATGATGATGTTTGAGCTAATGCATGGAATCAGAAAATGTGATCTTTGAGATGAATGCTACATGTACGATGCGCTTTTTGGCACATACATTTCACTTAGCTTAAAATGTTGGTATCCCGCAACAGCAAAGGCTTGGCTCACTTGTAAATTAGACACCATTAACATTGAAACTAAGTTCCTTTTGCACTGTTTATTTTGTGGTAATTGAAAATTCTAACTGTTATGTGAAAATGCAATTATGTGGCACATTAATAGTCAGTTTACCGGGTGGTTCTTGTGGTTCAGCACTTTGTGTTTGAGTTTCTTTGTTGTATAAAACAGGTTCCTAAGGAAAATAGATATCACACTACGTTACCTTACAAACAGTAAATGTTGATGTACAGTGCATTTTTTTGTGACTCTAACCTTTGGTGGTATATTCGTCTGTGTAAGTTGGGACACACCCAACTTAACTGTTTTTTTCTTCTCTCTAGAGACACAAATACAACAAGGCAATGCGTTACAATACTAACAACAAAAAACAATAACTTACTGTACAGTTTGTATGAACAGCAGTGGAAAAGTAAAGCTAGAATTCACATTGCAGTCTCTCTGTGCAGGAAATAACTAGCAACACCAACACTTATCAAAGCAAATTTGAGAACAGGTTTATCTCTACTTTGACCAACCTGAAAAGAATAAACTGCTAAAAAAGAGTTTTGCTTGAGGTCTACTGAACAAAATGACAGTGACAGATGCCACCCAAAGTAAATGATATTTTAAAACTGCCTTTCAACAATTAGGTGAATTAGTTTAATATTTGTATGACGAGTCTTGCTGTTTCCAACTTACAATTGCACAAGAGGCCTTGCTGCTATATCTTTGCCTGGACTGGCTCCTTCAAGTTTTTGCTTCTGCAGCATAGGTGATACTATTAAAACAAAATATTACATGTACTCTCAGATGAACAACACATCACTTTCATAAGGTAAGTTGACAATCACACTTAAGACAAAACACTCATTACAGGTCTGTGCTCCAGCAGAGTCTGGAGGCCTTTGGCAAGTCACTTTAGCCTTTAGGAGACCAGGAAATATTGAGTATTGCAAAAACCTCTTATGCTGGGCATCCTGGATATCAAGGGTTTAGAGGTTATGGACTCCCAACTACTTTTGTTAGAGCACAGTCTTGATGCAGATTACCACACGTGCCCAGAATCAAAGTTACGCACTATGTGTGTGTCAAACAGCCTATCCTAACTTGGGGAGAAACGTGTCAGACAAATCTTTCAATAGCCTTGCCTACATTGAATTTTAACCTTATTTCTACTGTATGCTTAGAAAAGAGTTCCACACAGCTCCCCATAATATGCACCTATCAGTGTCAAGCCCGAGGGGGGGGGGTCGGGCAACCCATGGGAATTTGACTGTCACGTATATCCCCAGGGTAGGGATTTTGATCTGACATCACGTCCCCAGGGTGGGGAATTTTATTGCTTTCCTCTTGTGTGCAACAAGGACTGAAGGGTATATGACCGCCTTCCTTTGCCCTAGGGTGGGGGATTTTGATACTTTTGACAATTATTTTTTTGCCCGGGGGTGGGGATTTTGATAATTTTTTATCAGAAAATGTCAAAATCCCCACCCTATGCCCGACCCCCCCCCCCCCCCCCCCTCGGGCTTGACACTGATAGGTATACTAACCCTGTTCCAAAAAACGAATAGAGTTTGAGTCACAGAATGAATGTACAACTAATGTCGGGCGCTGTGTGGAAATTTTGCCTATGCCCAACAAAGGAGTGTTGAGTATTTAATAACTTAATAACCAAAATCTCTTTCCATATTAAGCTTACTGTAACAAGTCAAACCTTACAACAAGTGTGCTCAACGTTTAGAAAACTCTAGATATATTACAACGCAAGAAAGATATACAAATTAATTAATTTAAACGTAGCAAACCTGACGTCCCATCAATCACATCGTCGGGTATAATTCCCTTAAGCAATTCATCTGCTTCTCGCTTTTTTCTCTCAATGTCAGACTCTTTGGTATCAGCAGCAGCAGCTTTTTGTGCTGCAGCTGTTTTACTTTGCTCCTGCTCTTGCTGAATATCAAAACATACAATAGCAACAAATGTATGTTATCAAAACTTAGATTGTAGGATGGAGGAACGACCAGTGTACAGAAACTGAAAGAAGCTTGGTCATACCTTCTTCTTGTCTTCGCGGGCCCTTTTAATCTCTTCCAAACGTTTCCGTTTTCTCTCTAGCTCAGCTTTCCTATCGGACATGTTGTTAACCCTTAATCAAAAGTCAAACCGAAGAAAAGGAACGTTGTTCGTTCCACACATCCAAGATGGCTGAAACACCTTCGAACCGATTAGTGCCCAGTCCTTCCGGTATTCGGTCACTTCGTTCCATGGTCAGGTCGTTCAACATACGTTCCAAATATTTTTTGTTTCAATAAGTACAGAAAGTTAACGATAATAAGATGCCAAAGCCAGAGTCTTTTATGGCGTAGGTCAGAGAGTTACAATGAGCTGCTAAGTTACAAATGAGAATAGAAATTTATAATAAATTACAAAATTAACAAAGAAAAGGCAACCTAGTACAACATATAAAGAATTATTACTACATATAAAGCAAAATAACAAAAACCTGAGTTCTACTTAGTTTAAGCTTATAATGATTGAAAATAATCTCTAAGTTTATGTTTATAGCTAGAAAGAGTAAGTGAATTACGAAGTGAGAGAGGAATGGCATTCCAAATTTGAGGACCTTGTACCCGAAGAGAAAATGAATATTTGTGAGTATGAAGTCAGATCTATATTATGATAACAGAATGTTTATACGTTCGGATCGATTCATGTTCATGTGGGTTTACCGTCAGCTGAAAGACAATGTCCATCAGTTTGTTTATATTCGTTCATACCAATCTGCGCTAGTCAGTGCTGACAGCAAAACGGGTTTGTTGTGGTTTGGCGCATGTTTACAGCAACAGCTCTTAACTCGACTGAATTGTTTTTTAGTAGGGCCCACGCGCAAAGTGCGAACTTATGTTAATTCGAGGTGAGAATTTTAAGCCAGAGGAAAGATTGCTACAACACCGACGCAGTTACTAAGAGCTAAAGGTCCCCGAAAACTAGGAAGCATCAGTTTGCAGAAACATTGTTTCTCGAAATATTTCTTGGATGCGCAAACAAGCAGGAAGCAAAAAAAATTTTTTTTCTTCCTTGCCGCACAAACAAGGAAACATTTCCCGAGGCCGAGGGCTTCCCGGGAAGCAAATTTTGCTTCCGCAACAAATGTTGCGTGTGCGCGCAAACAGGAAAACAATGTTTCCACGACAACGATTCCTCGTCTGCCGAGACCTTGACAAAGGTTGTACAGAATAGCGTCATGCGTAATCAGGGCCACATTCTAGTTCCAGTTCTACATCTGTACTTTGGAAGGTTGCCTAGCCAGTGCAGCATGCGTCAACGTGGGGTTTATATAATAAGCTACATTATGTTGCATACATTTTGATTGGTTCTTACGATCTATTTGGAGGAAAGACGCACAGATGGCCTCATTACTAAAATCTTTTTTTCTAAAATGGCCTAAAATTTTGAAAATTTAGAGGAAATTTTACTAGATTGGGTAAACGAAGACGTAGAAAAAAGTCTGGCCAAGGCTGTGAACAAATTCCAAAAGCAAGAAGAAGGAAAAACACGTTTCTTTGTAGAAAATGACTTGAACTCAAGCAGTCTCAGTCGATCGCCACTAAACGAAACAAAAAAATTTTCATTATTATATAAGAAAACAACACAAAAACGTGCCATATGGGGCGATAGCCGAGGGTGTCACTGTTGTTCTTACCACATTTTGACGTCTCCTGTGATCAGACGCACGGCAACATGGAATGTATTTGTTAAGCAGCATTTCTGAATTTTGGTTTCGCGGGAAATGAGGCGAGAGCAAAAATAAGAAGCGATGGGGGAGGGACTCGGAGGGACTTCCTTCTTCCCTCCTCCCCTCTCGCATCTTTGTTTTGCTCTCGCCCCATTTCTCACGCATCCAAAATTCGGAACGCTGAAATAGGGGTTGCCATCAACGCGAAGGAAAACTTAGTGACAAGTGTGGGAGGGTAATTTCCGTTCCACATCTCATCTTCCTTTTCGCAAAGGAATTTGTTTTGCCCTCAATCCGTGGCTCTTGGCAGTCTCAATCTGTCTATTTTTCTAACACGGTGTTCATATATATATATGAACAAATTAGGTCCTTTGAAAATTCCTTGCACCTAGATCAATTACTTCTCACTAGGGAGGCATACTGGACCGCGCAATTATTTACCCTTCACCCTCATGGTCTTAATAAAAGGCGGGAATTTAGATCAAAACACCGCATTAATTATTACAATTGAGTATTTGTGATTTGCCATTTTCCAAATGTATTTTAAGCCATTATCACCATGGACGAAGTTGTTAGTTTAGTTTATTTCTGGGTTCAGGAACTCTTTTTAGGGATTCTGTTGTGTTTGTCGTCGGCTTTTCATTCAGGGGCTTTTGGAAGGGAGGTTATTACTGTGGTTTAATGGCCCTTTCTTGGGATCCTGTTATGATTTTTGCTTAATTACATTCATTCAGAGGCCCTCAATGGGGAGCCTGTTACTGCAGAATAAACATATTGGGCTTTATTTTCTTCCTTGCCACTTGCATTCAACTCTTACGTAATTCGTTCACCTTGTAATTTAGACCTTTGTTTTATTACGTAACTCTAATTTTAATACTTTTGCTTGATATATAAGTTGCTGCTCTTGTAACTCACAACCATTGTAAATAATTTTTAGTTTGTAACTTTTAACCTGAGGAAGGCCGAACGGCCGAAACGTCGTTTATTAAAGCCAGAACAGTCAAGAGTTCGTCTTCGTCCTCATCTTCCAGTATACAGTTATAAATTTTGGAGAAGACATCGAATCCTTTGGATCCTCTTACTGGGAGCCCGTCGTTTGGTTGACCAATTTTACACTGTCTATATATATATATAATATATCATGATATTTTTGCAGTCGTAAGTGTGTCCTGTTTGTTCCCATAGGAACATCAATTGTCAGTCCTAAACTTTTTCTGCTCAAATATCGTTCACAGAAAAAAGAAGTGAAATCAGCTGTCTTTGAGAAAATACAGATGTACAAATACCGGTTTGATTAAAAAGGTCACTCTTTCACGTCCTCTTTAAAATTGATATCCAAATACGAATATTCGCGTGACAGAGCATGATTGATATTGCTGTCAACCACCTGCAAAGGAGTTAAGAGGTGCATTATTTGAGCAGCACTGTTAGTGTGCCGATGGCTGTTTAGGAATATTAAGATTTTCCTCGATCCGGGCACTAACATTAGTCCAGACAAGTTCAAAAGCCGGTGGAAGAGAGTTGGCTTTACGCAGGTGACTTAATCAACTAAGAGGATTTGAGGTCTGTGGCACTAACATAAAACGTTTGGTGTAAATCACAACCAGTGACGGATTGAGAAATGAACGCAGAATGCTGCGACAGGAAGAGAGAGTAAAGGGAACAAGTGCACCTTGAGCCGACACTATTTTTCCTAGTGAAAAGAAAATAAGGACCAAATATATTAAAACAACAAAAAAGAGTTCATTGCGGATTTAATCACAATGTACGCTAACTCAAGCGAATGGAAAGCGACTAGAGACTTGCAGGAAAGGCCGAGCTATCTTGTTGTTATTGAAACCACTGTTCTGGGATTTATTTTTGCAGTTTCAATGACTGGGAATATTGTTTCGTGTTTTATCATGTACAGAAGCCCTCGTCTACGAACTTGGCACAATCTATTGCTGTTAAATGTTATCTTCGTCGATTTACTAGCAACCCTTCTGAGTGTGCCGTCCGCCTTTGCGGTTCTGTTAACTGGAAAATGGGCGGGCGGACAAACACTATGTTCCTTCGTCGCATACAGTTCTTGCCTGTTCCTGACGGTTGAAATAATAACTCTCGCAGCGATAAGTATCAGCCGTTATTTTCTGATAACGAACCTTTTAAGGTACATGATCATTTTCAAGAAGAGAAATGTCGCGTGGATGTTGTTCTTCATTTGGGTATTCGCTGCTCTGTGCGCATTTCCACCCTTCGTAGGATGGGGTGATTTTATTTTTCTCCCGGGAAACGCTATGTGTTTTATGTACTTTCAATCCAGTTTGTCCTACGCTGCACTTTTCACCCTTTTGGTCATCGGCCTTCCAGTCGCCATAATAATCGCATCCTTTGTGAAAGTGCGGCAGGTTATAAAAACAAACAAACGAACTAAGTCCTTAACGTTGACAACGGCGTGCATCGCCTCGCAAGAAATCCACTCGGCCAAGACTCTATTTTCAGTTGTCATAATGGTGCTTCTGTGTTGGCTTTCAATGTTAGTTATTTTCCTACTGGCGGCTGTGGGAGTAGAACTTCCAAGGCAAGCTGCTTTGATGGCCACTTACTTGATTTTCTTGCCTTGCGCTCTGAAACCTGTCATTTATTTCTGCATGAAAAAGCAATTTCGCTCAGAATTTTTTGAGCTACTGAGAAAAATTGTTCCTCTTCAAAAGCGAAAGCGAAGGAACAGAGTTTCACACAACTCTAATGGAAAAGGATACAGTGCAAATAGGCAAAAGCTTCCAAATGACTTCAAACAGGAAGCCTTCGAATTGCAGGACGCTAGTAAAATATGAGGATTGAAATTCTACAAACACAAGAGTGGTTTAATCAGAATCAAAAAGACTTTCTGACAAATTCATTCATTCGTTCTTTATTTTTGCCCGTGTTATGTGCAACATTTTACAGCAGAAGATGAAAATGATATAAGATTTAAGAGAAAAAATTAAATGGCGAGGAGACCTAAGGAAACCACGGGGCTTATAATGAGTCAGGTATCCTCACTTAAAAACAGGTCTTGAGATAAATAATTACAATATGGACAAAAGCAGCTCAAAGCCGATCAGTGCGACATATCGCGGTCATAAATGTCAGAAAAACGATTTTAAGGTGTCAAAATTAAGAAACTTTCAAGTGACTGTCATTTTTCCAGCCAAATCAACCTTCAGCGCAAGTCATTTGGTAATCCCTGTCAAACAGAAAGCGCTGAAGTTATTTCTTCATTTCCGTTAAATACTCTAATTTATTCTTTTCAGCGACAATCCTGATTCCGTAGTATACTTAACAGTAAAAATATTTGTTATCTGACCCGGCAGCATGTGTAATGAGAAAGATTTTAAAAGCTTTACCGCGCTCATTTACTGTTAAAACAAAATGACGCAGATTCTGCGGTGATAACTTATTTGACTGTTTATCTTTGATATCCCTTGCAAGACTCTGGAAACCTAGATAAACAGAAAGTTTATTTAATATCCAAAAAGCGAGTACTATGAGAAGCTTATATCAATTAAAAGCAATAAATACGTTAGGGAGTGATGGGTCGCTAATAGGAGAATCAAATAAAATAAAAATTTAGCTAAATAAGTAGTAAGACATAGGGTAATCAAAACTGACCTAAACTGCGAGGAAAATTCGTTTGAACAGCAGAAAGGGAAAACTTGTTTTTGCGGTATTGTCATGCTAATAACATTTAAGAAACATGTAATATTTCTTGAATTACCAGCTGAAATCTCTCTTAGAGAAAACAAAGGAGATAGTAAAATTCGCCCCACGTTGAGAAAATGATTATCCTTGTAGGTAATCCGTCAGTGGAAGAGCAGCATTTTTTTCTGTACAAATCGTTTTATCTTTGTTAAGTGTTTTCTAAAAGCAATTTTAGTAAACGTGATGCTCTGACAAAAGGCTTGCGGTTTGAGAGACACCTGTTTTTCATGCACTTTTCACAAGATTTGACGTATATAATAACCGAACAAGTTAACGGCAGAGAAACGCTTGCTCATGATACCGAACAAGGTTGTGGCGTACCTGATAATTTCTAAAACTCAATCCATTCATCCAGAGTACATCCAATATTCACTCACGGTCATGAGGCTTGATTTTTGACGTCAGAAGAGTTTAGCACAACACTGAAAATCAAATGATTCGGAAGTAGGCAAAAAAGCTTTATCTCACTGAAGATGGTGTACTGAGAATTATTACGAGAACTGGATAAAAGAACTAACCAAAGAACTGAATTCGCGATATAAGTAAGAGTTCGACACTGTAACCTGGACAAATGCTATGAATACATCTTTTTCGCTTTCATTGCGATCGCGGACCTGACTCGAAAAAGCAGCCTTCTAATTTAGAGCCAGGCTCACTACCATTGCGACATGGAGTAGTACCCTACGTTTCGGGTGACATGCAACATGCAATTATTGAAGCTTCTGAACCCGGCCGAGAGCCTTCAAGAGATATGCCTCTAATGACACGGTAGTCCCAGATTATATCTGGCAGGATATTAATCAGTTAAAGCGTTTTGAGGGTGCGTTTCCTGTAGAACAGAGAGTCATCGGATACTACTCAAGTTACATATATTAGAGCAGCGCATATAAGTACAGTCATTTACCAATAAATTATTCACTTCACTCAAGTGCAGTGTGTGGGTGAAGCCGCGGCTACACGATGGTGATGCTATTTTTCCTAAATTTGTCGCGTCGCCAGCGCACGGTGAAAATCCCACGTGTACCCACCCTCGCGCAAGTGCTGCGATGGCGACAGTTAAAAAATTGCAGAGAAAAATCGCGAGAAATTCAATGAGTTGAACTTTTCGCGACAAAATCAGACTTTGTCACTCGTGTAGCCACCACCGCGCGCCGGCGACGTGACAATTTCCAGAAAAAATCGCAGCACCATCGCAAGTTATAGAAGTTATAGAACATTATCATATGACCCGTGCGGCCCAGCGCGCGCTTTCATTCTTAAACTATTGAGAAAATCCCCGTATGAGGGCCGTACGCATTTGCGCGAGCAGGGCTGGAAAAAGCCGTACAGCCCTGTTAGGAACACGTACGGCCCCGCGCGATACGATTTTAGAGGATTTCTTCGCGTCTAACCATGTAAGTCAGGAGCCCATAAATAAGCTTATTTTACAACCAGAAGCAAATACAAACAACATATTAGCTCAATTTTATGTGCAAATTAGTCGCTTTTTTTTTGTAAAAACTTCACCTTTTACGCGTTCATGAAGAGTCTAAGGAGGCCATATGATAAAATGCTCATTGACTGAGTTAGGTCGGGCCGTACCGTACCGGCCATGACCTCGAGCCAAATATTTTCCCGTCCGGCCCTCCCACTCAGTCAATAAGTACATAGGATTTCTAACCAATCAGCGCGCGTATTTTCTAAGGATTGTTTTCTGAAAATGTAAATTTATGTAAATAATATAATATGTTCCTTTGAGGTAGCCATAATTTTGGTGCCGAATTTCAGACTGTCTGGCTTTCACACGCTATTTCGGTAAGTAAAATCACTCTATTTGCCATTATTTCTTTTGCTCTAAAACACACAACACATACACAAAAAGTGAATCTCACTAAAACTGTTTGTAGAGCACAAGTTTCGATCAGGTTCGTCAGTCGTGCATGGGTACGTGATACAATTGCCGTTCAAGGCCAAGCGATACAATACCTTGCATTATTTTCAAGAACAGATCACGATTTTTCCGCGATATCTCTACCTCATATGTATGAATGAGTTAGCTCTCAGGACCCTTTGATTTATAACAAAGAAAGAACACGACGTTAGATTTTTGTCTGAATTCCTTTGTTAGTAACTGCTTTCCATCAAACTTGGCCCGTATTCTCTAACACGATGATTTGGGAGTTTCTTGATAATTGATATGTTTTGGAGATACACTGCATCTTGATGTCGAGAAACTATATTCGTACGTCCTTCACGAACAATGAACATTGTAAAACGAAAACGGAAGTCAAATAATGTGGTTGAATTTAAGTTCTGAAACTCTTTGATGCCTCGCTCAGTGTATCACTGCTTTCAACCTTTTTTGGCTTATAAATTTTTGTAAAATTATTTTCAGTGCAGCCAGTGCTATTTACCTATGATGCCTATGACAGAGTACATGTACGTCTAGGTGCCATGTATTAAACCCGAAACACCAAAACGAAACCACCGTAACGGAACTACCGGAATCGCCGAAATATCAAATAGAAAGCGCAAAAACCATCTATGAAAAAACATGAACAAAACCAATGAAACGGCTTCTTACGAGGTTCCAGTGCCGTAGCGTCTTTCGTTTTAAAAATCAGATACAGCATTTTAACTTTCGGCCGAACTTTCACCTTATGTGACGCCATTTAGTGGCTGTCTCAGGTTGAAAAACAGGTCTCTCCTCAATGTCTCCTTATAACTTTCAACAGAGTTTAAACGTTTCACGTGTTAGGAGAGTGTATGGTCTGCAGTGTGCTCGTGGTGTCATCTACCAACTCACGAATGAAGAGAAAACGTTTTCATTGTAAATTGAATTTGAGTTGTTTCGCTGATTTTTGACTGCAAAACAGTCGTTTTCGGTTGTTTCGGAAGGCGCAAAGCGCCGTAAGCGTGATCCTTGAGTGTCGCGCGAGCCTCACACGCCCGCAGGGCGTCTCCCAAACCCTCTCGTGTTTATATCAGGCTATGCAAACACGGAAAACGTTTTCTATTGCTAAGTATTTTATACCATTTCAATTTCTTACCTTTTTTCATCGAGCAGTTTAGAATTTATTTTTTGTGGCGTTACAGTGAAAACAATCTTATACACAGGGTCATCATGATTTTGGCAATTCCTATGTCTCTCAGTTGTACATTTAAGCCCAGCCAGACCTGAAACCTTTGCTAAGATTAAGCTCCCCCCCCCCCCCCCCTACCCCGATTTTTCAACTAGTGCCTTGATAGATTTGGGGATTTTTTAATGACCTATTTTGAGTATAATAAACTTTAATTTTAAGTATGTGTCACAGGTACCGGCAAAATGGAACACAAAGACTTCAACCAGAAGTTGTATGAAAGACTTACAGATGTCATTGGCACTGAAGAAGAAGTTCACTTAAGGCAGGATTTCTTCAGAATTATGGACATAGTAAATGCCTTTGGTGATAAAGACTCTATATCAGTTTCAAGTGGTAGCCATCCGGAAGGATTTGACATTGAGGGAAGTGATGAAGATGTTACCCTCATCCTAAAGAATGTTGATGTAATCCCTTTCAAGGCAGCGGTTGAAAAAAATGAGGGTAATTTAAAGGTCTTCATGGAAGTTGATGAAGAGCATAAAGGATATGTAACACTTTACTTACAAGAGAAAGAAGAGAGATTTGTGTTGACCAAAGGAGATTCGGAGCATACTGAATTGTTGTATGTAAAGAACTGTTTAGAGCATGTAAACGGAAAATGCATGCTTTCTAGCTCCAAGTTTAGGGAACAGTTTATGAGAGCAGGGCATTCAACCCATGGGCCATGTTTGACTGATGGCGATCACGATTTTGCCTTTGCTTTGCGTGGATCTGCCTGGCCAGAGATTGTCTTCAGCAAGCATCGACTTTTGGCATGTAAAAGGAAACAACAGATCACTGAGGAATTTCTCGCAGGCCTTCTTTCAGATTTCTGTATTTATGTTCCCGTCGGACCAAAAGTTATGGGACCACAAGATAGTGATTCTCAAACTTTATGGAGAATGTCATTTATGATGGCAGAGAAAAGATTCGTCAAAGCAATGAGCCATATCCAGCTTTTGTGCTATGGACTTTTAAAGATAGTTCTGAAGGAAAGAATTGCAAACCCAGTTACAGATAACATTATTTCTTCGTATATTTTAAAAACATGCCTTTTCTGGTTGATAGATGAATCTGACAATGATGACAAAGTTTGGAATCAAGATCATTTATATTTCTGCTTCCTGCAGTGCATCAACAAACTGATTGATTTTGTAGAGGCTTGTAACTGCCCCAACTACTTCCTACCTCCCAGCAACTTGTTCTCTGGCAAGGTGACTACCAGCAACAAATCTGATATTTTGAAGATTCTGCTGGAGGTAAAAAATGGAGGTTATGAAGTTCTTTCTTCATGTAAAACATTGGGTCAATTTAAGGTGACATCCAGAGTGACAGAAGCTGAGCGAGAAAGCAAATTAGATTTAATGTGCAGCAGAGTGGTCCATGTTTATCCCTTTGATGAGAAAGATCTTCTCAAACAAGCTCTTGAAGACATGGAAACAGAGAAGAGTCAGGAAACAAGGTCTTTTCAAAAGGCAGTTATTTGTATACAGATTTCAAGTCTGTATCGTCAGCTTGCTCAAATGATTGACGTAACCAAAGGTGATAAAACTTGTGAAAAATTGAGACTTCAGCAGGAATGTCTCCGAAAAGGATGTGAATCTGAACCACTCACAGGGTTAATTCTTCTTGGATCTTCTCATGTCAGAAGGGGTGACTATTACACCGCCACTGAAATATTAAATTCTGTTTCGCAGAAACTGAATCCAGAACAACTGGGTGTGGTGCTTCGAAGAGAACCGCAGTACTCGGCTGAAGTAGTCGATCACTACACAAAGGCCTTTTGTGGCCAAGGTCTTAGTCTGCAATATAAGTGGCGTGAAGCAATGGTCGGAGATATCGTCTTCCTTGATAACTCAACTATAGTGCCAGAACAATTTGAGCAAGAACTTTATCACAGGCCCCTTTGTATGGTACCTCCAGCTGTGTATTTGCATGCGTTGTTATTTTTGTGTTATCACCATTTAAGTAACGAGCAAAAAGCACAGGAAACTCTGAGAACTTTGGAGCATATCCTAGAAAAGGGATATTTAATCCGGCATAAACTTTATTCAGATGCATGTGTTTTTGTTGGAGCATGTTATGAGACGTACCGCGATTACAGATCGGCAAGGAAGTACTACAAACAGGCATGTGATGCAAAGTTCCCTTCAACAAGGGCGAAATGTCGCCTCGATCGTCTCGAGAGAGATCTGAAAATAACTTGAACGTTGTGAGAGTGCTCTGAGAAAAAAAACCAAATGTTTGTTGCTGTAACTGCAGATTGACCCAGTTTTAGAATGATTTGGGGTTATGTCTGCACTTGTATACCCTGCGAGCAGAGTCTCCTTCGATCTTCCAAGATCTAAGGAGACTGCTCGCTGGGTAGCACTTGTATTGCGTGAAATAGTCTTCCAACCAAGCCAACTTAAATTCACGCTGCCCAAATTGGAATTAGTTCCACTATTGAGATGGTGTGTATGGACACCAGCCGCGCATGCCCAGCATCCAGTTTCTTCTTGGTGCTATCTGGACACTTATTACGAGAAATAGTCTCTAAGCCAGCTAAAATCCACGCTTTCTAAGTCTGCGTTTTCTACGGCAAGCTGTTGTCGCGGCTGAGCGGCGGTACTGTCCAGCCTCGCTGAAGCTCCTTCAGTGCTGTGCAATGTTTCCAAATCACTGCCATCTTCATCCACTTCCATCGCTTCATCTTTAAAACAAAGCAAAGTAAAAAGTTTACCCAGAACACTAAGGATCTTCTCAGTGACCCCTGAGACTCACAAAAGCTTGAAATATATATATAGCCAAAAGGCATACACAAAGAAAGAGACAAACAAAGAACGAAGAAAGAGAGAAACAGAAAAAAAGAGATAAACAAGCAAAGACGGATGGATGATTGGATAGAAATAGACTCATACCTTCGCTTTCACTTGCATCATCCTCCTCCTCATCATCATCATCACTATCTTCTTCCCTAAGAGAGGTTTACAGGCCAAAAATTAACTATCTTGTTATAATTTCTACAAGAAACAGTTCAAATATCATGCAACGTACCTTTGCAAAGGATGCTTGCTGACCAGAAATGATTGCAGGAATGACGAACACAGAGACGTCACAGAAGGAAGTACATGTGATGGTGTCTGTAGCATCTGCGAAAACAAAAATTAATCTCAGTATTGGCTGCTTAAATTGTCACTCCTATCTCCTACAGCGTGACACGATCGACAAAACATTGGGTGCACCTAACGACACAGAATTACAAAAGATAAGGCCACCACGAAGCTCTCGGGAACGTCTCACAGGATTGGTTGAGAAAATAATAAACACACTGTAAACAAACAAAAAACACAATGGACTCTATCCCTGAAACAATGGAGCTTCGTGTTATGTGGGGCGAATGAAATTAGAGGTTCCAAAGAGCTTCGTGACAGCATAAAAAATGGCGTGACTAAGGGTGACAGAATCACCAAGAAGTGTCATCTGACGGGAATGTATCTGCTGAAATAGCACCCGGCTGCGTAAGAGTGACAATGTATAAACCAAAAGTGCGTAACAGCGTGGCATGACTAGCTAAAATGGCGTAACCAAGCGCACCACAATAACTAGCGTGACAGAATCAGCTTCAAGTTGACAGATTTGCCACGGATAACATCATCTGAAATTGCACCTGTTTCACGACAGCGTTGGATGGGGTTCCTTTGACGCGTTTTCCACTGCGATTCGAAGATGAAGGTTCACCTCCTGAAAAAAAATAGAAGTAGGTTAAAATCCAGACAATAGTTTGACGAGATAAAGCAAAGATTGACTAAGGAATAACCAAAGTTAAAAGACAATAATATTCTCTTGGACTTACTACTTGGAAGAGGTTGACCAAATATCTTTAGGAATTCGGAATCTTGTTCAGACGAGCCCGCCAAAGGCACCTACAAATAAGCAATCGAATGAGGCCTTGTTCAACCACAACAGAAATGACTACAGCCGAAAATTTGTGCTTGGGAAAGTTCTATGAGTAGTTTTAAATGTTATTCTCCTGGGTAATGCTTAGTTGGAAAGGAAACAAGCCAACTAAGCGACCATATGGAAAATGTTTTTCTAGGCACCTGTTTGACCCAGAGCAATACAAACAACTGCTGTGAGCTTCGATAGGGCCTGACCAAGAACAATAAACTTCAAGAAGGTCAAATATTCCGGAAAAATCGCAGCAGAACCTGAAAGGCAGAAATCCAAGTCGGTTGTTCTGTCACAGTTACCGGTCGTTTCGCTACAAAGTCGTTTCGCTCCAAGTCGATTCGTTACAAGTGTAAGTTGATTCGCTGCACGGCAATGTTGCAAGAATTTGTCAAAACGTTTGTCGTGTTGTTTATTTCTTAGAGTAGCTGCTTGTTTTCATCTTCACGCTTAAAGAACGGAGAATAGACACATTCTTTTGCTGCTTCTTTTGTAGCGAATCAACTCGTGGCGAAACGACTTTGTAGCGAAACATCCGGACACCCAGAAATGTAGTACAATGTATTGTATAGTTCAACTGTCCACGACTCTTTCTCTCTCTGTCTAACACACACTTTTCATCCGTGTTGTTCTTGCCTTAAGGGACAAGGTGGCTTCACTAAACTATTCTTAACATGATGGATAAAAGAACCAAGTCAATTTAGATTCACCTGTGAAGAAGCGTTGCCTTCGTCGATTGTAGTTTCTTTGCAATCCAGGGTGAACAGTTCCTATAATGGGACAAAAAGACAACCAACAATGTACCGAAACACAAATCACTAACTGAAGACGTAAATGTAATACAGTGAGATTATTAGAACTAGAAAGAGCAAACGAGGATTATGTTTGGTTTGACGCGTCAAATACTCGCAGACACGCAGTACTACATTATAACAAAAACCGCGAAATCACTTTTAACACAACTATAAACTATAAACTAACAATAAACTCTCTAACGAATCTAACTTGAAGCAAATGTATGCACCATTATGTGAAGAAATCGACAAACCTGCTTGTCTGTTAAAAAGTAGAGTTTGGACATCTTGATGTTTTCATCTTGTGTACTGCTGCAGGGTGAGCTTGATGGGTCAAAAGCTGCACATAAAATGCCTGCCTTCTTTGACACACATGGCTGTACTGCCACAGGACGAGGAGAGGCTGGGTCGAATATATACACTGAAACATAGACGCATTCTTATGGTGAATAGACCATTCAGACCACTTTCCCTTTAATCCGAGGTGAAATAAAGGTTTGCTGTTGTTGTTGTTGTGTGTTGAGTGAAATCAGGGGCACCCAGCGAGAAACTTCGACGAAATATCTGTTCGGGAGAGTCTACCCGTTGTAAGACTTTCGGATAATGCATTGCCTAAAGCTACTGTTTTCTTAACTAAAACATCACCTAAAAGATTTGCAACCAGGGAAACCTGGGGGAAACAGTCCCGTAGATTTTCTTAAGGCTTATTTTTGCAATATTTGGCTCTTAAAAAGGTCGTCTCGCATTTTCGGGTAAGCAAATAGTTCGCAGAGAAGTTCCTCGAAGGTAACATTCGGCTAGCAATTTCTGAAATGAAGATTTAATTCCCTAAAAGTTTCGGGCACTTCAATTTTCAGCTAAGAAATCCGAACAGATCAAATTTTTCTAGCTGATTAAAACAACTCTTTAAAGAGTCTTTAAACACTACAAGGAGCCTAGAAATATCACTCAAAGGTTTTTTAGCGTCATTTGTTCGTTGGGTGCCCCTGTGAACTGGCCTTTGAGTAGAAATAAGGTTGAAGGTGCCCTTGTTTCGATACAAAACGGCCTTTCTCTTGTGCACCAGTTAGCATAAGAAGAACATGAGTTTACATGAGAAAAGCAGTGAGGTCTGTATCAAAACAAGGTCATCCCGCAGCCACATTGCCATTCACAGGCCAGTAAAGAGAAGCTAAAATTGGTTCTGGTCAATTACATGCTATAATGGTTGAAATTTTCTAGTGAGTAGATGAAAATGTGAAGTACCACCTATGAAAACTATGGAAAAGAATTTCCATGGAGTGCTGTTTATTTTGTCGGAGCAATACAGTGTGTATTTATTTTATTTGCTATGCTGTAGAAGTCATTTTATCCCTCTCATGTGGTACCGTTGTCAAAATTAATGCTTCTTTTTTGTAGCCTGAAACGTTCCCTTACATCAAGAGATAAACCAGACAAAACAAACAAATACAATGACTTGACATTAACTTACAGTGCGATTTGTTTTTATGAAATGCAACAAAGGCACAAAACAGATGTGTTTGTGGATCAGTCACAAGGCAGGACACTGGAGCTTCCAAACTCCACCAAACTAAAAAGTAACAAGCAAATAGTCTTGAAACAGACTCACAGACAAGAAAGAAGATTAAAGGAGCTACAAGTTTGTTACCAATATTTTATTGTATCATTTTTAAAATACTGACAAGGACGTTTGAAATAAAAAGAACACTAAGACTGCAAAACTTCAACGCCATGTACAGCCACAGTTTTCACACACAATTTTCAAGATTTTATTTACTTGACTGACCTGAACAAGACAGAAGATTCCACACAGTAAGGTATTGATTGGTGATGGAGATTAAATATTGTGAAGAACTGTTGGTGCAAAACTTGATCGTCCTAATGATTACAAAAAAAGTCAAAATGTAAAGCTTATATTATGTACCTATCAATGTTAAGCTGCTGGGGGGGGGGGGGGGGGGAGGCTGGGCACAGGCTGGGGATTTGACCTTGCATCATTTTTTCTGTTCAAATGCTTAACCTCAGGGATGTTATCATCGTTCAAAAGAGTACAAATTCCCCACTAATAGTTAAAGTCAAATGTCCCGACCCAAAGGCCGCAATGATCAAAAGCCCCCGCCATGGGCAGACTTCTTACATCAAAAACCCCGCCTATGCCTGGCCTCCCCACCCCCCCCCCCCTCCTGTGGCTTAACATTGATAGGTGCATTATTAACTTGAATCATAATGCATGTATGCCAAAAGTCACTGTATGTCCTTCACTGCCTTTCTCGCTGAAGTGTTAACTCAAAACTTTAAACCGATACCTTTCATTGGTAAGCTTTAATTATTGGCACATGTAGCCCCATGTTCTAGCAAAAAAAATCATTATTCAGGAGGAAACTGTCTATTTGCAATGTACTGTTAATCATGATGTTGGCAAAAATGAATATATCCTCCATTAATAAGAATACAATAATTGTATCCTTATTAATGGAGGATGTATTCATTATCACATTTATTGTGACATTTGGGAGAGAAGAATCTGTCATTTTCCCGGGTAATGCTAGGGTGGCACAGAAACAACCCAACCTAGCGACCATATGGAAAATGTATTTCTAGGCACCTGTTTGACTCAAAGCAGTACAGTACGACTGCTGTGAGCTTCGAAAGGGCCATATTAACCACAATGAAAGTGAAGCTGATGATGATGAAGATGATGATGACAGGGACAGTGATGATGGCAAACCTTTTTAGAAAGTAGTTGTTTGACAGTGGTATGGAATTATGAGTATTTCCTTGACTTTGAAAGATATAAATTTAATCTCAAGGTAGAGACGACCTGACACAATGCAATGTACAGTAAAATGTTTGAAAAAGCATACATGAGCTGAAGCATGTGTACAGTGTACCTTGAGAGAAAGTGAACATGATAAAAATACAGACAAAGATCTCATCTTACTTTACTTGCTCATCAGGGTAGGGTAAAGACAGAGTTTTTCTAAGTTCATTTGCCTCAGGGGTCCAAAGTGTAATAGTCTACGAAAGGAACCAAAACAAATTATCAATATAAAATTATCGTTATCTGAACTAAAACATTGGAACCTCCATTACACCTCACTTCAAAGGGAAATTTGGAGATTAATATTGGGTTTTGGTATAACAGGGATTCTGTTTCATGTATTTTATCAAACGTGGACAACTTGGAGTGAAGAATGTAAATTTTTTATTCTCAGTTTTCATTTGATAAGGGCTTGTTTTGTTGGAGTTCCACTATAAAACCAGTCTGATATGTTGTGTGAGCTTTATGAACCAGCAACATACAGGAGAAAAAAGGCAAAAAATTAGTCTCACTTCCAGCATACAGTGTAGGTTGACTGAAGGCAGCAACACTGTCAGCTGCTAGCACTGGTGTGTGCAGCTCCTGCATTGCTCCATTTCTCTGGGCAAAGCTAGGAAGGTCTTAAGTATCAGTAAAATGCAATATGGCCTCTGGTATTGCCCCATTTCCCTGGGTAAAGCTAGGAAGGTCTACAGTGATGCAACAGGTTTTGCAACAAACCACACCTGCTCGTAAGCTACTGCTAGGAGAGAACCATCTTGAGAGAAGGCTGCATCTTGGCAAGGCTTATCACCATAGTAACCAACAGATCGGCAAGACCAACAGTGCTTCTCACCTGAATGAACAAAATGAGCAATATTCAAAGTTACAGCACAATAATGGTTTACAAGCCACTTTTAATTTCAAGCTGACCACACAAGAATATTGCTGTGGATAACCAGCCAACTTGAAGTGGACACTGACCAAAATAAAGTTGTCTGGGGGGGGGGGGAAGGGTTCCATGGGAAGGGTTGAGTTTAAAAGCAATCCACATGCTATTTCAATACTTAATGTCAGTTTGCCCTTTCAAGTAAACCTAAGCCCAGGCAGATTGTTGTAGACTTCAATGTATTACCTTTGATAACTTTTTCTTCACTAAGGATCCAGATCTTAAATTTCCCATCTCTTCCTGCTGTCATTGCAAGTGGACTCAAGTTATTGTCTTTCTTCTGTTGAGGCTGGAACTGTAATGCCACAATTTTTTTGTCATGAGGAGGATCAACACATGTGTTTGGAATATAACTAACAGAGAAAGAAAAATTAGAGTACTTATTAATAATAATTTATTATTATTACTGTTAGTAACATTTCAATAACAGCTGCAAGTAAAACAGATCAAGAGTCACTTCAAGCCAATGGAGTTCATTGGCTTAAATAGTCCACTTCAAATTCAATCTTTGATAATACTATCACAAATAGGAAGTGCTCTTTCTTCAATAAGCCACTCTGTTTTCAGGGCAAAACTTGGCATCCGTTGGAAATTACCTTTGACTAAGTTTGTCATATTCCCAGAATTTAAGTCTCATTTCCAAAGCATGCATCTTGTCATCTCTTCTTTCAACCTGGATCAAGATAAAAAACAGCCAACTCACAAAAAAAAAAAATACAAAATTTAAAATATCCAGATTAAATTAAACATCACTTCGGCCTTAGGAATTGTAGCTACCAGACGCATAAATTGCAGATATAGAACTATGATATTGTTGACCATGTGACTCAGATTCTCCCATGAGAACGAAGAAACACCATTTCGTTGACTTACATGTTTGTAAAGAAAACAGTCAGTAAGTAAATGCCTCAAGAGTTTCACAATATGTATTTCAGGGCTTAATTTGGCCTTTGCATGACTTTAAGAAAACCTAACCAATGTATTGAGTAAACTTGGAAATTGAAACATGAGTGAACTCCTGACTGTGGTGAGATTTATTTTGAGTCTTTGATTCTTGCAATTTACATACATTGATGCAGCCCACAGTATGTACATGTACATGTAACAGAACACATTTTGTATTCTTTCATGACCTGCATGTACCCTTTTGTGATTCTGTTAAGGAAACCTGAGTATTTAAACTATTAACCTGAACTCCAAATACTTACAGTAGCTAACCAGCTCCCATCCCCATTAAATGCTACACAATCAATTCTTGTGTAGACCAGTTTTCTATGTCCTGGTCTGGGCGGTACATAGTTCTGTTTCACAACATCAAGCTGAAAAGAAGAGAGACAGTCAAATAGTCATTCAGACAAGACTGCTGGTCCGTAATTCAGTCAGTCAGTCAGTCTGTCAGTTATACTGTTATATGTTATAGTAGCTTCCATTTAGTGAATATGACAAGAGACACTAAATGAGGGACTGACGTACGGACTCGAAGTCCCAACGAGGTCAGCCCCACTTTGCTGAATAGAACAGGCCAGCACTAGGGGTGGTCACAGCCAGGGTTCATTACGTCGCTAGTGGTTCTTTAACGTCCCACAGAAACAATTCTAAAGGATTGTGAGACAGGACCTCCAGTTTATTGTCCTTATCCGAGAAGACTAGAAAGTCTAACCATTTGCAGGTTATTTAAAGACCCTGAGTGTTGGTCCAGCCGGGGCTTTGAACCCACAACCTCCCGCACGTTAGTCTGGAATTCAACCACTGAGCTAACCGGTCGGCGGTTGCTCCTGAGTCAGTCCAATAAGAATATTATTATGCAACAAGTGGGTTGACTGGTCAGTCAGTCATTCAGTCAATCAGACAAGTCATCTGGTGAACTTGAGATGTGTGCTGAATTCAACAAAACCTGTGAAATAATAACATAAATGCATAGTGGGAAAAAATTTGAGCAACTCACAGAAAACATATGATGATCAGTTTGTGGATGGTAGAACTGTAAAACACCAGGCATGATTCCAGTAACCAGGGCTTTAGAACGAGGATCAAATGATATACCCAGGTAGAGATTGTGAACTAGAAACATGAAAATAATGACAATGAAAAATAGTAACCAATACATTAAAGTAGTGATTGAGTCTGAGGGTTCAAAAGGAAACATTTTGTGTTCAGTTTTCTGAAGTTCTATCAAGTGAAGAGTGTATAATTTAGTTTAGCATGAGTGTGGGAAAATATTTCACACACATTTCACACTGTACGCTCCTGTGGTGAAATTAAACCTGTGCAAGCTAATTAAATTTTTGTTATGATGTTAATAGTATAGTTTTCATCCACGTTTCAACAGTTACATGCACATTGTTTACATATCATAGACTATTGCAAGTTCATCCAAGCTCACTTTCATCCACCAGACAGTACATGTGCGTGTGCATGCTAGAATGAGCTAGCACTCCATACAGAGCTGACAAGGGTATCACTACTTGCAGTAACTTAGTTCTCTTGAAACTGCCTATACTGTACACAAGCAAACCAGCCAGGTGGAACACCATACACCTGTACTCACAAAGCCTGGAACTAAAATTACTGTATTGGAAAATATAAAACAATATGAACTTACTTAGTCTTAAGCCCTGGATATTACGCTTAACAACATTTTCTACATTGGAAATCAATCTGATAACTGAAATTTGAAAAAAGTAGCAAAGTTACAATGATGCAGTGTTACATGTGTGTTAAATGATACTTCAAAACTATAACCTGGTTTTGGTCTTTCTATGCAGGGTAATATACACCGTACTGTATGAACAGATAATGACAGACAATCAAGGAAACCTTACAAGATACTACAGAAAACCTGTAATGGACAACAAACAATGAAGGACAGAGGAAACCCCAAGGGCACTTGGCTATCATGAAATTTTTGAGAAATTAAGAAATTATTTTGAAATGTTGCAATGAATGTTACAGGAATGTTACTGGCTGTACAGCCATACCAAATCACCAGTATCGTGAGGTCACAGGTTGAAACCCTGTTGAAGTCCTCAATTTATTCAGGCTTCTTTATTTTGCATAAATTGCATTCACAAGTGTGAGGATCAGTCTTCAGAGGATTACACCTCCACAGTTCATATATGATTAAATCATATATGAGCATGTATGAATTCACATACCAAGTCTACTGAGTAAAATAACCACTGTACAGAGATTCTAAAAGCTGGCATTATGGGCATTAGCCCTTCATCAGAGTGAATCCACCTAATCGCCACTCTGACAAAGGGCTTATGTTTGAAATGACAGCTGCTAGAATCCCTGTATGATGGTCAATATGGATTATCAACAAAACCTCTGTTGATAAAACCAAATTTTCAGGTAAGTGAAATCTGGTTCCATTTCCATTTTTGTCCAAGCAGTTATAAAGATATATAGTTGGGAATTTAATGCATTTCACTTACTGTTGTCCTTTTGACATATTGCTGTCAAAGAATCATCTGGACTGACTGAAACATGCTGAATAGGGGCACCCAATCTGGGAAGAAACTGTTGATGATGTGTCTTGTACTGCCACTGGACCAATACACCTTCCTGTCCACCAGACAGAATCATTGAACCTACGTAAAGCAGCAACACATGGTTGCATTTAAGTCATAGAATTAACACCCTTGTGATAAGAAAAGGTGGAAGAAGTTACCAGGATTGTGGTTTGTTACTGTCTGCTTATGGGAGGTGTCCACAAGCAGAGGTTTAACTGTGACCCCAGGAGAATTGTTCTGTTTACCACTTTTGATTTTCTTTTTAGCTACCATTTCATTGGTATCCTGTAGATACCGTATTCGCACGTGTATAAGCCGCACATGTTTTTTAAAAAAAGTCTGGGCAAAATGAGGGTGTGGCCTATACATGGAATAACTAAAAAGTTCATAAGTAAAATTCAAAATCCCCTTGCGCTTTTGTGACATTTGTCGTCTTGTGCCGCATCTATGTTTGTGTTTGTGTTTCTGACATTAATAACTCGGAACCAAACATCAAACATGCTTGAGCACATTTCTCGTTAAATTTCCACCAGTAACGAAGGTACAGAGAACTAACTTTATTTTAGGGCGATGAAACCATGTCTTTGTGTCAAAAAGAACGGCGAGCGGTATTTATACTTATCGAAGCACATTATTTGCATACGCATCGTTTACGGTAACGCAACACACCACGCGGGGAACACATGATCCGGACAGGCTACGTTAATGTTAGCGTTCAAAGTTGTAGTGGTCAGCGGTTTACGGGCGCATGCCCGAAGGAATAGAACGTGTTCTGGGGATCCGCCATCTTGTCTTTACTCTTTGACTCTCTCTACACTTCAAAAGTAATCGTGTCTTTTAACAAACAGTAATCACGAAGAGTATATTATTAGTATATCTTTATACGTTAACAGATAAGACAAAAGAATAACCGCCTTTTAAAGGATTTTAGGATTCGTGGTAACTGGTGCAATAATTATGCGAAATTCTTGTGTGTGAAATTCGACCTCATAATTATCAGCGATTGACATCTTTGTTTTGACGAGGCTGGATTCGTAGCCGTTCGAAAGTTTCCATAATCTTTCATTTGCTTTGAACGGGTAACCCAACTTGTTTTTACGGCTAATATTTTTTTCTGACTGATGAACAACTGTTGAGAATTTTTCTGAATGGATGACAGATAACCCCAGCCATGCGAACTGTTGAATTACTGATATTTCTCTCAACGGATAACAGGCTCAAGCGGATAACACCAGCAGTACGAACGGATGCAAACTTTTTTGAACGGATAACCCTGGCCGTGCATCAAATTACTATTTTCTACAAAAATATGGTCAAAACTCGAGGTGCAGCCTATACACGAGAGCGGCTTATACACATGCGAATACGGTAATCCTTTTTCAAATTCAGTAGAACTTGCTATGCACATAAACAGTCTCGTTAGTTTTGTCTTTGGTTTATGTGCTGTGTACACTGTATGTTCAGTTGTAAACAAGAGCAGGCCTAACCTGGCAGGCATGACTGACAGTGGAACAATCAAAGTTTGAATAAGAGGGGCCTTTTTTACACCCTTTATGTAAGCTGATGAAGAGTCAAATCAGCACTTGCCACTCAACTATGTGTTATGAATAAGGCTCCACAGTAATGACTCACCATCAGTTGAGAAAATTATGTCACCTACAGGATGCGGATGCCAGTGTAGAACCATTGTTATGGGATTTTCTAACTGATCAAGACCCTGCCTAAATAACAAAGAATAATGACCATGTAAGTGATCATTGCAGCTTTGAAGACTACTAGAACAGTAGTGAAAATAAAGCCTGAAAAAAAATTCAGGCTTATGTGGGAGTCAACCCACTACCTCTGCTACACCAGTACAGAGCTTTAACTACTGAGCTAACAAGCCAACTGAGAGCTGGTCATATTGTGGGTTCATAATAAACCTGTGGGTGATGAATATGTGAATGTGAGTATAATGTCTGTTGTAAGAAATCCATGAATTAAAGGAACCCTGATGGGAGACAAATATTATTATTACATGTACATCACATGTAAATTTTCCAACTTTCAAATTTAACAGATAGTTATTATTCCAACTGGTGTGGTCTGTCCTATCACACATCTGGATGGAGGCTGGGAGATAAGCTGACTACCTGTCTTTAACCCCTCTCTTGGTCACAGAAATCTCTCGAGGGACTTTTTACAGTGTTGTTGTGTCCCTTGGCATGAATAAGGACAGCTGATTGCCAAAACTTGAAATAGGCTTCTTTCAAAAGATCAATATTCAGCTTGATAGCAAGGCCCAGAGGACAACAACAAAGGAAAATGAAAGTTATGTTAATCATCTTTCACATTCCTTGCAATTCGTTTCCATTGTTTTTGTCTTCCAAGCCTTGCAATCAAGCTGAATTTTTTTATATTTGGCAGTAGTCTATATTGTGAGTGTTTTCAATGTGATAAATGAAAAAAAGATAATCCATTACACAGGTATCTTGTGGGATATCCCCTGGATTTACCCAACCTGGCCTCTAGGTATCAGGGGATATTCCAAGCAATTTCAAAGGATTGTTACAGTAAGTATTTTTCTCACCATAAAATTATTCGCCCCTGTTTATCCCCAGCGGCAACACAAGCTTCAGAAGGATGAAATGATGCACATGTAAAATTTGCATGGTTATATTTAAACCTGAGGAATACATCAGAAAACCATTTATAATAATAATAATAATAATTTTATTTACTGCTCAGAATTATGACTTTTGTCTCCCATCCTAAACAGGAAAACATTCTTTTTCATACGGTTTAACTACAACCTATCCTGTAGTTTTCACAAATACAATCTTAATTGTGCATTGGCTGTCACTTATTATCATTAATATCTTTGTCTCAGTCTAAATACAGCATACTGAGCTGCTCTAAATATGATGGTTTGAGCTGCTTTCAAAATACACATTCAATAAATTTGATTTGCTTTATTCATCACACACTCATTACAGTAAGACATTTAAATTCTCACTACTTACGTATTCAAACTTTCAGAAGTAAAATTCCATAAGTATAGATTCTGATCGGTAACAGATGCCAGTAAGTTACCCTGTAAGTAGCAAGGAAGAAACAGCTTTGAAGGATTGAAATAACAAAGGTTCCTAAGCCTCAATCAGCTTCCAAGGAGTAGGGGAACATTGGGGTTTGCAGTGCTATTTATTGTGTGCAGTATTTCAGTGAATAAAATCTTATCATGCAGTGTTGCAGTGATCTCAAACCCCAAGGTGTGCGATGTTTGTGTTATTAAACCTAAGGTGTTCGCTGAAATGAAATTTAGTGCATTTTTTTTGTTTGACTTTTGTCACATACGGATGTTTTTCCCTTTTTCAAAAAGCCGTTTAGACCATGTAAATCATGGGACTATGGTGATGTCTTTTTTTTGTCAACTTTTCTCTGAGTGATGTGGTGTTTGTTAATTTTTTTGTGCAGAGTTGCAGTATTCAGAGCACCCTGATGTCTCCCTCAAGGAGGTTCAATGGACTTGAATTATTTTTATTCACGTCCATATCTCACCTCTCCATTTATTGTAGTCTGTTTAGAGCTCCCTGACTTGTTGAGGAAGACATTCAGTCTTGGTTTAGAATCTTTATTCCAGTCTTTGGGATTAAAAACACCCACACAGAAGTCCTCAACATCTTCAACTTTTTTCTTTTTGTTCTTGTCTTTCTTGTCTCTTTTTTTCTTCTTTGTATCATCTGCAATTTGAAATTTTTGAGTGATTAAAACCAAAAAAGAGCTTCACAAAAACTGTGATCAAAACAAGAGGCTTCTTGTAGTTGACACCTGTGCCACTCTAAATCCTGTTGATCTTGAAGTCACAGAGACACCAATAATTCTACAAGTGACACACATATGTGAATTGGGAGCAACTGTAACACAGCAATATGCTTCTCTCATACCCAATGTTGCACTCCTGCTTGCAAACCTGTGCCAAATCTACATTTTTTTGCAGTACATGAATGCACCATATTATTCCCAGATCTAATGTCATCAAGAACGAAAGGTATACAGAAACACAAGAAAAACAAGCTGCAAAGCAAACCTTGACTCAGTGGTGTATCAGGTATGAATTATTTCCTATTATTTTGTATGACAGAATCACTGCAAGCAAGTGCAAATATTGTGCAGGGTTGTCACTGTGATTTCAAGTGCAGTGTACGTGAATAAAATGGGTTCAAGTACAGCTGTAGGTGACTGCAAATAATAACAAGCATGAAGGTGACAAATGCAATCTCCTGCATTTTGGGATAAAAGCAGCTGACGAAAAGTGGGCTGGCAGATGGCAGATCAGCTACTGGCTCTGGCTACCAGCACCTAATGACAACCCCAAATGGACAAGAGATTTGAATTTATTTCAAGTATAAGGAAGACAAGTCACCCAAGATGTTAACACCTGGTCTAGGAATCTTTCTTATTAGAATGATGGATTCGTTGTGCGCAGGATGAAGCAATATTCCTCCAAGACAACCTCCAAATGTGTATTTCTGTGGGAAGAAGAAAGAATTGGGCAGGCTTAATTGACAAAGTGCCCCTTTAAAATCAGAAATTTAAGACTGCTGTACAAAACCTTCCAGTAACAGGTACATTGTATCTAACAAGTTGCATGAATGCCCTTCAAGAAACTTTTCTTACATGTTGCATGGTTTGAATATGTATATATGATAAAAAATGCTCAATGGCTCTTTAATGTAAGGTATAATGTCCCGTAACCAAGGCACTCTGAAGCGAGATTAACAGGATATTTCAGGACTCCTAGAGGTACCAGAATAGTGTTGTGACTGAAAGAAGGTTGTCATTTTTCTCCCACGTTAGGGGGCTGAACAATTTCTGCACAGCCACACATGCTACATGTAATTATGCATGCACCAACGTCATACTGTAACCCTGTTCCAAAATCGAATAGAGTTTGAGTAACAAAATGTATGCACAATTCATTTATGGAATGTGTAGCAATCTTGCCACCTCCTGTTACCCATGCTATGTACTTGCTGTTTATTGCACTCAGTTCATATTGCCTCACAGTAAATTTCAAGAGCAAGTTACAAGAATCAGAGGGTGAAACGATTACCTTAAGTATTCGCCCATCTGTGTAGTCCCAGTATATAACTTCCCCTCTTAATGCACATGAAACTAACTGGAGAGAAAGAAAAAAAAATGTGAAGAAAATCACATTGCAGTCAAAATGCTAACACTTACTTTGTACCTCGATCGATCATAATAACAACAGGGTTGCCACCCACTGGGATAGAAAAAAATTCCCTGACATTTTCCTGACTTTTCACTTACCAAAGACCAATTTTCACTGACGATACAAGGCAAATCCTTGGGCATTAAATAAAGCCAGTAGAAATCAATATCTTTGCAGAATTTTTTGACACGAAAATACCTTCATTACCAGGTATCCCTTCCAAAACCAAATGGCTAGCCAAACGTAAAATTCCCTGACTTTTCACTGACTTTCAGGTACATGTAGAATTTTGAAATTATCTGACCTGATAGTGATACGCAATTCCCTGACTTTTCTACGACCTTGAAAAAAATAAGAATAACTTTTCTTTCACCAACCTGTAAATGATTTCTGGGATTTATTTTAAAATCCGTAACATTAGTCTCATGTCCTTTAAGTTCACGAACTAAATCTCCAGTTGCAGTGCTGTAAACGCGAATTCTTCGACCACAAGAACAAAACAAAAGCCTGTGTGAAGGAACATGAAAAAATCAGTTCTGGCTGGAGCTCCAACATCTGGTCTTCTTGACGCAGTCTTTCAGAGAGTTCCAATATGACCACATACTTTGAGTCTCTACTAAAAACTGTTCGTTGGGAGAGCAAAGATTCTCCACCAACAAGACGAACCGATCCAAAACTCTGCGAAATTTCACCGTCGCCGAGCACCATGTTGAATTCTGCACGTGGTAGGCTCAAAATACTGCGGCTTTTAAATGAGCAGTTATTATGCTATGTTATTTACCTCTGAGTGTCGCTTCCTCCAGCACAGGAACACCACTTCTCTGATATTTTGAGGGTACGCAACCATTTCAGATCAGAGAGCACGATTGTCAAAAAATACCAAGGTAAGATTATTATTGCAAATCGACCCAAGACGTTTGCGAACTGACCGTTTGCGAAACGACTCGTTGGCGAAACGACTGGTATCCAAATTATATATAGACAAAACTTTTTGCCAGGATCGATTGCTCACCTTTTCCCATGAGAATCTCTAGACGTAGATTATATATGAAAAGACAGATAATATGCATGGTAAAAACATCATATTGAAAAAGCTAACTAATAGAATGCAATAATTTATCTATGAAAATAGATTAAATAAACTTTAACACGGTAGCTTACAGTTTTTGGTCACGCCTTGTATAAAGTGACTGGTGTGTGTACTTACTATATTACAGTATCAATTTAACAACACCTGACTTGGTAATGTTAGGCTGAGATAAGGTTGTTTCCTTACTAAAACTTTTGAAGTCAGGAAAATGCAAACTAATAAAAATTGCAGCGCGCGCATTTCAATTGTTTCGTAGGATTCAAAGAGGAATCTTCATTCTTACAGCTATCTTTCCTGTTCGGTCGCTTCTTAGAGGGCTGCAGGATTATACGAGAAAAGACCGACAATGTTGATGTACAAAGCGACAGTTTGCTTTGTATTCTTGTTTTGCTTTCCTACACATTTACT
This sequence comes from Galaxea fascicularis, assembly GCA_948470475.1. Lineage (NCBI taxonomy): Eukaryota > Metazoa > Cnidaria > Anthozoa > Scleractinia > Euphylliidae > Galaxea > Galaxea fascicularis. The sequence goes on along the minus strand of OX419343.1, from coordinate 27,127,293 downwards.
TTTAGCCAATTATGTTGTGACAAAGGACGAACTGCGGGAAAAAGATAAAAGTAAGATGTACAAAGGGCAACACTATATACTCTGTGGTCGTAAGTCAGATTTTTCTGTTTAATCAGTTCTTAACAATCCCACCACATTCGTTTGTCTCATAACTAATTCATACCTATTCCTGTTAATCTTTTATAGCGAAAAAAATTCCTTTCCCCCTTTGCAAAGAAAACTTTCGTTTTGAACAAGAAAAATCTCCTTCGTAATGCTGTTTCGTTTTTGCCCTTGACGTAACAATAATTACTTTGCGCGCGCTGAATATAGCCTCACTAGGACCCCTAGCGTGGTAGTTGGGATAAATTATAATGATCTTCTGGTTTCTTTCTGCTAGGTATGAGTTCTCCCTTCTTACCAAGAGGGTTTCAAGTCAGTATCTGGTTATTTGTTCTGTGGTATCTGTACCTTTATCTTAACTACTGCTACGCATACTATGGACAGTACAAGTAGGTATACACACCGCACACTTATTCCCAATCGGTTATCAGAAGTCACCACACTTAAGCAAGCTGCAGACGATGTTGGAATTCTTCACAGATAAAACATTTTGCTTTCCAGTAATTTGTGGATTTTTGCTTTGAAAGCACTGATATACATTTTAATAAAATTTAATTGCCAAAAGCTAGAGATTAACTGTTAGGTTAAGAGTTTGCATTAAGGTCATTTAGGGAATATTCCATATAACTTTTGTTCGTTACTCTTTCGTCACCTTGCGGTGACTACGCTTATTCAGTCAAATTGTGGTACTTGGATTCTCAATCTGATCCTGCATTTAAAAACTTAATTGTTTTTGCAGGATCTGTTATTCTCCGAGATAGTCGGCGAAGGTGGAAAACTGAGGTATGCAAGTCCGTGTTGCAGTGGACTCACTGACCTTGTCCCTGTTGGCAAGAGTACAGGGCCGCTGTCAGAAACATGAGCCCTTGCATGGCTTTCATACCTGGATCTGTATTAAATGCATAGACATCTCTGTTGACTCGTTAATCGGCGGGAACGAAGCAAACGAGGAAAACAAGATGATCACTTACGACGTTACATGGCCGTTTACATGTAACGTTTAAGGTTCATTTAATGTCAGGAAAAATCCCAATTTCCAGTAAGGTGAAATAATGCGGAATGACGAGAAAATAATTTAAAACACTAAATGGATGACAGAAACTGGATGCAGTAAAAGAGAAAAATTGGGGTGAACGATCTTCTGTTACAAAAGACCTGGGAACCTTCATCGCTTTGTCATTGTGGTCCAACTGATTTTAGAAAGATCTTTAATTTAATTAATTTTTAATAAAGCTACTAAAGAGGGGCGGCCACATCATGGAATGCTCCTGTTACCACAAATACACAATATGAAGCTATTTGCTAGCCACCTCAACTTTTTGGACAACGAAATTAAATAATACAACATTCGAGGTTGCTTTCAAGATTTTGGTTATGTAACGTGATTGGTACTGAAAAGTATATTTAGTACAGGAACTTCTGAAGTTTGAATTAACTGTTTCGCTAAACAGATGTGAAGAAAACTTAAATTCCACCAATCTTTTTAACACCTATTTACTGCGTTCAAACCTAAGGGTTACAGGAAAAATCACAGACGATTACATTGACCTACCTGATTTGATCAAAAACTGAAAATATCTTGAAAACTCGATGTATTGAATTTGCATAATCCATCCTGCTCTTGTCAACCTTCCTTCTTACTCTAAATATTGTTAAGTAATCGGCTACGTATCTTCCTTCTATCGTAAATCTCGTCTCTTTAACTGTACACATCTAGTCCTAGTTCTTTGTCATTGTACTTTCGTTTCTCTTGTTTTACCTGTTACTTAATTGTAAGTTACTTTTTTCACTCTATAAGGTTGAATTGTTGTAAATTACTTGTTATGCGTCAAATCCATTGGTCACCTCGAATAGCTGTTGTTAACTGCGAGCACTGCGTATTTTTCTCTGTATGTTTTATAAGTCTTTACTAAACTTGAACTTGAACTTCAACTTGAACTTGGTTAGCGGTGTCCAGGTTATACGTATTTGAGCTACTTCTATTTATTTGAAACCTGTCAACCCGCCTTTTAATAGAAATAATTGATGTACAAAGTCAAACAAAATTTCTGCACGTTCAACTGAAAGAAAATATCCCGCAACAGGTATGAGAGTAAATAGATCTGGTTTCTTTGAATCATGCACCAATTAAGAAACACTTAAAATTACTAAAATGTTTGAAGTTTCTTCATTAATTTTGAAATTCAGTTTGAAATACCGGAAACGCTTAGTTTCTTTCTCATCAATCTTTGCTTTACTCCTACGACGCAGTGTAATCACGTTCATCGGAAAACAACAAATCCACAACATCCGGACTACTATTTCAGGAAAAACTGGAGATCTCAAGGCAGGGCTGCCTGTAAATGTAATTAACCTTGAACCTCGGCGGCTTTATAATTAGATGTTTTATGTATTTAATACAATAACCGCTTCTGATTATAGTAACCAAATTAAAATTATCTGTTCGAGACCTTGTTCCAAAGAGAGCATTAATATACAGCACGCGCACACCGTTGTATTCTAACAACTCTCTTCCGAAGAGTTAATTAATTTAATTATGGGTACCGCCGCAATATATTTTGCGGTCATGTTTACATCTGTTTTGCAAGCAAACACATTCAATGGCTTATCATTCAAAAAGGCTAAAATGTACAACACTTAGTGAGAGGAGAAACAATAATTGCAGAACGGTTCTCTTCTTCCTTTTATTTTTTTTCTTTTCATAATATACACTGATCTTATGCAAACAAAAGCTACATTGACAGGAACACAAAATGTTCCTGTTCACTCAAGTCTGCAAGCTCTCTATGGAACCTCTCATTTGCTGATATTCTGATCAACGATTACCCATAAAATTTATTATGTGATTATTTGAACGGTGTTTATGCGTCCTTAAATGAGTGCACCCTACAATGACACCTTTCCAACGATGGCACGCGAGAAAGCGATTTTCATGCAGGTGTTATATGTGCAAACATTGGAATTTTAAAAGATTCAAAGTACTGAAGAGGTAGAGGGAACTGGAGAACTTAAAGAAAAACTCAGCAACGCGATTAAACTAAAATATGACTCCTGCTTGTTCCTCATCTGCAATAGCATAAGCCACGTAACAAACTTGAGTAGAAAAGCATGTAATGAGCTAATGCAAGAATGAACAAAAAACAAGGTACTGGGTTTTCTCTTTCTTTATTTAGTGCATGTATTTTTTCAGCCCCTCTTTGCAGTTTAATCTCCTTTTTTTACATTTAAAAGTAAACCTTGTTTAGCCTCCTCACTGTGATTTTGTGAACGACCTTCTCCAATAAACTATCACGTCCTTCACGGGGGAGTCACAAAACCTACAGAGCAACACTATCGCTCGAAAACACCGCCTTTTGTTTTAGCCCGTTGCTGCATGGGAACTGACCACGTACTGAATTACGTGCTGATGCCTTATGCCAGGTTCAGGGTCGCCAGGATTTTTGGGAAACGAGGAAAGTTCAGTTGAAAAGTGTTGGTATTTTGTGTTTCACTTTTTATAACTTCAGGTACACGGTATATAGCGCTTCTTTCAATTTTGGGTGTGTTCAGGGAATTTGGGGTATTTTGGCATTTTACACCACAAGGTACACCCTGGCCGACCCTGTAATTTTGTTGCTATGGAATTGGTTTAGATGACACCTAAACCGGTAAACCGACCAAATCATGTGAACCAGGAAAAGCTTGTTGGGAGGTAAGGTAAGAGCTTCCACCGTGACTTCACTTAATTAAAGTGCTCTCCACAATTAGCGGTAGATCATACGCTTACTTGTCAAACCTTAGTTTACCGGCTGCGAAGGATGGATGACATCTGTAATAGTTAAAAGGAGTGGAGTTTTGACAAAATGAGAAAGATTTACGCGCTTGTAGATGTTGTAATTTTGAGTTATCCCGAACATTCACCAGTTTTGACCCTTGAGACGGCCGCTTTTCATCAGAGGAGGAGAACGACAATCAAAAATACAATCAGGACTAAAACCACAGATGCGCGATTACATAAAAAGATCCTTAACAGAGTTTGGGTGAAGATGTCACACATGACAAGCTTAGTAGAGTGCTTTTTTTCGTTTTTCTTTGTTTGCTGTCTTATTTTAGCCCCTCCGCAAGGACGGTTGTAAGTGTGTAATGTAAACGACAAAAACCACGTGGCACACCGCATACCGCAGCATGCCAGCGGCACGTGGCGTGTGGTTTAACGGAAGGAAGTTCGCATGCACAAGTAACGCGACAAACGTTGAACGGTGTTCACGTGGTACCCGCAGTAAGTTTTTAAATTTTGATGGCAAAGGTCTCAACAGGGACAAAACAACTGACAGGAGAGGCATGCTAATAAACCAAACATTTATTGTTATAATGTATTTACACTGGTTATGTTACATTTAGATTCTCTAGCATCCCTCGTGCAAACCAATCGATATATATTTCATGTCAGACACTAACTTGCTATCGTTTTAAAAACGGAACAACACCTTCTTCAAAATGAAGACTTATATTTTTATTCAATTCACAAGGTGAACAAGTAGAGCCATTTTGGGTTACAACACGTAGGCGAAAACGGTTTCCATGACTCAAGGAATCAAGTTGAGGCATTAAACTTAACCCACTCAGGTCGGAGTGTTTTTTTACCAAAACTGAAATAAAAATATAACATCGTTTTCTCAGAAATTCGTAGTCAACAGAACCAGGCATATGGCCTTACGACGTAAAAGTTGCCTATTTTTTTAGGGTGAAAACAAGCGACTTTCATTTCAAGGGTTGTTGGCATGTTTAGTTGAAGGTATTGAATATACGATAGAAAATTTGCGTCAGAGGTCATGATTTAGCGAAAAGCGAAGCACTAAAAGTTACTTTTGCTGCTTTTTTAAAATTCCGGTATTACTTTAGCGGTCTAAGAGTAATGGTAAATGCATTGACACTAAATTCCTCTACAGAATAAGTGGGAGACCAACTATATTCAAGATATTTCCTGTTGACACCCGCTGAGCATGAAAAATTCACCCGTTAGAAAAAGAGCCTCTTTACTATTCAATATCGCCTGGCTTTTTGCCAACTTTGTTGTAATAAATATCGACGAACGGCGACAGCCGTCTCACAAAGTTGGCAAATTATCTTTAAATTCTTCCAAGACAATGGAAAACCCCCTCGTCATAGGAAGAGGTTCTTGCCAAGCGTTTACAATTTACTTGACTCAAGCCCAGGAAGGAAAGGCTAAATTAAGTTTATTTGAGGAAACACTTGAGTTGTCATTCCGTTAAGAATGATATACGTCAGCATTTAGACGCTATAATATGCTCTCAATATCATTGTTTACTTGTAAAAATGAGAAGAGGTTTTTTCTGTAATAGATATCTCGTGTGCATTTTTCTTCTTAATTAACCACAAAACTTTTGTTTTCTTAGAATAAAAGCTAAATATAAATTGTTACTGCGGAATTAAAAAATAGCAATCACAGTTACTAAGTCGCCACCCTCTCGGTTTTAAGCTACGTAATGACGGCTCGATACAAGTGAATGCCCGTTACACAAGGTAACAGGTTTCTATTACAGATAAGGGGGACGCAAGTATTTTACAAGGAGATGCCATTTCATTGGGACCTCTTGTAACAATCAACGATGCGAGCATAAGGCAAGAGCCGTTGGCGGCAGAGTGTGTTTGAAGAATACACGAAAACTTCAGGTTTCAGCTGAACTTACGAGAGGTCAGAATTTGACAAAACCATCGATCGATTTGTCTTTTCGCGGAAAATATCGCTGGAAGTTTGTTTGCCCTTCATAAGCGGCATCATTTTTTGTTATTGGCACCTCATCACAAAGCTTTGTGTGTGGGTTTGCCTTTATATAGATAGATGTTTTTAATGTACCGACAACCAACAGCTTCTCTATATCGTACTGCAAAATATCAGTTTTAGGAGGATTTTTGTCTAGCTTGGTATATTAACTTCCCAAAAATACATGTAATCAATATTTTAGGACACAATATCACATCCAGCTCTCTTAGACCTCTCTTATGCTTCACCACCGCGGGTGGCCGTCGGAACATGCGCAATATCTACCATCAGCTCTTTGTTATTTCTAGCCCTTTGTCTAAATATTACTTTACTTCCTTTTGTTCAAGTTTTACGCTATGATGCAAGTCTGTGCTCTACTTTTCGTATCTTTTAATCATCCTACCTACTTTATACATTACAAATTATAGTGTTACTATTGAGAGACACTGTACCATTTTAACTGGTACATAGCTGTACTTTGCTTGTTCAAATGTGAGATCTACTGATCGAAATATTTCGATGTGGGAAGTCACATCTGACTGAGTTTCAACGAGTTAAGCATTTCATGCAATTATCGGACGTGCTAAGTGTAAAAGCCGTCATTTTTAGCAAACAAACGAAGATAAGGCGTTGTGCAATTAGCCTGCCTAATAAGTCCAAACTGATCCGAATGACACCATTGCACAGAAGGCAAAACAATATGAGACGACGTGTATGTCCAATATGAATAACATCATTTCTGTAATTTGATCAGAGGTTTCTATTATTGGTTACAATGAGCGACTAGTTTCAAAAATAAATTCAAAAACATCTACGGAAATTGTTTGCCATTCCATAACCATAAAAGGACTATAATTTACTTTATGCTTGCCTCGTTCAAAGCTATGGCTGTTTTCTCTTGCTAGGAAGGAGAAGTTCACTCCTGTCTATGTGCCGACAGACGTCTCTGGAATTGGCTTTGTCCCACGTTTCATTGCAAGGGTTTCCATTGAGTGTGGTGAAAATCTCAGAGGAGTTGACTCTAGTTATCTGTGGGGTTGATAAGGTGGCTTTCGTCCGAAGTTCTTTTTTTATTCCCTGGTAAATAAAATACAAACAAAGAAATGTTAAACTTGGGTTCTTTTCCAAGTATTGTGGTTGCGTAACACTCAACAAGGGACTTTAACCCAGAACCGAGCTACGTAATTGAGTGTCCGTGCTTTTGACGACTTCCTGGCAGGAAAAAACGGGTAACCACAGAACCACGCGGAATGAGCACACGTGACGTCGTACGATCCGTTCGCCACGAACACGTATGTTACCTTGGAAACTGGATGGAAATGTAATATCAGCTTGTAAATGACTATTAATCAACCTTTCATCCTACAGAAACCTCACGTTCAAACTGTAAAAAAATATATAGAAACTGACAGAAGCACAGAAAGCCATTCCTCGGTGACTTCCATTGGCCCGGCAATGGTTCAGTTATTTAGGAATTCGTCCAAATACTTAATTTAAGCGGGAATATTTGCAGACTCAAAAGTCAGAACTGGGCATATCAGAGAACTGAAAAGCTAGTTACAAATTGCGTGATTACTCACCTCGAAAACTTCTCCAAAACATTTGGTCGTGTTTCCTTCTTTGTTGTGCTTAACAAACGCCTTAGTGAACTCGCCTCTCCACGAATACTCTCCTACCCCTGCAGAGGACATGGCTACTATATGCCCAAACTGGTCGGGATGACGTTTTATTTTGCTCTCAAGTCTTTTGATCATCGCTCCAGAGTAGCTGTAATCTGCCACCAGGAAGATGCGCTTGGCAGTACAGTTTTTTAGGTCATCGAAGAGATGTTTGGGTGTGTAGAGCTCCGAGGCTTCCGTGCGCCCGTGAATCGCTCTGTCCCAGAACATTAGAGCCCCGTCACTGTTGGAGGGTCCGGTCAGGTAGAGAGTGATTGTACCCACACAACGCACTGACTGGCATAACCTCTTGATGTATTCTTTGACGGTTGCTACTCTGTACACTGGGTATGACCTCTCTCTCTGTTTCGGAGCAACTAAAGCATAGGCAAAAGATTAGTCAATGAACAAGAATTCCAAAACATCCGATGTTGAAGTTCTGCTCAATAATTGTTATTTGCGGCGCAAGTTGGGATTTAATTCGCAGAACAAGTTAATACCTGGGGAAAGACGTGCAGGGTAGAGGATTTAATTATTGTCAGCTTTTGAAGAGAGACGGCTTGAATTCTAACCTGTAGTTTACAGCGGAATCTAATATAGAAACAGCTAAGAAACAACTTAGAAAGGCTTTATGATGGACAATAAGGAAAAGTGGGGCCTTGTTGATGACTTCTTCTCAGTGAATGGTTTTGTGTTTGGAACAGAAAAATCAGTGCTATATCGTACTTTCTCAGAGAACTGTGGAAAAACGAGTTTCGTTGTTGTGTCTTGGAATTTGTTCATGTGGGCAAAGGCTTTAGAGTAGTTGATTAACAAAAGGCTCTTATTTTCGTTGATCACGTCTCTGAAGTTAGTAAACCGAATTACCAACAAAACTTTGCGATTAAATAAGACATCGCTACGTAGTCACACACAGCTCTAATTCACTTAATTAAAAACTGGTCAGATTCAAGTAAAAAATGACTAAGGTTTTGATTGCTTAAGACAATTACGGCATCCGTTTGTACGTGAGGTAGTCCCAAATTTGCCAACACATGTGTACGTGGAACACTCATTAACAACTGAGCAATCTTCCGGCTTCACCAATCACAACTATTTTTTTACCGATGACACGATTTTGCCGAAATTAAAAAGTGCTTTGAAACTGAGCCTAGGATTAATGTTGCGGTATTTTAAAACTTTATATGACATAAATTGTGTTTAGTTTAGAGGCTAATGGAAAGCTTAGAATAATAAGGCACGTTTTCCGTTTATTAACTCAACACAGGCCGACAGACTAAATTAAAGAAGCCCCCCTGGGATAGTGCACTTTCTATGGAACCTCACGTGACACTATACCCTTCCAAAGCAAGTTCGCAAGTAAAAGCGAATATATTAGCACCATCCGAAATCTAAAGCTTTTTGACAGATGTATGCAAAATAAAAAATGCGGCTTCATTTCATGGCGGCAAAACGCAAAGAACTTTTATTGTTAACATTCGCCACATGAATTTCTTTTCTCATCAAAAGAGAAAAGAACGATTTTATTTCACCCCTGAGCCCTCAGCCAACAGGGGTAGTTTAATTTCTCTTTTTCATTACGATTTCAATGATTTTGATTTACCACCGTATTGTTTTCAGAGCTTTATTAAAAATACCACCTATTGGCCAATGTTTTGTTTTGGAGTTTGGTTTACAGAATCGAAAATTGAGTTTTCACGGTCCTTTGTCTGAAAATGGAAACTGAATTCAAATTTGCTATCTATGCTAAGGGGAGTTGGTTTTATCAAACTCGAAATGTCTGGAGCTGAAAAAAAAAATAGGTTAACGAAAGTTTGTCCAGTCCACTCAAAGTGAACAGTTTAACTTTAATGAATTGATCGTAAAGACGTGTGAAGTTATTTAGTTTACCAATTCATCGTCGGTATGTCAGAAACGCTGCACACAGTGGACATCAAACGACGAAGTCGCAAAGCGTTTGCAAAAAATCGATATGCGCCTGGAAGCGGTAAAGATGAAATGCGAAAGTGCGTCGACTTTTTTCTGTCAATTAAAAACCACTTAAGCGAGTTGTTTTCTTATTCTAATAAGAGGTTGTTTTCTTTCGTCTAGGAGGCTAACCGCTTGTTGAAATATGAATATTGTAGTGAAAGGTATCGCTTTCTGAGTTAATTACCGCAACAGTTCACCTATTTACAATTTCGCATATTAAGGTTTTAAATCGAGCCGCTTAAATTGCTTCGAATAACTAAGAAACACCGAAAGGTCTAAGGCTGCGTAAGAAAGCATGGAAACTCAATTGAATCAATCCGTGAATACCTAACCAAACAGTTTGTTGTAGGATTATCGAAACCAACAAACCATCAGGTTACCAAAAATAGAAAAGTTCAGGAAACTCGAGGGAACAGCAAATCTGATTAAGGAGAGCCCCCCAAAAAAGCCAGAAACTGTGACAATAAAGGGATTGAAGCTACATTCATTAAATGACCTTGTCGAACGTTTGCCGACTGTAAAATAAATTAGTGGCTTTCCCATGGTGAGGCATGCCGCCCAAACAATCTACGCTCGTAAACTAAACGCAAAAGACAAACATCAAATTGCTATACTCACGTTCTTCCTTGTGACCCTGTCCGTAGAAGGTAATGATGTTCCTTTCTCTGTATCGCATGGTTGAATGCAGCAATTTCCAAACATCGTGGAGGTTTCTTTGGTAGCGTGGATGACTTGTGTAAGAGTCCCAGCCACTAGATACCAAAACTGCGTGATCACATTGCTCGTAAATGCAGTATGTTGGAGGATCAGACGGAGTAGGGAAACAACGAGGTGAATTATTTTCATTGCACGGTAAACGGAAGTCTTCCCGCGCTCCGCACTTTGCAAACGAGAGGGTCTTCAGCGTTTCACGGCACTGCATAAGCTGATTTCGCGAGCTGTCATCTTGTTCGTGGACAAGTGGTATGAAGTTGATCTCACACCTGACTTGTCTGTTGGGCAAATTTCTGCAATGGCGTTTTTCTGCTCCTCTGATACACTCGTGGCGAGCTGTAAGACAAACGGAAAAAAGAAATAGAATTATTCGATATCCTAAAAAGCATGACAATCTCAAGCAAGTCTTTAGTATCGAGTTATATTAGACTGCGCGTTTCTAAGTTCTGGTCGGACGAACTTTCCCGTCCTGTAGATGACGACAGTTTTTCCATACCAAAAACTTTTGCGGCTATTGTAATATTACTGTTTCCTTTCTCATTACAACATATCCTCTTTGTATAACGCACATAGACCGCAAAACTATTTAGTAAGCTCTATATTTAAATTTCGCACTCAAGCGATGCGAATGGAAACGTTTCTGAAGAGATTAATCAAAAAAAGGTTTGGCTGATTCAATAAAATGTGGAATAATATTTTAAGCCGAGTACGTGATTCATATCACCAGAAGCGGTGTTACTAAGTGGGCAAAATCCAATGTACTTACTGGTAAAAATGTGAACACCATTGAGTTTATGGCAGGTAGTCTGATTAACATCGTAATCCACAAGAAAAATGAAGACAAGATGGCCAAAGCTCGCCTCAGGAAAGGGGTCCAGCACGAACACGGCATCGTAGGAGTTGTTCCTGTGCGCGTGTGGTGTAAGACGCCAGCGTTTTCGATCTGGTAAAATAACCCGAAGTCGTTTATGACCTTCAGCAATGTACAGTTTCATTTTGTGTGTATCGAGGTTGGTAAAAACAGAAGAATGGCATTCAGAGTCTCTCCAAAAGCGGCAGGGTCGAGTTTGTAGCTGGTTTAACGTTGTACGGACCCGAATTTCCCAATTGTCTGCAGAGTCTTGGAACCCATGTACAGTGATACTTGACTGTAAGCTTGCACTAATACTGAGCGCGCAGATGATTTTTAACATAGAATCCATGGTTCCACGTCTTTGAATGCTGTTCCTCTTACTTTCAAGGCTGGTGCTGTTTTGATAAAAGCAATTAATCAGTCAGTCCTTCTTTACACAACAACAATGAACAATTCAAGATCCTACTGCGTTTTTGACGAAAGCACGGCTTTGCCCTGTGCAGATCGATTACGAGCTTCCAGTGAGCGCAACCCAGAGCGCACCGTGCATTTTTAAAACTTTCCTTTTACAAAATTAAACAAGTCAGTTTTTGATTGGCTCGCGGTGTCTTCTAACACGGTGTTAATTATTTAGGCAATATGCGGTCCTGTTGGGTCGGAGTAACATCTAATCGTTTTCTTTTTTTTTTTAGAAATCTCGACAAGCGGGATATTCAAGTAATAAAGTAAAATTAAGTGATAGGACGGCATACAATTCGTAACTAAAGAAAGAAAGAGAGCCGACGAAACTACAATGCGGTGTCATTGTCTCAATTTCGGTTTTTACTTGCTGTGTATAGAGCGCCACAAGGAAGATTCCCGCATCTTCAGCAATAACCCAAAACTTTGGCCCGGAAATTCAAACGTATTTACATTTCTGGATTTATCACGCCTCCGGTGAAAAAAATGTGCCATAAAATGGTGTTGAAAGGCAAAACAGCAAGCCCTCAGTTTACAAAATCGGTAGATTACGGAATGTTTTCCGAAAAGGAGGAAAAATTCTCTTGAAAGGTCATCAGTGGAGCAGTTTAAGTCGTTTAGTGTGTTTGCGCTGGGAGAAGAATCGTTAACACTTCTCCCGCAAAGTTTTTTTGAGAAGGCGTGATGCTGTGGCGATGCTTTTGTTCAGCGAATGAGCGGCACTTGCACAAGTTGTCTGAAAACGCCGCAAGAAAAATGATCTTGCTAATTGAAGCTATGATACTCCAAGCTGTTAATAATATTACATTCTTTAGTTGCCGAAAAATTGAACAATAGACGGTAAAGTAGCGATATTTATTTTGCAGCTGACGCCAGGGGTCACCTCTTTATTGAAGATGGAATATTTACTCGAGGTTTCCTTTTTGAATTCACGCACGTTTTTCGGGTTCCACGCATTGCATTTTTTAAATTCTTCATTTTTCTAGATTCCCTGTTAAGTGGTCAATCGAGAATAATGTAATTCCTGGGCTTTTACGACGCGCGGAACGTGCTTAATAACGGAAAACCGCATGCTCTTAAAGAATTGCTAAATGAAGAGGCTTGAACAGACTGTTAAAATACCTGATACCTGTATCACATACTGCTCCGTTATCGACTTAGGGCCGGAGGCTTCGTGTCGCTTCCATACCGGCCTTGTCGGTCCGTGATTGTTTTAAAACTGGCAATCATGTTTCCCTCCAAATAGCTTTGGATGTAGGATTGTCAATTTGCCAGGGAAAAAGTCACGAGAAGAGAACACTTGCCAGTGGCTAAAAATTGCTTTAATTTAACTTAACCAGATTGGGTTGGCACGGGGCATTTGACAACTGGGCTTTACGAAATAGTAATGTTGAACAAGGCAGAGACACGTCAAAGGTCATGTGATTTTTGCGTGTTTTTTTTGGGTGAAGTGGGCTAAGTGCGCATTGGGTGGGTTTTCGTCATGTCGCACGGTGAGTTGGCAATTATCTGCAATAAATTTCAACGGCGATCATTTATTACGTGTTTTACTTGTCATTTATTCACAGTTTTACAGGCCATCGACTCAATGTGCTTCAAATAGAACTGTTCCACAAATGAAGCATTCCACGGTCATATATTTACTTTAAACTGCAGTTCCACGTGCAACTGGTGTATTTCTCGACATAACACGACTTTTCATCTTTTGTTACAATCGTCAAAAGCGTCCAACTTTCTCGGAGTTAAATCTATCGAGAAACCACAAAGGACAATGCTCACAATTAAAAAAGAATGGAGCGCATTTTTCAAACGAAGTAATTTCAAAAGAACTGCCATACGTCGTTGCGCAAGCTTATTTTAAAATGAAAAAGATTCTAATGAAATAAAATGAACTAATTCGAGCTACAATATCATGGGCGGGGTGAAATTGTTTGTTTCGCCGTAAAAAAAAACGTTTGCCATAAAAACCATATCAGGCACGTCGCCGTACGTTTCAAGCAAGTTCTTTGGAGCTGAAATAATTGCTCTTATGATCAATAGACAAAGAGACGCGCTGAAGCATATCATTAATGCAAATTCCGTTTCCCGGCCCCGCGGCATTATGAGGTAAGAAAGCGTGTTGCGGTTTCTATAAATGAATTTAAATTACAGGGAAGAAATTTAGTGTGTGTAAAACTAAGCCACGTAGGTTTTTTTTCATCAAGGATGGTGCTCAAGCAGACAAGAATTAAACGTAGTTTTTGTAAGGGGGAGATTCAGTGCTATTTCTCACTGAAACATTTTTGTATTGAAATATTACTGCCAGCATTTGCAACACAGGGAAATAAAGTCAGATGATGCTGAATATGCTTGAAAGTGTCATAAGGTACAGCATTTGTTAGACCGAACAAAATCAGCCTAATTAACACTGTTGAAATGGCTAGTGCCCAACGTTGGTTGAGATAGTTTTCCATCGGTTTTGAAATACACAGCGGTGTTGGAGCACTAAGCTGGCGATGTTGACTAACCACCCAGACACAAATATTCAGGGCGTTAACAATAAAAAATATGGTACAGCAGACACCGGCACTGAAGGCAACAAGGGGTCATATTTCACACATTTTCAACTCATCGTAACTGACATAGCTTTAAGCAGAGTTAGTAACTCTGCTAACTCTGCTTTAGTTATCCGTTCATTGCGTGTGCAAAAGTTAATTTAATGAATTCTAAGATATTCAACTTCTTTTACCAACCGCTCCACCAGATGATAACTTGTTGTCGTTAATATTGTTGTTCATGTTGTTGTTTTTGGATTTGTCGGGTAACTTTTCAGATTTGTAGTAACGCAACTGTTAAGCTTCTTTGGGTGAAGACAGGCTTGGAGGACAAAAATTCTTACTCACGGTTAATGGGCTTATGCAAATTTCATGCGTTAATTTGGCTCAAGAAGATACCCTGAAAATCAAAAATGAAGCAACAAAGACATAATGTTCATTATTTCTAGAGTGTTGAAAAAGGAAAAATCTCAGTCCTCTAACAGGAACCGAACCCATAGGCATAACTTTAACTTATGCTTTAAGTCGCCACAAGCTTCTTTTTCGCTAATAGTCTTAGGACGTTTAGCTCCGTAGTTCTTCAGACGGGTGCTCGTTTTAGAGCACCTCTATTAATTCAAAAGGCCCAGAAAACACCCTGATTTTTTAAAATTTCCTTATTTTATGACGTCGTCTAAAGCTGCTATAGGAAAACAGACGACAGACGAAAGGAAACAAGATTCAGTCCCTCTCTCGCCGTCCGGTCAACACCAGCCCAAGCAGAACTGGAACATTATCCAAAAATGTTCAAGGCAGTTGATGAGATTCCACATAAAATTACATAGAAGCATCGAGGGTCGAGGACTCTAACAAACTGACCGGACAGTTTTTGAGCGCTTGTCTTCTTGTTTCCAAAAACCCTTAACCCTTGTCATAACATTGTGAAAATTGTAGTGGACCATGAGGCAAACGACGAGTGGGTTTACAATAAGTTTTCAAATGTTTTGACAGAATTGAATAAGAGGACAACGCAACTAAGAAACTAACGTCAATTTGTTATTTTGTTTATTTGTCGATTCTGAATTTCAGTATCATAGTCAAGCATGATGCAACTCTCCCCTGTAATACATCAGTATTGTTTGATTTCACTCACGTGATAAGGCGGCCATGTTGGTGATTAAAACAATGCAATAGCCCATTTTACAGTTGTGTGTTGAGTGACCAGGCCTTTGAGTAGAAACGAGCCTCGCTTCTACTCAAACGCCAGGTCACTTAACACACAACTGTAAAATGGCCTATTTTGTTTTGCAGAATTTGCCAACAACAAAGTTTAGTACCCAGCGGAGAGACAGACTATTGTTTTTGACTACCAACATGGCCGCCATGACGTCACATGCAATCCAGCAATAGAATGCTACACTAACCATTATTTCATATGCGTTCACCAACTCTGGTTATTTCAGGCTGCGCACTAATTCCTATCTTCTTGCGACTTTCATATCCAACACCCTCATCTTTGCGCCAAAAAGCGACAATTTAACTATTTTAGCTTTATCCTTAGTAATTTTGACGATAATTAAGTGGAGTACGATCGTCCGGGTGAGTGTAGTCCTGAGAAGGACTGTTTGTGGTGACGGATCGAAACGCACCAATCACTGTGTACAGTCTTCACAGCCAATGACAACTAGGCCTAACTGACAGTCGACCAATAACATCACCACTTCGTTGACCAATTACATGAACGACCAGAGTATTTATACCATCCACTGACGTTACACAAATCAGTTGACTCTGATGATGACTTCCGCTCAGGTTGTCGAAACGTCAGTCAATGTCACCACAAACAGTCCTTCTCAGGACTACACTGACCTGGGTTCAAACCATTTACAATTTTGATGATGTTTCCGAAACGAAGTATGGTTTTTAGGTCGAGTTCTCACTTCCATCAAGAATGTAGAGAGGTACCTCACACTACATCTCACTGAATCGCTGAAGATATAACCACTTAACTGTTGATCTGTGCTTTTTAAGGAGGAGCTATCTTTTAAATTTGTAGATAAAAACCCAACCAGCCTGCCAGCTAATAAAGATAGGTTGTTTTTATGAACTGTAGATCTACCGGAAGAGATGGAGCTTCTGAGTCCGAAAAACGAATCCTGAAGATTAATTTCTTAAATGAGAACTTTGTTAAGATGAGTAGTGACGTTTCAGTATCATTCTGTGCATAGTGCTTCTAATTTTTTAGCCTGTTACTGTCGGATTTATAATATTTGTGACCATTTAAATGAAACTGCTAAGCACTTCCCTATGCGGTTGTCTATAATGCTATACTAATAATTCAAGTTACATTTGTTTAAAAAAACAAATTCGACTTCAGAGCAGGTGTTAAAATTGGCGCTATAAATCTGCTAAGCAGTACTGAGTTCCTGTTAAGCTGTTGAGATTGGAACTTGAATGAAATCCTACTGAACTGATAGTGATTGACCTGCACGCTACTGTGGGGCTGTTTATTATGATGCACTGTAACAATTTGAGTCTGCGAATGAAATCTTAAAGCGTGACATTCCGAATAGAGGCTACTGAGCAGTACTTTACTGTGGGGCTGTTTATTATGACGCTCAGTGTGCTCTCCGACATGTTGAGTCTTTGGATGACTGAATCCTAAAGTGTGACCATTTAAATAAAAGCTACTGAGCAATGCTTTGCTGTGGTTCTTTCCTGTGGTGCTGTACCGTTAAGTCTGTGGGTGAAATCCTAAACTGCGAACCGTGAAATGAGAGCTACTGAGCCTGCGGGACCTTGTTGTGGTGTTTTCATAACTCTGAAGAAAATGGTTCTACCTTTCGAGCAACTGAATAAAATCCAGGATAAAATTGGATAAAATTGATAAAATTGTGACCAAAAACGAAAGCAAGTTAACAGCATGGTCTTTTTTTCCGTAGTATTCATGTTGTGACGTCTTTTCAATATCTTTTTATTATAATGCTATCATTTTTGCTTTGAATAAGAATCTTCTTGAACAGCCTAATTACTAAGTAAACATCCCTTTTAGAAGTAAAGGTATTAAGAACAAAGAAAAAGCAGACGAACTGAAATACAGCTGATCCGCCTAATTGACATGATATACTGTTTTAACTGTAACCAGTTTAACTGAAAGCCCAGAAAAACTTGCAAAAACCTGCAATAATCTCAGAAACAAGAAGCACCAAAGGGCGTCCAATGGAACCAGTTTAACTGAAAGCCCAGAAAAACTTGCAAAAACCTGCAATAATCTCAGAAACAAGAAGCACCAAAGGGCGTCCAATGGAAATACGAAAGGGAAAGAAAGAGGAAACCTTGGTGGGATTGATTGATCGATTGATTGATATCCTTCCAAAAAAGGTATGCAATTAAAAGATTAACCCTAATAAAACCAACACTTCAGCAAAAGATGACATCTATAAGAAAGTCGTCTTAGCCGGCGGGCATGTCGGAAAGTTCTAGACACTATTTATTTTCACACGCTTCCTTGCCCTTCACTAAATAGTTTTGATAGAAAATCCCGAAAAGAAATTTTTTCAACTTCCTCAACTTTTTCAGTGATTACTAGATTCAAATAGCGCGAGGAAATCAATTGATGGAAAGCAATCTTGGGGACGAAGAAAAAAGCAAGTGAATCTAAACCAGAAATCATTTTTCGTTAATTCAGGACATTTTTACCAAAGAAAAGACAGTTGTAGGTGGGGGGCTTTCGAATCTCGATAACCAATTAAAAATTTCCGTCATTTCTCAGCGATAAGTTTATTTCCTGGGCTCCCGTTCTTAACTGTCCTTTCAGGACAAAAACAATGCCTCGGTCAACAGTTAAATGTTTTGGTTAGTTCTTGCTTATCAGTCAAATTTTGAATCCACTTCCAAGCGCACAGGAAAACTAAAACCCATCCTCCAAGCAAATTTTAACTTTGATCACGAAACAGTTTGATAAAAAAGAAACTGCAAAATGGTTTTGCTGCTGTTTAGCTTTGGAGCCTTTTGAGGGGCTATTCAATTGCAAATAACCTGATTATTGAGGATGATTGCGTATATAAATCAGAAGCACAGAATTTGTGAGAACTTTCGTTTCCTCAGTATTAAGAATAGGTTATTGCTTATCCAAATCTAAACGTCATTAACTTGACAGAGGCGAAAATGGAAGGAAAGCTTTCACTATCCGTTTTCTGTTTCCTAGATAGTTCTAAAGCCTTTCAAAAGAACTTAAACGAGCTAAAAAAAAACTTGAGCTCCGAACTTTCGTACCACTGGTTGTATGTTCTTCTCGACAAAAACACTTTTTTCTTCCACCTGTAGCATAGCAAATTGGCCCTTTTTTCTATAATGAAAACGTAACGTAATAAACGTTCGTGGTAACATTCCATAATGAAAACCCAAAAATTTATTTCACAGCAATGGACTTTAAACATATCAGTAACAACGGTTCAAACACATTTCAAGGAAAAGAGAAATTAGCTACCCTTGTTCAAACCTAACTTTGTTTACCCTCCGTAAACAAATTGCCTTAATTTCCCATTTGCCACGATGTGCTTAAAGTGGCACTCCAACAGAGAAAACCTGACAACTGTTTCATTTGTTAAATATGAATTTGTAAAGCAACCAAACAAGCTGTTTAGCGAAGTCATCTGTTGGAACTGGTAGCATTGATTTTCTCCGTGTCTTGGACCAACGGACGACGGCCGAAGAAAATACAATATTATGAAAAAACGCTCGCAACTCAGTATCAAAAAGGGCACTGAACAAGGAAAGTGACTACAAACAAACATACAGCTGCGTTAAGTAAATACTTACGGAGTTACTGTGTATGCGTCCAACAAAACGCCTTCCTGAATTGATTTGAGTTGAAATACGTTCTTGAGCATTCTTATACTGCATTATAACACACCAGATAGTCTGCATTTTGAAAAGTGAACACTTGAACCAGGTGTGTACTTAACCCAGGTGATGTATTTTCATTGGTCCGCAGCTTACCGCAAAATGATACAAAATGATTAAGTGACAGCGAGTTGGAAGTGAAGATAATCGAATCGAAGCGAAGCTGCGTCATTCAGACCAGACGCAACAAAATATCAATAAAGCTGACGGCGGTTCACTTTAACGTCTGGGCACTGAAATGTACTGTTCAACTTAAGTCGGCTAAGCCGAAATGCTTAAGATTTGAAAGCTTACATTGTACAAATTGAGAAGGAAGACAAGGAACACCCAAACAGGAAGGTACAGCTAAGTGGCTCTCATTTGCTTGGATTCTGTCCATTTTCTGGGAATGGACAACAATAAACTGTACGTCCACTCGAAGTTTACATGCAGACGTTCACGAGTTTCTGTGACTCCAGAAACGAGGCACGTCTTTTATAATACAATCAAGAGATAAGTAAGACCAAGAGGTTAATTTCTCAGACCACCCTGGGCGAAATTCTTTTGCTTATGGGTCAGGTGGGTGGGGTGAGATGTCGGCCAGACAAGCGGTTTCATCAAAACGCGTGAGATCTTGTGACCAAATACAAAGGCAAAAAAATTGTCACTACACGAAAGGTGGGCAAAGGGGCTACAGGCACGTGCATCCATAATGAAACAAAGTTAATTTCAAGAGAACGATCAGTTTCTGTCCGTTTGAAGTACTTTTTTAGCTGTAAATAATTCTGGCTGGTGGGTGTGATTCAGTATCATGATCACCAGTTGCTTATCTTAGAGCCCAATACTTTGGAAGAAAAGACTTTTGCTTACCGCATTCGACTTTCCAAGCTCACATCACTGCTCGTGTCATGCAAACCCGTAAATGTCTCCCACCGTTCACTTCACTTTTTGGTTTGTAAATGAAAAATGAAAGCAGATTGAGTCGCGTGCAGGACGATAGAGTTACACCATCCAAGCTAAAATAGTTCTTGTTTAAAGACATCCGGTTTCTTGAAAAAAAAAACTGTAAGCGCACTACAAGCTTGGCTTTAAACGTTACAGGCAAGGCTGGTTTGATTACATTTACTTTAGGTTCCTCAACAAGTTTCTCAGTCTAGCTGTCCTGACCAGGATAATTCGATCTCGTCAACACGATGACTAAATGAAAGTAAATTAGGTCAACACAAATCGTCCAAGTTACAACTGCATTTGATTTTGAGTCTCAGTTGGACGAAAAGTTCCCTTTTGATTGGTTAGAAAAAACACAAAGGCAGGGGTTTACGTGGGCGGAATGTCTTTCCATCGACGATCGAAATAGCTTCAACACCCGAGGCTTTAATTTACAAACGAAAACGCTTTGGACAAGTTTACAAACTCGCGTTTCAAATCTGCACGGTGGATAAGCTAGATACCCTGCTGTTTTTACTGTCGAGTGCTTGCTCTGAACTTTACTGTAAGACAAGAATCGCTATGTGTTTCAACATTGTTCAGAATTTAACAATAGCATCGCATTCCCACGAGAATGAGAAGTGGTCGAATACCGGACCACAAACCGTTGGTTGAGAATGTAATTTATGTGAACTGAGGTCATTTGCAAATCCTCTTTTACTCACAGGTAACTGATTTGCTGTGTTGCTATAAAGGATTATATTTTCATATCGTTTACCGTTAACAAAGCGCTGGCTTAGTGCTTTACTCGGAAATCCTCTTTGAGCTTCTTTGCTATGCCAATAAACTTCCCATGAAGTTGTGAAAAATACACCCTTGCTCTATTGAAACACAGGAGTGTCATCTGAACATTCCGCTATGCAGTCAAAAGTAAAGAATTGTTAGATCGAGAAGCATCCCTGCGAATCGAAGGATTAGAAAAGTCAGGTTAAACATACCAAAATAGTGCGTTAGAAAGCCGGAAAGACAAGAGGCAACATAAAATGTCTACAAAGGAAGCGGTTCATGGAATGTGGAAAAGTTTTGACAACCTTATCTTCATGATTCGGCAATAAATGAAAACATTGACAATGACAGAATAGCAACTTTCGACACGAAAAGAGAAGTTACTGACCATTAAGAAAAAAATTCTTAATTCATTTGATTTTTCCCCTTTGAAAAATTGAAAATGTTAAGGTGATTTTAAACAGTTACATCGGGGTCTTCTCGGCCGGTTGAACGAGTGCAAAATATAACAGCACGACTGTCCTTCCATCAAGATTATCTGAAATATATATTCCTAAAATTCACTTAAGACGAAATGTTGAGAGCCAAAACAAAAACAAAAACAAAAAAGAGAGAGATAGAGAGAGAGAGACAGAGAGGATAATTTTTTGGCATTCTACCTATACTGAAGAGGGCCAGATTTCTGGATATAAAGGCTCTGGCAAACGAGGACACATTGTTGCCGACACAACTGTTTCCCCGTTTGCCCGCAACAAAGGTTTCTGATTTTGTTCAGAAACATTTTGTGTCCGTAACAAATATTTCCCAGTTTGCTCGCCCAAGAAACATCACTGAGCAACAATGTGTCCGCAACAATGTGTCCTCGTTTAAAGGAGTTCGCGTGATTGAGAAACTACTGGCATGCATCAACTTCCGCGCGTAAACATATCACAAGATTACTGAAACAGCACTCAACAATTGGCCAGAAATATGCTCGACGATTATACACGCAACACTTGTGATGCAATCCAATACAGACGTACAACCTGCTTTCAACAAGCAGTCAGGAAGTTGTTGTTTTCCTTCTAAAGCCTTTTCAATTGTGTTTATACCAGTCACAAAAACAAAAAAGACCTCCGTCCTGAATATTGCGAAACACAGGCATACGTTTGGTTTTACAAGTGGGTCTTAAAAAGGATAGCCAAGGGGCATTAAAAAAAATACCAATATTTTTCCTCACCAGTTTTTGAAACTCTTTTAACTACATTTTTCCGCTAAGTAACAAAGCAGGAGAAAACTGAACCCATTCCACAATTTTGCGCTCAAGAATTCAAACTCCTGGTGGGGTTTTATTTGTAAATAAAGTGACATTTCCATTTCTGGAGACTAAAGGTGTCAGCTTTCCCACTTTGCCAAAGTTTGAGGTTATATTTCAGTGAAGAAGGCATGACAGTTGAATCCAAATACACAAGTAGACTAAGATCTTCAAACTACAAGCGGGAAATTCCAACAAAAATAATCTTTTGTCAGGCCTCTTAAGGTCTTTTCGTTACTAGAGCTTCAGTTAGTGCTCAGTGACGGGAAGAAGTCCATGATGTGTCAGCAGCTGCTCTCGATGGAGTTATGAAATTTCCATGGAAACGTTACGTCAAAGGTGCATCTCCCGAATCCATGACCTTACTAATGGCTCACCAGAGAAAGTAAAAGCGAAACAACACATACTTGAAAATAATTAATTAGATGAGATCCGTCTGCTGAAGTCCAAATTGAATTGGAAAAGAAACAAAGTTACATAGGCACGCTGTGGGAATTTGTTTACGGCATTAAAGACTCAAAAGAAAAATTTAAAAATTAATAAAAGAGAAAAGAATCATCGTCTGTAGTTCATAAAAGCGATTGCAGTGAAAATTGAAGTACGTAACTTACCTAAAATTGGTCATTTGTCCAGCGATGAGGGTTTGTCTTTTCCGCAAGCAGTCTTTCACTGGCTCTGCTCCGCGGCGTTTGTATTTGGTGTTAGAGCATACACTGTTAAAGAGATACAATTTTATTAATACATATATAGATATATACATACTTACCTATTTCCTGCACGACCGCCCTTTCCGGTAGGAAAGACCGCAGAAACATACTAACATTTGTTTGGGTTATCATCCGAGGCAGAATGTTTAATCTCAGAAATTCAATACTTAGTGTTAAAGAAACCAAAGCTTCCTTCCTGAACTTTCAACCCCCGTAGTCACCGGGTAAATTCACGTTTTTGTTTTTTCAAGGATATACGTTGTTTGTGGACAATTATGTAGCCATTATGCAAATAAGCAAGACCTCAGCAGCGACGGAAATTTGTTTGACCTAGAATGAAAACTATGTCTTTTTGCGGTCTATCAAAGCCAACTTCGAACGCCATTGCATTCATCGAAGGTTTCTACAAACTTAATAGCTAAGACAGTTTAAACACGGAACCTTTGCGAAAACGTCACGGAAAACGCAAACGCAATAAAAAAGGGAGCAAAGTCCACGATTGGTCGTCTGGCAACCTGGGTGGTGGCACTTCATATCTTAAAAACGATTTGGAGACAAATAACTTTGTGAAACTTCAAAGAAATCTTCGGGATCAGATGCACAAAAGGTCAACAATTAACGTTGCAGTTTATGTCAGTAAATTTTATCGTTATCTTTTTCAAACTTTTCTCAGAAGTTTCAGTCGATGCCAGTAATCAATGAAAAGAAGATGAAGTCATAAGTTCCATTACATTTATACATAAACCAAAACATCCGTGGTATTCAATTTACTTGTCATTTACTTAGTATCTATTGCAACACTTTTAATTGAATTGACGAAGACTCAAACCTTTCCCTATAATATTTAAATCTAATCCGGCGACAGGGTGTACATGTTACTAATCCGCAGTATACGAAGAAAATTACTTCCCAACCTCAATGAA
The DNA here is from genome assembly GCA_948470475.1 of Galaxea fascicularis. Lineage (NCBI taxonomy): Eukaryota > Metazoa > Cnidaria > Anthozoa > Scleractinia > Euphylliidae > Galaxea > Galaxea fascicularis. The sequence continues at coordinate 27,103,738 of OX419343.1, read as the reverse complement.
CGATGCGACACTTAAAAAAGCCTATAATACAAATTCAACCACATCGGCACAAATTTCATTCTGTAAAGTAACGCCAGAAAACAAACTGAAGTATGGAAGAAGGACAGAGCTATAGTTTGAGTATTTTATCCACAGACTAAATACCTAAATACCGTGGTTGTAGAGCGAGGTGTAAAGGTTACTCTCGGAAACAAGCCATACGATACACAGCAGCTGCAAGCGCAGAAGAGAATGTTTTTACAGTTGAGAAAGGTTGTTAAGAAAGTAGTAAAATAAATTTCTAGGGGCTAACCGCTCACCGGAGGGCGATTTTCTTATGATTAACCTGTCTTTTTGTAACAAGAGATTCAAGCGAATGCTTCATAAAAGTGGTGTTTTTCATTGGCATTCAACGTTTCACCCTAGAAATGCTAACAATTAGCGTAAGGCTGAAAAACTGTTCCATTATAGACTTCACGTTATCTTTGCGGTTCAAACCACTTCGGCTGGTTAACTTTGTGGCCTGTAATTCCATATGTTTTTTTTTTCGATGTATCCCAAACTTTCCTTGTCTGAAATGATGAAAATCATAACTAAGCAACAAAAACGGGCCATGGTTTCTAACTAGATGACATTCAGTGTTCAATTTAGTTTGGAAATCAACAGTCGTGCAAATGAATGGTAAACTTTCAAGGACGTCTCGAAAGTGCTAGCACAATAAAAGATCTCGATATTTCTTTTTTTGACTGCAAATATGGAATTACAAGCCACAGAAGAAGGAAGAGCCTCTTAAAAAATTTCAGATATAGAAAGATCTTCTCTAGATTGGATTTCATCCAGAATCCGCAGAATTTAATAATAGAACTAAACACACGACTCAAGGACGTCTCGAAAGCGGTAGCACAATTAAAGCTCTCGATGTTTCTTTTTTTGACTGCAAATGTGGAATTACAGGCCACAGCAGAAGGAGGAACCTCTCAAAAAAATTCAAATATAGAAAGATCTTCTCTAGATTGGATTTCATCAAGACTCCGCAGAATTTAATAATAGAACTAAACACACTCGACCCATGATGAAAGGATCTTTGGACTGGGTTAACATTGTGTATAGGTGTGTTCCACAAAGGGTTCAAAGCTAAACTGGCTTTCAGGAGCAGCAAGTATAGAAATATACGATGTTTGGAGCTTAAGTTTATCAACCCCAAACATCTTCAATACTTCCAGGCTAAGACAGCCTAAATGAAGGCCATGCAATACATAACACCCTTCAGAACAGCTTCAAGGCCCGGCCAAACATACCTTATTCATAGATGATGGATTGAAATGTATCACCTCCCGCGAGCCTGATCTGTAAGACACGGATAAGATTTGAACATTCGCCTGATCAACAGAAACGAAGGTTATGAACGTACCACAGGAAACTAAATAACTGCTGAGATCTTGGCTGTTTGACTGATGAGTGCAATTATAGGGAGTGCCTCACTTTTTGAGGCTTTTTAAGCTCTAAGGACGATCAGCCGCTTATTAAGAGATCTCTTTTAAGTTCGCTGTAATGCAATAATTGAGGGTTCTTTTTGTTTTCAGAAGAGATCAGCGGTAAAAAGGCGCAAATGTATTAACAATAATTGAAACTGACAGTTAAGATTCTCTTAAAAATGTATTTAAAGAGCGGAGTTAAAATTACGCGGTGTATATGTATGAGCTCCTGACGTTTTACGAATTCCAAACGGTACCTTCTCAGTCGCGGACGCCTTATAAGGCGGGCCAACTTTTGAGTCTGTGAAATCCCTTATTTAGTGCCGAAAATATAAGTGAAAGCAATTAAGCAGTACTTTTCCGTGGTACTGCATATAACATTCAAACGAAATTCTTGACGGTGACCATTGAAATCAGTGAAAGCTATTGAACAGTGCTTTCCGGATGTGCCGCTTTCTAGGCTCTTCAAGGCATTTTTTTAACTTGTGGGAGTTTCTTTTATAATTCTACAGGATGGCCATTTGAATGAAAGGTATTGAACAGAACTTTCCTGTAGTACCGACTTTCAAGTCTGCTCAGTTATTAAATTCATGGAGTGACCGTGATTCACATGAAAGCTACTGAGCAGAAGCTTCCTGTGAGTCTGGTCAAAGTGGCGCAAACGTTTGGGCTTCGCATATAGTTAAAAAAGTTCCCAAGCCGTGCCGTTGTTTCACAACATTTCATGTTAGAAATTTGGGATCTTTTCCAAGCTTTAATTTGGTCAGTACTTGTGGTATCATCGGCAAGACTCGAGGCGCTTCCGAGATGTGTTCGGGCAAACAGCGACAGCAGAAAGAACAAGTAAGAAAGCTAATTAATAATCAGCGAGGTCGGCGGGTTCCTGAAAGCGCGATTAGGCTAATCTGAGCGGATGAGGAGTAATCAGCTTAAAAACAACCCAACCCTCGGGATGTGTCGTTTCCAGCATTTCTCCTCCATTGACGACATTGAACCACAAACAGCGAGATAAAATCTTGCCTTGAGCTAGGCGAGCTCGCAACAGAGGAAGTGATGCGGCAAAACTGGACCAAGTCTGGCAGCTTCTTCCCATGTAGATATTTTTTCTTTTCAAGTGCATATCCAAAAGATCACAGTTTTCAATATCAACTTGTACCAAACGAACAGAATTGACGAAAATCAGTTCTCATTTTAGGTTTTTTTCGCAAAATCATTTCATGACGCCATCGATGCCCACACTTCATCTCTGACTCTATAGCCGCGTCACTGATGAGATGAAGTAGCGAATCATCACACCGCCATCCCGAAGGTCATAGGTTCGACTTTAATTGAAGTCCTAAACTTTTTAGGCTATTTTGGGATTGAATTAACGGCGTTCTTTTACTACGTGGATTACTTAATTGTTTAAAATTTTCACATCTTTTTATTGAAGTAAATTAACGCGAGTTCAAACAATTCGCGATTACTTAGTTTGAGTCGGTGATAATTGATAAAGTGGAGCATTCATTTCCGCGATTGCCTCACAAGTAACTTGGTGGAAGAAATCCAAAACTAAAACAAAAGCTCGGTTGGCAGCTCACTTCAATTAAGAATTACTGTACGAATTATTTCGTACAACCTACAACTCGCATACTTGTCGCGCACAAAAACTTAACGCATGTTTTAAAACCTTGCATGCATGCAGTGGCGAATGAACAGAGTTGTCAGTGTTTTGCACACCGCGAAGTTTGATGGTCGTAAGCAAAAGTCGTAGCCTCTAAGTCGGCCTTTACAAAGAGAAAGGGAACATGCTTCGGTTACAGCAACAGTTACTGATCTGGAGTTTAAGAATGCCTTTACGGCTAACTGCAAGACAAAACGACGACTTTGTTCTGAAGTCAGAAAGTTCTTGTAAAATTGATGGTCTTCCCCAACCAAAGCTAAAGGCTCCGAAAAATTACCCGGCCCGTTTCTCGAAACTCCCGAAACTTTTCGAGTCTATTTCGGGTGTTATAATTTTCTACCTATCTCGAAAACGAAGATGTTTTCAGGCATGAAATTTTACAGCAAATCTGCGGCCCTTTCGTTAACTGAAATCATAGTAAAAGGCCAGGATTTTAGAATAAACGGATCGCAGTTCTTGAAATGGCTTTTCGGGCCCGAAAAGTTTACTCGACTTTCGAGAAACGGGCCCCTGATTCCCGTAGCATAGCTTCCGAACAATCTCTTTATTTGGGCGCTAGTGGCAAGCAGCAAGCGGCGAAGCGCCCGCGCCCGAAATAAGTATCGCGCGAGATCCAAAATGGTAAAAAGACTAAAGATTTAAATTCAAAATTCAAAGTTGCGTGCACGCGAAAAGAGAGGGAGACGTGTGCAAGCGCGTTCAAGTCACAAGAAAGCAAAATCTTGGTTGAGTCCACTCGACGCCAAAGTGGCAAAGTTATGGATGTAAGGCATCTCTTCGCGTCGTCTTTCGTCCTCCTTGGGTAGACCCGCTCGGATTACCGCGACTTTCGTGAGTTGGTCAGTGGTGCACGTAAAACGTCCTGTGGTCTTGGTTTGTTCTTGTGTAGAGTCTCGTGTATTCAACATAAGGGTGGTGTCCTTCACGTAACAATCCAGTCGACGCACGGACGGCGCTGTTACCCTCTCGAGATACAAAGCTAAATTTTCCGGCTGTAGGACATGAGCAAGGACAAACAATTGGCCGTCCAGGGTTGCCAGGCTTGTGTATCGTCAATCAATAGGAAGGTTAGTAGCTGATGGTGGCAGTTGATTGGACTCTATAGCTTGGTGTATAAATGAACGGGCCACTGATTCTCTCCTGTAGCATCATGTGGTATCTGCTGGTAGAACCTTTCACCCGATAGCTGTTTATAAGCCTCAGCTAAATACAGGTCCTCTCTCCAAACAAAAGCTCCTCCTTTATCAGCTAGTCTGAAAACAACGTCAGGTCTTCTCCTTAATCTCCGTAAGGCCTCTTGTCTCCCCTGAGTAAGGTTGTGCCGTCTGTACTTAGTTTTGTTAAGTTGGTTTACTTCCCTACGACATTTGTCAATATAGTGATAGGGCTGAGAATTTGCCTGAGTTGACTTCTTCCGCTTGGGTTTTAAGGATTCAAATATATTGTCGTTGGGTGTGCTTGGTAGTTCAATTACGTTAGTGGGGCTACCATCAAGACCAGAGGAAACATCATCAGTGGGTATTGTGATATTATCACTCACACCACTACGTTCATCGCTACTGTCATCACCCACGGAAAAGTTCGTAGTGAAATGAATGTTTCTATCTATCCAAATAGAGAGCCTGCTCGCAGCATGAAGAGACTGACACGCCAATCAATATGTTGTAAGATTGTGATGAGAGAGTGACAATGCACAATAAAGTTTCTTGTCCAAGGAAACAAGTAGGTTATGAAACACTTGCCTCACCGTCATTCGTAGACGTTTTTAGGGATGTCACGCAACGGGGAAGCGTTGCTTGACCTCCCAAAAACGGCGGCGAAGAAGACTTTTGAAACTCGTGCTCTCCAATGAACTCTACAGCAAATGCCATGTTCGCTTCAGTCAATAAAATTTTATTGTACAGTTATGTACAGACCAATAATGATAAGCTAAAATTTGATTATGCTAGGTTTATACATGAATAATATGGCGCTAGGCGTGTGTTGCTCTTCACGTGACTGCGGTGTGCAATCAAGGATTACGTCACGCACGAAACGATGGACTGAGGTCTGCGAAGAATTGGTGACGCATGGCATCTTCCGCAGATATTCGGTGTGCTGGGTTAAGAACCAACAGTCTCTGGAAGAGTTAAACAGTAACAATTATAAGGCTGTCAAAAACTGAATTAAAGAAAACTTAACCAGTTGCATAGGTTCAGAAAAAATCGTCAAGTTCTTTCGGCGCAAAATTGGCGATTGAGAGAATGTATTAAGTTAGAGACAGACAGCCAAAACAATAAGAAAAAGAATAAAAGCTTAAGGTCGCTGGAAGCTGGCCTTCTATTTCCTCAGTGCTACACAAGATGCAATGGAATCATGGGAAACAGAGGACGGTTTCTCTAAAGCACCGAAAACTATGTTACGTACATAGTGGTTCGAAATGGCACCCGCAAAGGGAAAAAACAGCGAAATCTACGTGATAAAGGAATACTTAATGACATGTAACTTTCGCTAATTCCAAGACACTGCAGCAAAACTAGGAATAACGCAGGCCAACATTCGTGTTACAATCAGCTTGATACTTTGCATTCGTAGCAAGAAACAGATAATAATCCCAACTGTAGCTCATACCAAACCTGGACGAAGAACTTTAGCTTTATAATGAATCTTACGCGATTTAAGCTGTTCATAGGACGGTCTACTCAAATTGGTTTGGCTGTGGTTTCACATGCTAATTAGGACATAAATAATTTTCGCATCGAGGTCATCATAGCTAGAATCAAGCTTACTTTTTCTTCGGTATCACAATTTTCCGAGGAAAACATTTTGTCAGTCGTAGTTACAAAAGAAAACGGAAGTTTCAACATCCTGGCAATTTTACGACATCCTGCAGTGCTAAGAAGTGCTCACACGTGCACACGTGCTGGGCCATTCCATAAACGCCGCGTTTTGATTGGTCTAGCTCTAGAAGAGTCCCAGATGAAAGCACTGCCCTTGAAATGCTAATTAAATTTGTGAGGGTACCGACGTCAACACAGTTGTGGTTTGCTCTACCAGCACATAATCATGCTACGGAATTCCGTGGACGGCGCAAAATGGAAGAATAATAATCCTTTTACTCCAAGAAACAGCTCGTGGTTTTAAGTCCAAAGGCTGTAGGCGAAACCACAAAGACTCAAGTGAACCGCGCTCCGAAGTAATGCTTTCCGGTGGCGCCGTTTATTGGAATCCAAGTACACTTTTTTTTTTTAAAGAACGTCTTAGAACGTTTTAGAGCGGGGGCTGAATGTTATTTTTTCTGCAATTTGAGCTTGAAACGTTCTTAAGATGTTCTTAGGTACATGGCATTGTTTGCTGTAATGTGGTATCAAGTTGCTTGTCTCGTGCTTGTACGGCTTGCTCTGATGCAGCAAACAAGTCAAAAAGATGTCGCACCAACCAACTCTTGGAAATTTGGTTTCACAAAAAGCATCGAATACAGAATTTCACAACGCGACAAAAACAAATGAGTGAAATAAAGGAGTTCTTCACTGACTCTCAATTTCGGTATGTTCATTGTTAACCTCAGCCTCGACGTTCTTAGAAAAATAAAAGGGTATCTGACGAGATTAAAATTTTGGATTTTTTCCATTAATAAACGTGGGCATCTGTGGGATTGAAAGGATTAATGAAAAAGTTATGGTAAAAGAGAAAATCAATCAATGAGTTCATCACAAGTTAAATACCTGCAAAAGGTCTCTTCCGGCCGCGGGCAGCTTCGGAACAACAAGAGCTAGCGACACAGCCCCGCCAGTATGAAGGTAAGAGAAGTCCTGACAGTTGGGAATACAAGTTAGAAATAGAAACACACCCCTAATTTACATAACTTAGCAAAGTACACAAAATAATCACAGAACAATATCACAAAGTTTCTCTGAGCGTCACTAAGGCATTTCTAGATCCTCCATATTCAAAACGGTTTTGAATATGGAGGATCTAGAAATGCCTTAGTGACGCTCAGAGAAACTTTGTGATATTGTTCCGTGATTATTTTGTCTACTTTGCTAATTGACTAACTTGGTGCTTTGACTAAACTTTAGCGATATACATGTATGACGTTTTTAAACCGTCTAGAGAAACCGACCACTTCGCTGGTTTTTTTTTCAAAGAATCGGTTTTTCGGTCAACGGTAATGCGGGAAAAGGAGGTCTTAGAAAAAAACAAATTGTACTTTCGTCAAATTGTAATTGTCTGGTAATTCAGTCGTCAAAAAGACGATATCATAAGTATGGGTTCTCAATACCCAGTAAAACGTTTGGCGGCCAACTGTGCAGGCGACGGACCTGGGTATTTCTCCACCGCAACAAGATTAAACCAATAATGAGGTGCCACTGATTCGCCCACACATTAAATAACAGCCACGCACCGGAAAGAAAGCCGATTAGCGCTAATCCTCGAATAGAGAGTTCGGTTTTGGTTTCTATTTTCTTTCACAAAACTGCAAAAGGCACTGTGATATCAAAGACATGTGAATTTAACAGCGATGACCTACGGGTGAAAGAACGAATTGACAACTATGAGTACAAAAAAGAGCGATGGAAAGAACGATACTTCATGTATGTCTACAGCAAAAGAGACCACACACGTAGTTTTGTGAGATCACTATTGTGAAGGACATTGTCAGTCACATTGGATCAAGGAAATGAAATGCACTGGGCATATTGCCCGATCTGGGGACAATAGATGGACAACAACATGCATCAAAAGGAGACCTTGGGAGGTAAAGAAGAGTGCAGAACGACTAATAAGACGCCGGCGCGACAACATTGACGAATTTGTAAGGTTGGCACAAGGAAGGAACGAGCTGGAATGAACGGGTCGAGGACTGCAGATGGAGAAAGCCCAACTATAACAGTAAACTGAACTGTTGTTCACAGATTTCGAGTTTATCCTGAATTGCTGGTGTAGAAACACAAAACAAGTAAGATGGGTCACAAAATAGACTCGCCGGCCACCTCTCACGCCTGACACAAAATAGGAGGAGCACCTCAGTTCGGAGAGAGAAATGGAAAAAAGAATAAGATTCATATAATAGTTCCAAACTACCAAAAAGGCAACATCACGAGAGGTATCAGATCAAAGTGACGCTGTTTCGAGCCAACATATTTGAGCAATTCAATCCGCAAAGACTACAAAGGTATATACACCCTTTAAAGCATAGAGAGAGAGCGATAAAGCGTTCATTAAAATAGAAATCGCAGTCAGAAGACTGATTACTTGTAAAACAAATTACAATAATTTAATAATATGTAAAATATAATATAGTATAATATCCTAAACTTAATCGTTTTTAGAAAACTTACACAACTGAGAGTTACTAAAAGTATAAAAGTATAAATATAGCATAATATGTGGGCTAAAAGTTACTTAAGATCTCAACATCTGAGAGGTGTAATGCATTATAAACGAACTCGAAAATCTCTTAGTCTTACAGTGTGGAACTCGAAATTTCCTGCTCTTGCTAGATTTGTAGGTTGTGGCGTTAAGCGGCGGGAGAAGCTGATGGAGTTTGTGCCCCTTATTATCGACTATTTCCATAAACACAAAAATTTGGTATTATCAACAGAGTTGATAAATGTAAATTGACCACCGTACAGGGATTCTAAAACCTGACGTTTCGAGCGCTAGCCCTTCCTCAGAGCGAATCCAGTACACGAATCGATTCGCTCTGAGGAAGGGCTAGCGCTCGAAACGTCAGGTTTTAGAATCCCTGTACGGTGGTCAACTCTGTTGATAATATCAAATTTTTGTGTACTATTTCCCCACCGACGCAGCACCACAGATTCTTTAGAAACTACCCCCTTTATTTCCATAAACAGTTTGCGGCATAAAAGCTCCCGTCTATCTTGGAAAGTGGACATGCTAGATTTAGTTCGCGCCTCACTATAGCTAAGGTCGGGATATATTATCCTTAACGACCTTTTTTGGATCCTTTCCAATTGATCCGACAAATACGCAGGCAAACTTGAGTGAAGCATACGTAACATTAAGACTCAGACGTCAGAAACAACACAAAAACCACAGGAAAGTGACCCTAAGTAGCTTTTCATTGGAATGGTCTGTAGACCTCAGCCACAGACTAGGTTAGGATAAACTCTCAACTGAGATGAAGAGCCGGGAAATGGGATCTTTTCACAACAGCAAAAGAGTCATCTATGTAACTGTACATACAGCTGAATCATGAGAAGAACGGGTTATATAGTCTCCCTTCTTTTTCCTTCAGCTCAATTCTATGACATTTCAAACATGAACTCTTTCAACTTCACCTGCTTGGGGTTTCTTACGAACTTCCACACTCGTTACCCGATCCCAGTCATTGGTATCGATATAGGAGAGTGAATGGGTTACGCCTATTTTTTCTAGCATTCTTTCAGAAGACGTTTCCTGACCAGGGGATATAATTTGGATGATCGTTGTATATAAATCAAGATTAGTTTAGTTTAACGAATTCGCCACGGTTAAATAAGAATTAAGATGGTGTTGTATAAAGAGAGATGGAGCGTTTTGTCAGGAATCTAAATAAAGAAGAATTTTGCGACCTCAGTGAACAAGTGGACACTTATTTTGCATGATCATTTCTTGCCTTTTTCCTCATTGAAAATAGTCATTGATTAATTCAATTAAATTAAAGATACTTTATACATTTATTATAATCCTCTTTTACTTTAAAGATCCGGCACGCAAATATTCGATAATCAAGATTCAGCAAAAATAATTCACAAAAATAAACTGTTCGAAAATAGCACCCCAAATACCAAGCAGATAAATTCAACTTAATTAAGAAGTAGCTGGTATTATAAATAATGGCTTCAACACTGATAGAATGAGGCGCACTCGTTACCTTGTAGTCGGGAAGTTTTGAGGCGTTAGGCCAAGATTCATCAGAGGGCGGACCTAAAACCCTGAGTCGTGGTTAAGGAATTCGAAAAAAAAAAAAGAAAAAAGCCTTAAAACGATCGAGAAAATGTCGATGTAAACAGGGATTAACGTCTAATACTCTTAAACTCTGTTATTGCGCCAAAAATAAAGCCTTGGAAAGGATAACATAAGCTAAAAGCGGCAGGAGACAAACTAGCTATGGGGTAAAATAAAACGCGGTAAGTTTCGATAGCAATAAAATACCAATCTTCACTCTTGTCCGACTTCCTTGGGGAGGTATAAGCGACATGTAGGCGAGTATTTTCTGAATAACTCAAGATCTGCACCCCACAAAGATTTCTTTCCAAAGAAAATGAATGGGCAAAATAAGATAAAAATCAAACAGGATGCCCTGCTGTATAAGCTTGTTTAGGCGTACTCAAAAGTTATTTAATTAGATCTGTTACAATTACAGCAGTGCGTCAATTCCCAACATGTCGGTTACCCAGTCACCCAAAATGTTCTTTACAGTCTCTTTGTATAACATAACTCAATTATTGTAAGTACTTGAAGATGTTTTGACTAAGCAGTTAGCAGTTTGTTACAGTAAACAAGCGCTGCTCTGTGGCTGCAAAGAGCAGCCGGAGCTTTTGAGAGACCGAACGCCATTTTAAAATTACCTCGCGACTACCTTCGCAACGACCCCCTCAATGAAATGCGGAATAACATGTCCATATCCACGTTTGATAAAAGCATGTTCAAAATCACGCAAAATCACGAGATGTTTGTTTAACGCGCTAATTAGCCAAAAGGAAACCGCTCAGTGAGCATCACGGAAGAAAAACAATGGACACGAAAACCAAGTGGAGCATATTCCGGTCACAAGACCTATAACATTCTTGGTTGGCAAATTAAGTGAGTGAATTGAAAAGGTTCCAGCGATTACGGGTTCGTTTTGTGTTCTTTACCTTTTCTTTTTTACCCTTATGTTTAGCTCAACCTTAATCCCGTTTTTCGCATAAAAGGTCGATACACCAAAAAGGTTTCGCACCAACACTTCGTCAAACCACACTGTTTGATCATTGACGTTAAATTAGTACCAGTAACGAGTGTTATGTATGGTAGGCTAGCTTGACTAGCTTCCGTATAATGTGCATGCTAGCCTCGATAGGGTGACCTGTGTGCTAGTTGCCATTGCTTGTTGAAGCAACGAGGTTCAAGAGCTGACGTTCGATCGCTGGCCCCTCGCCAAAAGGTTGCTAGACACGGAAGAGTGCGATAAGTGCTAAGGGCCTTCACAGACGAGGCAAGTTGTTTTCGACAACTGTTTTCAGTCGTCAACTTAATTTAATCGACCACTATTAGTGCTAGGAAATGCGTTTCCACACACGAAGTGTTAAGTTGCCGATAACCTGTGCGCTCTGAGGGAGTTTTGAAACTTGCTTGTAATACGCATGTGTACACCGGGCAGAAAATGACAGCCACGAGTGACATTGAACATGCGTCGCTGGCGAAATAGACTATAGTGATCACAGACGGGAGAAAGTGAGTTGTCGATAACAAAACTGCTGCGTTTGTCATCGACAACTAAAGTAGTTTTCCTTTTGAAAAGGAAAACTACTTTGTTGTCGACGGCTTTATTTTTCACCATTTGAAGGGCCCCTTTGTAGCCCGCTTTGTAGTCGATAACTTGATTCACACACGAGATAACTTTTTGTTGTCGACAACTAAAAACTTATCGATACAAATGTGCCTGGTCTGTAGAGGCACTAACAGTCGTATGGAATCGGAGAATCGAAGACAGTATCAAGATTTAACCTTGATAAATTCAAACTTTAAACTTGGTAGCCAGAGAAATCATTTTCTAGTATAATCGCAGAGTTGAAAAGCACAGTCACAGAATCGGCGAATCGCAGACTTTTCCTTAAGTTTATAAGCTGCTAAGAGTTTCTTTGTTAGCACCTACTACTAACATAATCTTATCTAAGAGAATATTTACTGGCGTGAGTGTTTCCTGTGAAACGTTCTAGTCTTTAAAGGATATTTAAAAATTCTCCTGAGTTGATCATCAACGTCACTCCCTGGGAAAAGTGGTCTGCCTCCATTTGCTATTTCTGTATGAGAGAAGAGTACTTCAGACAAATGCAACTGTAGAGTAGCGTTTTAGATTTGTGAACTATTGTCGGAAATAACTACAGTCACATCCAAACAAAGTAGTCATCAAACTTGCCCGAGCATTAACGCAAAACTAGCCATTTTGTTTCAAAGCTGCCACCTTGGTGGGAGTTGGAGAATTAGCGGCGAAACACACGAGCAAATAACCGAGCGCGTGTTTACCGAAAAACGCCTACCTCTGGCAAATCAGTACAAACGAAAATAACGGTTCTTGAACGACCAAAAAGTAAGTTATAAATCCCATTTTGTGAAACTACATGTAGTTTCAACTTTTATTAGGCCAGAGAGGAAGAAAATGTTACTTGCGTGTCTTCTAATTTTTTTTTGCGCAAACTAAGTGTTCCTAATTCTTTGTTCCTTCAAGAATTTTACATGAGCTCCCAGCCACTGTTAGGTGGGAATCCCCCCACCCACCCCTCCCGCACCCACTAGGGTTACAAATGAGCTTTAGAGCCAGGATACTGTCTCTACCTGCAAAAATGCAGCCCGCTGACCACATGTCAATTGATGTTGAATAAAGTTTTGCTCCCATCAGAACATCTGGAGGGCGATACCACAGGGTAACCACCTGCCCAGAAAAAAAATAAAGAGTGAGCGCACTGTGCTTGTTAATGCAGAGCTAAGAAGCCCTGAATTTTTTTTCAGGCTTCTTTACGCAATTGTAAAAATTGCGATCACAACTGCAACGATCATTCTTCGTTTGATTTCATATCCGCAGTTCACATATGATTTCTTTCATATGCTAACATGGCCTCTTTGCATGTACCAAGTATGTACCTTTTGTTAAATATTCCATGTCCACTGCCATCAAAACATACCATGTGAAGGAATTTTCATGGGGTTGATGTGGGTTGTGTGGTGTGGGGTGTGGGGTGTGGGGTGTGAGTGTGTGTGGGTGGGGAGGTTGGGGGGGGGGGGAGGTTGTAGGATTTTGCCAGTTGTAATTTTGTCTCCAGGCCTACAAGAGATAATCTGTCTCAACAAAAGGGAAAGTACAAGAAATAAAACACCTAAATAAGTCTTACTACATGTATATCAGAAACGTCAACCCAACACACACCATACCTCTAACTAATCCTTATGACACTCCCTCCCTACCTCTACAAAAATCCACACTTAAGGGGTTTTTGTCTGAAATAGCTTTTAGTACTTCACTTGATCCCAACAGAGTAAATGGCTCTGGCAGTTGTAGTCAAATCTTAGAAATCTAATTTGATATGTATCTGCATTTTGAACAACATTCACAGGGCTAAAAAATAATCACTGATTGATGTCCATTCAGAATTGGGTATTGACCACACAAATCCTAGGATTACCGGACATCTTGTCCAGTCATTTGCGCTTTTATAGAAAATGTAAATTTTGAGCTATTTGATCGTCATGAGGGGCATTATTTATGTTCCCAAAAAGCATAATCATTCATGCAATCTGGGGTCACTATTGCAAGAGTTAATATTATTCAAATTTGACCAGCCAAAAACGTGTCATGTCCAAGCAAAAACATGTTTGACCAGACAATGTGACTGGTGCCTACCCATTAGTTATTTTGATACCTGATTCAGCAACAGCAGGATACGCCACCTCTGACAGGACAAAATAAATCAAACAAGTTTGTTTACCTCAGCAGAGTAGCACCTGACTGGAATACCAAAGGCTCTTGCAAGACCAAAATCAGCGAGCTTCAGCTCACCATCCTAAGTGTGAAGAAAATGTGTTAAAGAATTCAGCATGCACCAGGTTTTCATTTACAGTGCGTCTATGTTTTTAATATTATCTTGACAAATTCAACCCCTGCAACCTATGTGTACTCAGGGCTGTCATTAAGATTACTATACTTATTTACTGTAGTAACTAGCTACTAATGCCAGCCCTGTGTACTCAACTACTGATTCTGACCTTATTGATTAGAAGATTTTGTGGCTTGAGATCCCGATGAAGTACATTGCGGCTGTGACAAAAGGCCAGGCCCCTCAACAGCTGAAACATAAATGACTAACAAAAAAACAAAGATAAGTCAGGACTCACTAGATGGCTCCTGGGATACAAGGTACTTGGCTCTTGACTAATATTCCCTTCCCTGCCCACTGTTATGAAATCTATAGCTACTGCACAAAATTAACACCACATCCTTCATCACAGTAACAAGTATCTTAGCCAAGAAATTTCTGATTTGAAAATTTGCACTGAACATTGCATGTGCACTGTGATTGGCCAATTTTGCCAGCCGTACTTTACTGTATGGCCCGCTAAATTTGAAAGTTTTCTTTCTCGCATGCCGACTAACCTCAAAGGTATAATAAATATCTTACTAACCTTGTCTTCTCCGTCCGTACTGTAAGTTACGGATCCTCATTTTTTCCTGTCAATATATGGCCTGCGCGCTTTGCGCTTGGGCCATAAGTGAATGGGAAAAAACTTGGTCCGTAACATACAGTACAGACCGAGAAGACAAGGTTTAGTAAGAGGTATATAATTTCAGGTGAATGACCACCCTACTTTTATGTATGCAGTCATATTTGAAAGTAAGAACCACTTTGAGCAGCATAACAAACAATGCCAGTGAAACTACTGCTCAGCAACTTTCCTGAGCAAAGAAATTAACGGCCAAACTCTAGAATCCCCTAGAACACTGCAATTTACAGAGAACCCTTTGAAAATGTGCAGATGTTAGCATTTACCTGAACAATAATTTGCAAAAAGGATGTAATCCTACTTGTGTAAGTTACAGTCTTTCCCGTAAAACCGTGAACAACTGAAATATATATAGAATGTTATTGTGTTTCAAGTGTAAGGCCAATCATGCGTGAGAAAACTAAACCGCAAACAGTAACGTTCGGTAATTAGGTTGTGGTTTCATGTTGCTTCTGATTGGTCGTGAAACAATAAACATTCCACAAATTTTTTCTGGTGTTCACGGTTTTACGGGAAAGACTGTAACACATTGCAATTTCATGGATATCAACATCAATATTTATTTTGTTGTTACCTTAACAACAGGTGCATCAACTTCTCCTTGGCAACTGTCAAAATATTTTTTAAGATCCTACACAATATAATGTATAGCAGCTGTGTTAGCTTGCAACTTGATTGCTCCAAGTTAAGGTTAACCACAAAGTGAAATGTTATGGTTGATTTCCAGCACATCTCCACTTAACTTCATGTATTAGGGACAGTCTAAATTTCTTTTTTGACAGGGGAAGGGAGGGGTAGTGGAGAGAAGGGGAGAGAAATGTCAGTGGACTATGGGTGTAGTACATGGGAAACCCCTGTAGTTGTTGGCCTATGCACCTTTTTTTTTTGCACTTTTCAAATACTCTAGAGCTTGAACAGTTTTTTCACACATTGGCATTGTAATCAACCTCTCAGGGGGAAGACAACAGTCTTTTAAGCAGTGTGACTGGCAGATGATTTTGATCCACTTTGCTAACTTCTATGTTATCATGGTCTCAGTGGCTTTTGCCACATTGAAAAATACAATTATTAGTCAAAATTATTGATAATTTCCTCTTCTAAACACAAAAGCAGAATTTTCCCAAACATCTTTGATTGAGCTCATATTGAATGGCATGATAACAGTACCTTCATTTCTTACAATGTAAAATAAACTAGCATGGGAAAATACTAGTCAAGTATCTTTGAACTTTACAAACCAAGCCTATTTCAAAATTATTACAATGTTGCTGACTACAAAAATTTTAACAATGGATAAAATTAAAAGTTATAGATTTAGAAATAAGATACCTGATCACAATACTCAAACACCAGAGTCAGCCTTCTCTCACTATGCATGACATCATGCAACCTAATGTTAAATTAAGAAGTAAATAAACATGTCTAGACTTAAAGCTTTCATGGTGGAGATTGTGTTTGGATTGTCACAATAAAGTAAAAATTATCCTACTGTGTCCTCAAGTCTCTCAATTCAGTGTAAGTGTTGTAAATGTCAAATAACTTGAAGTATAGCAAATCAACAACTCTCATTAAAATATATGGTGGATGGCTGTCATAAAATTTAAGATAACTCTCCAGGATACCCAGATCCCCAAAGAGTTGATGGTGTCTCAAAATAAAGTGCATTTAATTGGCCTCCATGTTTAATCAGTTATTCACAGCAAGCAAAAATCACATTGTGAATTTGGTTCTTGCATTCAAGGAAAAAACAAGTTTTCTTGTACTTTACGTTTATTTATCACGTCAATCCTTATTTATGACTCAAGCAGAACAAATTAGAGTACATTTAATACAAGTTAATTGGTTATTTGTGGTCAACAAAAAAAATTTTGTAATTACATTACATAAAAAAAAAATAAGATTTCATCTATCTGCCATCAGTCATGCAACACATGTTCAACCAGGCAATGTGTAGAAATGCAATATTTGCCAAAAGAAAATTTAAGAATGCTACTCAACATATTTTTATCCATCAAACCATGTGAGCAAGATGTGAAGTGAGTCAAACAGCTGAAGAATCCAAACAAACCAGCTGCCAGCTGGTCTGCTTGGAGTGAATAGCTAGTTAGATGACAAGAAATTTGCTACTTTATTCCTTGAAGTCAAACATAACACAGGTACAACTACTAACAATCAGCATGTCACGTACTACCTCACAATGTTCTTGTGTTTCAGTTCTTTCAAAATGCAAATCTCTCTGAGAGCTGAGCTGGGAATGCCCTGAGAAACAAAGATTACATGAGGTCAAACTGCATTGGTTACCACTATGTTTTAACTATTTAAATTTAAAATAACATCTGCTGTTGTAAGCAGAAAAGAAAACACATCTTTCAGTTCAAAGCTCTTCGCGGAAATTATTGTAATGAGGAAAATGGAAATGTCAAGCACAAAAAACACCAAATAATCGAAATAAACTCAAATTTTTCTACGCATATTTTTTTTTGAAGACAATGGCATCCAGGGGAAGAACAGTAAACATCTGCTTTATATTATCAATCAAAGGGCATTTTATACCTTCGAGATGTAGCGATTTTAGAATTAAGCGCCGTGATTCCCAAAACAAACTTGCAACAGATCAAGATTAGGAACACACACCATTTCATTTTCACTTACATTTGATATTAAGTCTGTTTTGCAAGGGACGATTACGTGTAGCTCATAAATATAAACTGAATATGATGTTGTTTGATATTCAGAAGATTTAGTGGCGGGTGGCTCACCTCGGGAGGAATTATTCACAAATTCTAATCACTTTATATTTAAATACTCACCTCATCATCTTCGTCGAGTCTTACTCTTTTCAGTGCTACTATCTCGTACGTTTCTTTGTGTTTCGCTTTGAAAACGGTTCCATAAGTACCTGAAGAACGTTAAAAACATTGAATAAAAAAAATAAAAAATTTTCCCGCGCAGTGGATATTGTAAAACGATACTTCAAGAGCCATATATGCATAAAGGCCAAACAATTGCTTCAATACCTTCGCCGATCTTCTCTAGTTTTTCATATTTCTGCATAATATGAAATTTTTTGTCCAAGAATCAACATTCAGTGGTCAGTCGTTTTTCTGGGGCTGGATAAGATCAGCGGATTTGATAAATTCAGCGGACCATTCAGTCGATGACAACAAACACAGAACTAAACATCACAGGCGTTCTTGAATTTCGTGGGAGATCTGGCACTACTGGGGGAATCCGCATTATCAAAATAGTATGGGTGCGGGCCAAGGACGCGTCAATGACTTCCTCCCTAGCTCCAGGGGAAGGGTTCAGTGGGCAGTGGCTCGACGTGCTCTGCTGGAAAATTTCAGTCACATTCCGTTCATTTTCGGGAGTGCAGGCTTATTGGATGCAAATAATCATGGAGTAAAATTACAGGCCTCCGCAACGTCTAAAATTTAAAGATTTACGCGAAAGTTGTTGGCGTCACACACGTAACTACCAACACGTCCCGGTAAGCTTGTAATATCAGCTCATAACCACTGTTTTTAAGTTTCACCGAATGGTTTCTCGCGTTAATTATTAGACTGACATATAACGAATACTTGTACCCATTCTCTACCTGAAAAGTTTTCTCCTTCTTTTCAGTGTGATCAAATGTAGAAGTGTCAAGAAGTTCATTAAACTGTTCCTTCCTCCATTATTCGCACGTTTATTTATATACTGTACAAGCTCCCAGCCTCAAAACAGCTGAGATTTAAATTTTTTGGTATCATTGAAAACAAAGACTTCATACGCGAATAAATAACAAAATTCCCCCATATCAATGGGTTCGTTTTCAGGAGGAGAAATAAAAGAATTCAGGAGGACGCCATGGCTAATAAAGTTAGCATTAAAAATTATTGAACATGATATAAGCTTAATCATATCAAAGATTGGCGAACTGAACTTGAGCTTTTTTTAAGCTTGCTAAGTCGCTTCGAAAGAATATTTTCCATCTAATATTGGATCATTTGTCTCACTAAAGCGCGACAAAACGACTGAAATTAAATCCACGTTGAAAAAAAACTCGGGATCTCGTGTAAGGCTTGCAACAGTCTCCAAGTTGGTTGTTTATTTTAAGAAGCTGAAATTCTTTACGGTTCATTAGTTTGGTTTTGATACCTGATAAAACGTGACAGTTCTGCTGATTTATGTGTTAATTACCATTTTCTAGAACACAGGTTTTCATTCCATACTGTTCCACTACGTAATGTATGCCCAAAGGTCATTATAGGACTCAACTAAATACTGTAAGGGATTAGTCCTAAACTGGGAGAATTTTGGTCCTTTCTTCATTATGTTTAACGTTAAGTTTAAGTCGATGTGAAATTTATTTAATGGGGATGAAAAAGTCAACATTGACAGCATTTTTTTTAACATTTTATAGAAACAGATGCTACAATAGCATTATTGCTCTGTGTCTATGTGCAACTGTATTTTAATTTACTTTAATATTTGCCTCCTTTACATCTGTCAATATACGTGCGTGACCAGTGTTTGAACCAAGAATGATATGAACATTGGAATTCCTCTTTGCAATAATGTCCAGCATTTAAATCAAAGAAAGATTTCCGCACAGCCTCATACATAAATTATACTTCCCCTACTGTCATACTAACCCTGTTCTGAAAACAAATTGACTTTGAGTCACAAATTGCATGTATAATAATAATGTATGGGGTTGTCTGGAAATCGGAAAGTTCCCCATTGAAATTTCAAAAAGAGTGGTCATGCAGGAGATAAATTGACTGTAACTATATGTAGCACTTTTTAGTGGTCAAAACAGAAATGAACATTAGGTATCATCAAGAAGTGTGGGTGACAAATATTATCTAAGATTTATGTAATCGACTTGCTGATTCAGACGAAGGTTTTACCATAATAATGTACCCTGGAATCATGGGCATTGTGGACACTTTCAAATCTAATCTCAGCTTGCTAAGGCTCATTCCTGCAGTACAGTGCTGAAAATGGTCAGCATAGTTTTTTTGGAGGTTAATTTAATAATTATAGTAATAATAATAATAATAAATAAATAAATAATAACTACTTAATAACCGAGAGTGAGGTCGTTACGGGAAAATCTCAAACTGAGGCCTTGCCGTATTGACCGAGCGATAGCGAGGTCAATACAGCTAGGCCAAGGTTTGAGATTTTCCCGTAACGACCGAACAGTCGAGGTTATTAAGTTGTTTATTATATGGCTAACACAACGGTTCTAAGGGGAAAAAATAGTTCAAGCCCAAGTCGTCGCTTCACGGTAATCTATTCATTAATTTTTTCGAAACTCAGGTCAAACGTTTCACCAACAGTTTTCCTGGTCGTGTTTTCAGTTTTTTGCTCTTGAGGCACCAATTTTCAATGTAAATAAAACAAATGTGGCCTTTGGATGACTTTTTGTTGTTTTTGTTCCTAATTTGCATCATCCGTAATCGGCCGGTGGGCATTATGGGAGAATAATGCCCTAGCGCTTCGCTTCGCTTAGCCAATCAGAGCGTGCGTTATATCGTATACAAACACTAGCCATATAATAAATCAACATATTGCACTTTTCAATGGTCATAGCACTTCACAATAAATATGACTATCAAGTCTTTCTTGAACTAAGGAAGAGAGTTGCAGGTCTAAAGTAAAAATGAAGTGAGGTCAAATCCCCTGGCTATGTCCGGTCTCCTTATCCCTGTGGCTTAACATTGATAGGTGCATAATGTATTCCAAACTATAGGACCAGCCACAGGGAAACAAATAGCAGTCACGGCAAAGGCGAGTGGAGTGTATTAGGGGCTGTGTTCTAGTAGCACCTGGTTGCTCTGCGGGGTCTTACTTTTGCCTTTGGGCAACCAGGAAATATTAGGTTTTGCACCAAACGTATCTGCTGGGTGCCTTGGATTTGAAGGGTTTAGAGGTTTTGGGCAGCCAACTGCTTTTATTAGAGCACAGCCTTGCTTTGATGAAAACTGACCATTCATGGATCGGTTTTCATGAATAAAATGGGAAAACACTCAGGACTTGGTTGGCTGTTTAAATGTGCAGGATGTGTTTTGTTTTATGTACAGTACATGAAAACATACTGAATTAACTGATTACAGAATTAGTCTGGTAGCTTCCTTGGAAACATACCAAAAATATTGTCATCTATCACACATTCGATGCCATCCTCATTTTTAAATTTATCATGATACACTGTAGAGCATAGACGGCTGTCAGTATTTACATGCATATGATGAGAAAATTTACTAAATATTATATTTATTATAAATTCAATTATTTGTGCTTTTTTTCTGAAGAGATATTGAGTATCCTGGATGCATCACATGTGATTACTAACCAACTGATGGGAACCGCCACCTGGCATCTCAATACGGTTTGAATTTACATCTCCTGCATTGGTAAAATTCTGCAGTAAGTATAGGTAATCAACATCTTAATATTTATTTCATGTCTAATTTCTACTGTATGTAAAACTTAAATTTAATTTTTAGTGTGTTATTGAGACTTTTGTAAAAGCTGTAATGTGATAGTGACTACATATTTTGTTTTACTACTCATTGGCAATATATTTTCTTGGATTAGTTGCAAATTTTTTGAAATAATTCTATATCTGTTGCATTATTATTTTTGTATACTCAGATATGTTTCTATTAAGATGTATTTTTCCTTGTTTTGTCCGTTCTACAGTATTTCCCTGTGCAACCTTTAAGGACAATAATATTATTATTGTTTAGGATTGTTATGTTGAAATTTGAATTTTTGCAAGAGGCCACCTGCTGTCTTGAATCCTGTTTTTCCAACATAAAATGTACAGGTCCAGAAAGTATTCCCTCCCCCACAGAAGGTGAATGAAAACCCTAAGGGAGAGGGGGGTGGCAAAAGCACAAGTTTTAAAAGAAATGTATGGTGCTAAATTGGAAATTCTAGAGGGGTGGGGGTGCAAACCAGAAAAGCTTTCTTTGGGGGAGGTATGGAAATTTTCTAGAACCACACAGTACAGAGGAACCACTTACAGTAGTCATGTCTTGTGAACTACAGATTGAACTAATTCAATTACTGAATGTTCATGGATGAAAAAATATAGATATTGTTAAATGTTGTTTAGGAGCCATGACAGAAGCAGGAGTTCAGCCAGCAGGGTCTGGTGGGCGGAGCATGTTGGACAACATGGTGGGAGTGAGTGACATGGTTCTTCTTGAGCCACTCAGTGAAGATTTAATGATAGAGAACCTTTGGGATAGGTACAACAACAAAGATATCTATGTAAGTTCACAGTTTGTATTAATTAAATAGGAAAAATATTTTCTTGAATTTCATTTGTAAGAAATAATATTAGTTTAGTAAGAAGTCTGCCAAAAACCTCCTTTACGAAGTGCAGCTGTCTCATTTATCTGCCTGGTCTGGTTAGTTTAACAATTTATATTTAAACACACTTGATATTAATGACGATTTTCACAACATGTACAATGTTTTGCATTGCAGACCTACATTGGAAATGTGGTGGTGTCGATTAATCCTTACCGTAAATTTAACTTATATTCTCCTGAGAGGATAGCTGAATACAGATCCAGAAACATCTATGAATTGCCTCCGCACATGTAAGTGTGCTTGTTACACAAGTGATATGATGATTGTTTAACAGTGCTCAAACTTAGCAGTAGTCCATTAGCCCAGGACTAGTAAAAATTTGGTTTGGACTAGTAAAATGTGAGAACCACTAGCCACTGGGTTACTTGTAATAGAGGTTTTGGAGATGAGATGAAAAGAAATTCAACTGGGTTTGACTCAAGCTGATCCAATAAAAGAAATGAATAGAAAATCTAATACAAGCTTGGTAATTGCAATCTTGGTCTTGAGAGGCGTTCAATACTTGGCTGCCAAGTAACACCACTTGGCTAGTATATTTCAGACACTACAAGCCCATGGACTAGTTTGTTAAAAACATAAGGTCAAGCACTGTGTTATTGCTAATTACACGTAGTTTTAGTGTCACTTTCCTAATGCATACCCTCGTCTTTTGCATAGTATTTTGTTTTTGGGACTGTCTCAAGATTTAAGCATTGTGTGTGTGTTGTTGCACCGCATACTCAGTGCTTGTTCATTTGATAATTTATGTAAAATATTTTTACAAACTTTCAACAGATTTGCAGTAGCTGATGTTGCTTACCGATCCATGAGAGATTACAACCAAGATCAGTGTATTCTTATCACTGGTGAGAGTGGGGCTGGGAAGACAGGTTTGTTGAGCTTTTTAAGAGCTTGACCTGATTGATCATAATATGACAGATTTGCAGCCTCCAAAGTTGCCATAAAATATTGCTTAATTGTATTATTTTAAACATTGCTGTATACACTATACATGTAACTTGATAATTTTAAACCTTTTATTTTAGAGGCATCAAAGGTTGTGATGCAGTATGTAGCAGCAGTGTCTGGAAAGGGCTGGGAAGTAGACCGAGTCAAAGAACAATTGCTTCAATCAAATCCTGTGCTGGAGGGTATATATTTGCTAGTTTTCTGTTTTCAATGACTGTTGACCTTTTGGACTGTTGTTTCTCATGCCTTCTTTACCTTTTTATTGTAGCTTTTGGTAATGCAAAGACTCTTAGGAATGACAACTCCTCTCGCTTTGTAAGTAGAATAATAATGATACTGATGGGCTATGCCCTTTGTAGTTTATTCAATTACAATAATAATTATTAGAACATTTACAATGGCATGAATCTTAACAACAAGTACAATAGTTGTTGTACAGTAAGCGGGTGGTGATTATTCTTTCACGTTTCAAGTTTTTTGTAGACCTCATAGACAGTATAGCGATGTTGGCATAACTTTAACCTCAGTCCCATCACCCTCTCAACTTTTTGGATTTTAGAAACAAGGGCATGAAGTAAATACAGTAACTTTTTGCAACATTACTATGAACTTTCCAAAATATTTTAGAAAATACTTCTAACCTTTGTTCTTGGATATTGTCAGGGAAAATACATGGATATTGAGTTCGACTTCAAGGGTGACCCTGTTGGAGGAGTCATCACTAAATGTAAGCATTGTTTTTCTGCTTTCGACACTGAATCTGTTTACGTGTTGTTTATTTTTATTATGATCAAGTGGCTAATCAAATTCACTCATTTTTATTGCAGACTTGCTGGAAAAGGTAAAGCTAGGATGACTTTCCTCCCAATATTTTTCCATCTGAATTTAAAAAGTCTTATTTGATAATCAGTTGCATTCAGGAAAAAAATAATCATTTGTTGAAAATTTGCATTATAACAATAATTTGTTGCTCTGGTTGTTCTGGTTTCAGTCGCGTGTGGTGCACCAAGCTCAAGGAGAGAGAAATTTCCACATTTTTTATCACCTTCTATCTGGTGCATCAGATGACGTTCTTGGTACATATGATTTTTAGTTTAAATGCTAATAGAGTTGTAAAGTGATGAAGTCGTAAAAATAAAATTTTTGAAATTATGGAATATGATGCCATATTCTTATAGAGCATCCTGAAAGACGTCCTTGTCCCAAAAATTAGCTCCGAATTGCAATTCCCAGTAGAGGTATAAGGGATCAAAGTTTGATGGTATCCCATACAAACCCTTCAAAATTTGTTTCAGTTCCTTCAGTTTAGAACTGACTCAAAATTAGAGAGATTTATATGGGGCAGTATCAAATTTCAATCCTTTATATTTTGGCTGGGAATTACAATTAAGAGCTAATTTTTGGCAACGACTTTTTTTTAAGGATACTCCATTCGAAAATGGCGCCCAATCCCATAATTTCACAAATTTAATTTTTTGTGACGTCACACTTTAGAACTCTATTAAGTATAATGGCATTTGTTCACTTATTTTATCGATTTTCTGTTAGAGAGCAGTAAGATACAGATATTACACAAATGGCTGTCATGTGATCACCACTGAAATAATTTTATTGCAATTTCATGTGTGGTAATATTAGTGCCTTGTTCTGTGTACATCTGTTTGTTATTAATGCCTTTCTGTTATCTTTCATTCAGAAAAGCTTCATCTTGAAAGTAACTGTGATACCTACAATTACCTCAATCATAGTGGATGTACAAAAGTTGACACAATTGATGACAAAAAAGACTTTCTAATAGTTGAGGTAGGTACTGGGAAATGACAATATATTATTATTATTATTATTATTATTATTATTATTATTTGTGGATTAATTTACTTTTACATGTATTGGTGAATAAGCCAGTTCTACCAAAATGGCCAAAATAACACAATGTTAACAGTGAAACTTGATGCAGTAGCTTTCAGGATTAAAGTGATTGATCTGAATGCATTGAGACATTAAAAGGATTAGTATATGCTGATCACTTCAAATGTCTTTTTTACTAGAGAGCAATGGATATTGTTGGTTTCACCCAAGATGAAAAAAGTTCCGTTTACACACTTTTGTCTGCCATTTTGAATTTGGGTAATGTGACATTTGAAGAAGGTGATGACCATGGTGCGGGACATGATTTTGTGACTCTCGCAAATGGAAAATGTGAGTTCTGAAAATGGTAGTTAGCTTTGCAATTAGAAAAGGATGATTGTCACAACATAGTATCTAAGGTGATCATTATTTTCAATGATTGAATTTAGATTTGGACTGGACTTGTGAGATGCTGGAGTGTGGTTCTCATTTACTTCAGTATGCTCTGACAAAGAGAACTGTTGAAGCTGGAAATGAGAAGATGGTAACTCCTCTCACAGCAGCACAGGTTTGTTAACAGTATATCATTCTCACTATTTTCCACTCTCAGTACATTCATATAGTTGAGGCACGTGGTCTTTGTACAGTAAGCTAACCTAGGAACTGGTTCTAAAATTACACCTGACTTTCTTTTGTGTTTTTCTTGTAGGCCTACTATGCAAGAGATGCTCTCTCCAAAGCCAGCTATCGGAGGATGTTTTCTTGGCTCATTAAGAGAGTCAATGATGGCATAAGGGTAATTATTGTAATAACAGGAAACTGGTTTGCATTGCAGCTGTCTAGTGTGTCTTGTGTCATAACAATAGATGCTTGCCTTCAGAGGTTAGATACTGAGACAGCACCAGACTGCTTTGTATCAAGAACTTTTCCAGTTCAGCGCTTTATTTGTCAAACCATTCCAGTTCAGCGTCATGCTATTTTAAGATCTGGCAACTACCTAAGGTTGGCTTGAACTGAAGGTAATCCACATAGCTACCCCTAAGGGGTACATTCTCCTCTATCTGGGTGCTGCATTATCTTGATGGATCAGCATGTGGAATTCAGGCCAAGTTGACAGCAAAGATTGTATTCTGGCCCTGTACAGGCAACTTGAAACTTTTATTCTTTTTAAGGTGAAAAAGAAAGGTAAAAGGAAAGTGATTGGAGTCCTGGACATATATGGATTTGAGATATTTAGGGTATGTCTTGACAGATTTTTGTGTAAGGTTTGGGGTTTGGGGTTTGGAGTCTGGCATTTACACATCTTCCCAAACCACCAGGTTGTGTATCGCTTTTTCTTGTTGCATACAATTTTTTCATGAGGTGTTTGAAATAACACTTTTCTATCAAACAAATCTATCATCCTGTGTGTTGTTAGCCCGCATAACAAGTATTTCTGTGGGATTTTCAGCGCTCAAAAGTTGATTTCTGAATTTTAGTTGCACAGGAAATGGGGTGCGAGAAAGGCGTGTTTGTTTTACTCTCCTTCTAGCCCTGCACATCCGATATCTGGAAATTGACTTTCAAGCGATTAACACCCTATGGAAACACTTGCTAGTTTGTTATCTGTAACAGTTTGGTTGAGCAAAAAGACAAACAAACAAACAAACGTCAAATTGATGTGAGTTAACTTGTTTTCCAGACCAACAGTTTTGAGCAGTTCATTATCAATTACTGTAACGAGAAGCTGCAACAGATTTTCATTGAGTTGACACTTCAGTCTGAACAAGAGGAATACATCAGAGAGGTGAGAATCAGAGAAGAAGTTAGTAGTGCAGTGAATCTAAACACTTGTGTAGCATGTAGGACATCCATAGGCTGTGGGTTAGAACTTAGGCGAGATGTCAGTCTCAAAGTCTGGTCACAATGGTTTTTTGGATTCTCTTTACTGTGAAACTCACAGAACCGTAAACACTAATAAATGTTTATTGTTCTTCAACAAAACAGACGTGTGATGAAACTGCAAGAAGAAACTGCTAACCACAAAAGTGATTGACGTTACAGTTTGCAGTTTAACCATCGTTTATTTGATTGGTAATCTTTTCAACACAGTAGATATTCCAGAATTATTTCTTGTGTTCACAGTTTTCTGAGTTTCACAGTCAAAGTCCCTCAAGTCACTGGTTAGTTGTCAGTTGTCCCAGTTTCTGTAGCATGAAGTAAACAGACTTCTCCACGGATGGGATCGTACTCCATCCTGTTATACTCTGAGTGGAGAACAACAGAATAAAAAGTTTCTTGTCTGAGGACACGTGACTGAGTGAAAGAATTTCCTCTCAGAATTCATTAGCTAACTGTTTCCGTACTAAGAAAAAATGATGCAGATAATACTTTAATTTGCGAAATTGCTCTTCAAGAAAATTACTTACAGGTATTACAAGGATATAACTCAGAATCAAATGTCAACCAACTTGCTGAAGAGAGTGCTCCATATGTATTTCGTTGATGCTTGTGTCTGTCCACGTTATTGCGTACACTTGCACAGGATAAGTCAGCATCGGTTTTTTTTCATTTGACAGGGAATTGAATGGACAGCAATCGATTATTTCAACAACGCTATCATTTGTAATTTGATCGAGAAGGTGGGTAGCAGCCAGTTCTCAGCTTCATCCAGATTAACTTCAGAGGGTATCTTGGTCAATTTTCGGTAATTGTGAAGAACTGTTCCCCTCCACCGGTGGTTGGTCGACTATCGGACAACTGTCGGCCAACAGTCCACTGACAGGCTACCCGACAGTTGATCGACAGTTAGTAAAGGGGAGCTGTTCTTCGCAATCACCCAATTTTCAGTGGTAGAGTCGTCAGTTTTTCAAATTAGCTTGCAAATTCGTACACCACGGTGCCCGCGTAAATGGTTCGATGTTCGCTAAATCAAGCTGCTATAATTCAAAAGGAGAACCAGGGAAGAAATAATCAATAAACTCTGGACAGCTCTTTTGATTTGTTTCCTGTCTTGTTTATTGTTTGCCGATGTATTTTCCTTTGCTTTGTGCTTTGATTTAGAGTTGTTTCCTACGTAGAAACTTTGGTGTGCGCAGTGCCACGGACCAAGAGGACATTGTTAGTCTTTACCGAGTGAACCACACATGGTTGTTGCTTGCATCCCTTGCACTAATTATCTTATTTCACGCCACTTGTAAGAAGCTGTCTTTTCTAAATGCCTTTATAATCCCTAGCTTATTCCTCTTTTCAGAGTCATGTTGGCATCATTGCTCTTCTAGACGAAGAATGTTTACGACCCGGAGAAGTAAGTACACACATGTTCTTTAACTGGTCAGATCTCAGTGACGTCAAGGATTTTCCTTTGAATCTCAATATTCTTCTTAGGACAATTTAAGTATGGGTGGATTTAAGAGGTTTTTATTCTTCACAGCACTCGTTATTAAAAAACAATTCGCTTCACACTTTCATTCCAGGTACAGTCGTATACCACCTGTCATAGTGCCGGGTCGCGTATGACCACCTGTCATACGCGACCTCTTTTCCAAACTAAAAATACCAAAAGTTTGCAAGTCAATCACTTTCTAGTGAGCGACCGCGACCACGGAAGTTCGGAAATGTATATCTGTAACATATCGGCCGTATCATTACAGCAAACGTAAATCACACAGTCGGAGCTACCGGTAGTGGTTTCTGAGGTAAACTAACCGCACGAATAAAGCATTGAAATTACCGAAGCTTGAGAACTCCTGTAACTTAATCTCTTGTAAGCGACCACCTTTCCTTGGCGACCATGTTGCCTTGACATTTTGGATGGTCGCTTCTGGAGGTTTGATCGTGAAATGCAGACGTTGAAACGCATGCTAATTAGTTGAAAGTATTTTCCTTTCAGGTCAGTGACGAGACATTCTTAGCAAAGCTCAATAAACACTGCACTGAGCATCCACACTTTGAGAGCAGAGGGTGTAAGAAGTTCCTTTCTGATCAGTCCTTGCCCCATGACTGCTTCAGACTGAAACACTACGCTGGAAGTGTAAGTACTACAAGTAGCAGTGAGCATGGTTTAACAAGGGTGTGATTCACCCTGAGTCCATCGGCACCTTACGTTGTTACGCGTGCATCACATAGCTTGCGGAGCTAGTGCTAGAAAAAATGGAACGCAAGTGAAAGCAGCGCGCGCGAGGAGAGGAAAACGCACCTCGCACGTCTCCTTCCTCGCGCGGGCCGCTCTTACTCTCTCGGAGCCCTATTTTTCTACAGCACCCGGCACATCATCCGTCGACATGGCGGGAGAAAAGAAAGAGAAAAAGAGGCTAACTTGCACTCTAAACTTTGTGGACGTCTGATTTGATGGTAACATTTGTCTTTTCTTTATCGTTTTCCCTTCCTCCAGGTGACTTACTGTGTGAGTGGTTTTGTGGACAAAAACAACGACCTTCTGTATAGAGACCTCTCT
The DNA here is from genome assembly GCA_948470475.1 of Galaxea fascicularis. Lineage (NCBI taxonomy): Eukaryota > Metazoa > Cnidaria > Anthozoa > Scleractinia > Euphylliidae > Galaxea > Galaxea fascicularis. The sequence continues at coordinate 27,074,550 of OX419343.1, read as the reverse complement.
CAGTGCATGCACTCATGTGGGCATCCGCTGACTAAGACACTATTCCCAGAAGGTACTAGATCCGTATTTGATGGCTGGGATGCTAAGAAGTCACAGCTTCACAATTTTTCATTGTTATTGTTTACAGGTTGCCCCACCAAGGCATCAAAAAAGAGACCTCCCACAACAGGGACTCAGTTCAAGGTATGATTGCACTTGGCTTGACAAAAACTACAACTGTATATTTACCTTTTTGAGGCCGTTAAAGACTGATGGTTTTTTGTACATTATAAGTAAACAAAACTCTAAATTGAACCATCTATGATTGTGGTGAATGAAACGTTTAAAAGGTATGTAATTTCGACGTTTTGGAACAAGAACGCATCGGTGATTGCAATTCGAATAGTTGGGATGTTTTCGGTTTTGGACGAAAATATTTGCTTTGGAGATTTGAAAAGGCGAGGCAGTGTAAGCCCCCCAAAGAGTTGCTAAAACTTTGGTAAAAGCTCTTACTATGTGGTGTATCATGCCGTTTTTCTTTGCGTAGATTTCGGTGTCAGAGCTTACGAAGAATCTCAAGTCTAAGAATCCTCATTACATCAGGTGCATCAAGGTATGTGGAGCACATTCTGAAATATCTTCGTGTGTATCGCAAAGAACAAACAAGATTAAAATGATCCAATGAAATATTTTAACGGGCACCAAGCGTGACGGACAAAAAAGGTGTGGGAACGTTGGTACACTGGTCTACGTGAAAAAAACCGAAACCCCTCCACGGTTTTCATGACTTTGCCAGTCGTGCTGAGTGTGACTAACAGAGATGGTTTCTTCTTTGTTTTTGTAGCCAAATGACAGAAAGGTGGCGGGAGTTTTTGATGACAAACTTGTCCGACATCAGGTTCGATATCTCGGGTAAGGACGTACGTATATCCAGAGTGTCACTTATTTCTCAAGTCAGTCACGCATATCCAATCCGTACCTTTTATTGTACAGTTCCCTTTATGAGATATCTGAAGACCGCCATGCTGGCAGGTATCCTTGTGAGGGTTTAAGAGAGATTAAACTTGCTTCAACTGAGAATTTCCATTTCCATCTGTTTATGTGTAGATTGTTGGAAAACGTCCGCGTAAGAAGAGCTGGATTTGCATTCAGACAGGAATATGATTTAGCGCTTGAGAGGTATGAACTCTCCCTATTTCTTTCCATAAACTGATTTAATTTCGTGAGTATCAGGGGTATCAAATACTCATGCATATTTGTATCGGTGCTTTTATTTCGTGTTCTGATCTTTTGTTGTTTTATTTCAATTTACGATTTTTTATTACGATTCTATTGATGATTCATAATGGGTAACGACACTCCATCAATACTGCTGAACTAAAACGACTTTGAGTGTGAATATATGAAAATCATATACACGTGTATAGTTAAACTTCTGGTTAATATACAGATACAAGATGCTTTGTGACAAAACCTGGCCAAATTGGGTGGGGATGCCAAAAGAAGGAGTCAAGGAACTGTTCAAGGTACTGTACAGTGCAGTCATAACTCACTGACTTCGTCAAAACATCGCTTTAGTTGAGTATTTAGTACGTTCGTATGGCATGAATGTCGGGGACTGGGCCAAGTTTTTTGTTGATTGTGTGACGAGAAGTGATTGACGTCAGGAAATACACCATTTTACTAATGATCAGTTTCCAGTGAATTGTGGGTAGATCCAGTCCTCTGTGGGGGCAAACAGCCCTCTAAAGACGTAATTTGAAATTCTAATTTTACCCGTTTGCCCCCACAGAGGACTGGATCTACCCACAATTCACTGGGAACTGATCATTAGTAAAATGGTGTATTGTGAAATCCTATTTTAATAAGCCTTGTATCTTAGAATAACCTTCCTTCCTGTCATCGCGAGAACCTTTGACTGAGAACAAATATAATTTCTATAAACCAAGTGACCTTGTTTGGATACTGTCTCCGCAACCGGAGAATCCAGCATATGAATTCCCGACTTTTGACAGTCCGTTGCAAGGCTACAAGCAGGGCTGTCATTAGAAACTGGCATGCATCCACTCAGTTTTTATTTCCGGTTAGTAAAATTAACCAGCTAATCAGATCTCATAGTCAGATTCAAACTGTAGGAACATTGACTCTTTTAAAGTACAGTTGAAGACTCATCTTTTTAAGAGAGCTTTTAATTTGTAATTTTATACTCATTAGTATTAGCAGTTTTGTCTTATTTATTGTATATATCTATTTTCTTGTCCACGTTGTAAAGCGTTTTAGAATATTTTAATAGTTAAAGCGCTATATTAAATGTAATAAATTATAGAACATCAGTAAAACATAACAGCTATGGGAAGATTTGTTCGATTTTTGACCGGCTACTTTTCCTGAGGGACCAACTTCTAAAAGTCTAAATGACAGCCATGTTACAAGGCATTTTTATGGTCAAGATAGTGGAACACCCAGGATATCGTTGTACACTTCACGGTTTAGCTTAAGGTGGTAACATTTTTCAGCTCTGTCAGTGATATTTCAGCGATGGCGCTTTTCAGTCTGGGGATTTCACTATCATTATCTTTTTCAGGGTCTTAACATCAAGCCTGGAGCTTACGCATACGGAAGAACAAAGATCTTTATCAGAAACCCACGAACGGTGAGGACAAAGTCAGTTCAGTTTCACCCTCCGCTCCCCTTACACTGCTGACACTGCATTAAGGGCGTTTACCATTAATCAGAACTGGCCGGCCAGACCAGTCCATTTGTAAATAGAATTCCACTATTAATCAGAACTGTCAAGCCAGATCAGTTTATTTCTACATAGTTGGCGTAGCGGTGGTGGGTTTATGACGAAAACTCTCAAAAGAAGCAAATGTCATTTTCAAAATGACCGGTCCAGCTGGCCAGGTATTACTTTTGGTAAGCGCCCTAAAAGTAGACAACAAATGAAGAAAAAAAAAAACGAGAGAGCCATAAGGATAATCCGCAAAGGGGTCCAGGACCCCATGTAAAAACAGGTCACCTTAATTTAAAACTTCAGATACAAAAATATGAGATGTAATAAAATGTTAACTGTTTGTTGTTTCTTCTCGCACTTCAGTTGTTTGACTTGGAAGAGAAACGGAAACAGGGAATGCACCGCTTGGCCATCATCATTCAGAAGATTTTTAGAGGTTGGAGGCAACAAAAACAAGTAAGAATGTGCCGTGTACCTCGTGGGAACAGATGTTAGGAGTAAGCAGGGTCTTTGCTACATAAACAGAGTTTAAAATGGGAAAGCGTTTAAGCATCTGAACTGGTAATCACGAAGTCATGGGGTAGACTCCTGTCTGGTGCCGGGAGTCGGATTTCTTTTTTTACGAGCTACTTGTCACTCAGCTATTATCTCGCGTTACAAGTATGGCAAGTTCTTCACAGTTTTTGCACTCATCTTAACAAGTTTTCCCTTGCCAGGTTTTACTGACGCGACGAAATGTCCATAGTTCTCATTTGGAATCTTCCATATCCGGTTCGTTTCTCGAGACGGAAAGCGAGCTTATTTTGTAACATAACGCGACCTCTTTGAAGACATTGAAAGAATTAGAAACTGTAACCCGCTAAACAGTTTCCACGTGTCGGCTTCAGGAATTGACTGACACTAAGGTAAACGAAAGTGTTTTAATAAGATTTTTTCATGCGGTTGTTTAATTAATGTGTTGTTCATCTGCAGTATCGAAAGATGAAAGAAAGCGAAATCATCATTGCAAAGTACTATCGCGGCTTCAGGGTAAGCAGAAGCAAGTCCTTTGAAATAAGATGTAAAAATTTTAGCAATTTGTCTCCAGAATTGAACCTTATTTCTTGATCGTTTTTACACAGGATCGACGACTTTATCAAAAGAAGAGAAACGCAGCCATTGTGATCGCGTGTTTTACTCGTGGCTGGAAGGTAAGTTGTTCCTACGGTATACTGTTCCTATGATCTTGTCCTCCCCGGAGCGCAGTTTAGTTCCTTTAAGGAAGCAAGACCACCCCGCAGAAACATTTGAGATAAGTTGTACTCTACTTTACTAGTTTATACTGGCCGCGGCCGAGTTTAGTTCTTGTTGGAGGGTATACTGACCAAAGTACATCAAAGGGGAGAAAATGTAATTGAACACTGCATAGTCACTGACCCAGTAATTTAATTCAGTTGACTTCGCCTTTGCTGGTAAGTGTTGTATATCAATTAATTCGCGCTGGACATTTTTCACACATAAACCGGCATTTTAGGTATAAGTCAATAAAAGAGTTGTTGTTGTATCACCCGTTGTATCTCAGTGCTCGTGTCAGGGTAACTTTTCATTTCATGTACATGACTCACGTACGTAACTTTGTTTCACATTGTTGTGGACTCTTTAATCTCTATAACCTCTCTCAAGGAGCATAACCGATTATTCAATGCCAAATATAAATAACAAGCGCATAATATCTTCAGTTGAACTGAGATTCAAGTTAACATATTTTGAATAACGCTCTTAACTTTCACTCGTTTAAGCTGAAGAGATAAAATACAATCAATACTAATCAATAATAAAGCTGATTTGTCGTGATTCTGATCACGTAATGTGTTCTAGTGGCGATTTACGTTTTTGTTCTACACATAATGCTTAGTAATTCTGTGGAAGATAGGAAATGCCAAGTAACCAGTTTGACCGCATCAACCTACCTTTATAAGCAAGTCATAACTGTTCCTTCATATCATCATGATCACAACCAACCAGTCACCAGAAACTAACCCGTTTTAATTCATAGGCGCGGAAACTTTACAGAGCCATGCTTTACGAGAAGAAGTGCATTTGGGCTGCTGGTGTAATACGTACCTATTTTTATGGATGGCAGGTCAGGGGACATTTTGCTTTTGCGCTCTACTGCATGGATTGACAGAAATTGCAAGGTTCTTGCTTGGCCACAGTTTTCAGTTTTTGTTGTCAGCGTTACAGAGCTGCGTTGAACTTGATTCTTCACAATAGCCTTTACCTGTCATTTTACCATACCAAGTAACCTAGTCTTAGCAGAAATTAACATATGAACGTCAAGATTTAAAGACTAATGGGTTGCTTCATTGTCCATTAACTGTAAAATGATCTCTAACTGAAAAAATTGTTTCCAGAAACGACCAGCTAGGAAATGTGTAAGTAAGAATATAATACTGACAGAATCATTAATTTAACCGAGAGGTTAAACTACTCGTGTTATTACTACGCACACTGAGAGGTGAAACTCACCGACTATTAAAAGTGAACTGATTTCACTATTAGCCCATGTTAACAGTAGTCTCCTGATCACACCGATGAGATCATAGTTTATAAACAACCTAAAATGAGATTGCACTCCATTCTAGATTAAAACAAATCATTCAATTGGTTCATCGTGGTAGGTCTCGTTGAATACGTTTGCATCAACACTTCGTTTTATGTTTATACCACTTTTTCAGGCTCGCAAGCTTTATCGTTCTATGGTGCTTGAAAAGAAGCGAGCTCAAGCAGCCACCATTATAGCGGCTTACTATACTGGCTGGAAGGTGAATATGCTACATGTACTTAACACAGCTGGTGTTTTTCTTGTCCTTCTCGTTTTCTATTTTCGTTTTCCTGTTTTAATGTGATAACCATGCGTACTCAATCAGACAAATAGTCGACTCCTACTCTATCGAACTCTCAATGGAAACTAGTTTGGGAAGTCAGGAGTCCGAGATAAGCTGAGGTGATGTTTGTTAGCAGACTCCAGGGAAAATGAGTAACTTTCTAAGGTATCGCGATTGAGGTTCTAGATAATGAGACTTAACATGATTGAGACAATAAACCAATCAGAACTTTAATCAGATTCTAACCGAATAACCGGTGCAAAGCGCGGGAAAACATGAGACCATTGTCTTTACTCTTGTTATTATGTTTGTTCTTATTGGCTCATGTTTCTAAGCTCGCTACAAGAAAATTATCAGCGGATTTACCTTAGCCTGGTGCGTTGTTTCAAGAAACAAATGTTAAAACGCATGAACAAGTGAACTCAGTGACAGTAATTGTTGTGTCATAGGTTCGCCGTTTGTACCATCCGAAGTTCAGGCGAAATGCTGCTCCGAAGATCATGAAATTTCTGCGGCTGTATTTGGTACGTGGTCTTGTACATAGTCTACAATTTTTGGCGTGTTTTGAATTTGGAGAGGGGGTTACCTGATACACAGACTATCTTTTGTATTTGGTACTGGAGGAAGAAACCTAGTGAATGCTACGGCGCTGGATGAAACAACAGAAAATATTTCAACCCAAGTCATTTTGCTTAACGCTGAGGCAGGATTCTCACCTGGACAGAACGGCGGGACTAGACAAAATTACTTGCGGGCAAATTGTCAAATAACCAACCTGTAACCCGTACAATTCTTTCATGTGTTCAATGTTGTTTTTGCTTCGTAACAGTGTTACAGATTCCTCACTACTTTATCGAAGAATCTCCCGTCCATATCCCCTGTGGACTCGCACTGGCCCTCATCTTCACCTATGTTCCGAAAGACAAATGCGCTACTCAAGGATATGCATCATGTTTGGAGAGTAAGTTGATTTTATTTAGGGCTGTAAACATTGCCGTGTGTTACAAACAGTTGTACTTTTGTCCTCAAATCTCTTCAGTGTGAAGGAAATTACATAAGTATAGAAGTTAGCAATGAGGGGAGGAAGGACTGACTAGAGGTTTGCGACTTCTTTGCAAGTTGCGTTTGCCGACAAAAGGTGGTCACTTTTTGGTGCAATTTTACTGGCGTATTTTGAAACAATCTTATTGCAATTTCAACTTTATTGCTGATTATCTAGCAGAAACTTTCGTTGCATTTTTATGAATTTTTTCTTTCTTTTCAGTGCAAGAAGTACAGGCATAACACAACCCCTGAGAAAAGAACTATTTTAGCAGAAAAGCTTCAAGCCAGCGAGGTGTTCAAAGACAAGAAGTCAACCTACCCTGTCACGTAAGTGAGAACCATAGCGTTTATGGGCTGGTTCTCGACAAGAAAAACACCAAAAACCTTATTATGGGTTGCTTTCTTTGATAAAATTAATTTGATATCCACCTCATAGTCAATCAGAAACATTGTTTCAGGGGCACCCAACGAGCACATTCAGCAAAAAACCTTTGAGGGGTAATTCTAGGTTCCTTGTTATGTTAAGACTGTTTAAAGAGTTTTTAATCAACTGGAAAATTTTGATCTGTTCGGATTTCTTAGCTGAAAATTGAAATGCCCAAAAATTTTAGGGAATGAAATCTTCAATTCAGAATTTGCTAGCTGTATGTTACCTTCGAAGAACTTCTCTGCGAATTATTTGCTTACCCGAAAATGCTAGGCGACCTTTTTAAGAGCCAAAAATTGCAAAAAAATACCTTGCGAAAATCTAAGGGACTGTATTCCCCTGGATTTCCCTAGTTGCGAATCTTTTAGGCAATGTTTTAGTTAAGAAATCAGTAGCTTTTTGGCACTGCATTATCCGAAAGTCTTAGAACGAGTAGACTCTCCCGAACAGATATTTCATCGACGTTTCTCGTTGGGTGCCCCTGTGGTTTGTGTAAATAAAAGCTCCAAGCAACGGTTTTTGGAAAGAATTGATCCAAAACAAGAAAATCGTCGTGACGTAGTCCTTTTAATCCCTAACATCAGCATGTATATTCTCCACAATGTTCTCTATACATTTTCTATGGTAATGAAGAGGAGAATTTGTTAAACAATCAAAACCTTTGTCACTTGCTACTTCCTTTTTTCTCAGAATCTTTCTTTGATTGAGCATTGTTACACTATTAGGGGTTAAAAGGTTAAATGGTTTTTTTTATCTGCAGGGTTCCAGTTCCTTTCCAAAGCGATCGCTTGAACCTAGCTTCAAATCCAAAGTGGCAGAAGAACACAAAGAACAACAATCTGCGTATAGTGTGGGCGGACTCTGTACTAAAAATCAACAGGAAAGATGGGAAGGTAGGGAACAGATACATAGTTGCCACACGTCAGGAAATGGTCAGGAAAAAAATATTCTTCAAGGTCAGGGAAAAGTCTGGGAATTTCACTCCGAGCCAGGGAAAATTTACGTCTTTGAGAGAAGTCAGGGAAAAGTGAGATTTTAAAACTAATTTGTGAATTTTTTAAAATTTAGCTGGTCAGGGAAAAGTCAGGGAATTTCAAAATCCTGTGGCTGCGGCAATCATGAGATGTATTCCCTCGTGAACGTGGGTCAGCTCTGATGGTGCAACAACTCAGTGATGGCTCTGAAATGTTTGTTTCTTTGTTTCTAGATGGTGCCACACGTTCTGACCCTATTAGCCTCTGAGATATTGGTTTTGGATCCCAAGTCGCTTCAACCAAAATATCATGTCGACCTGGGTGATATCCAGAGAATTTCAGTGACTCCGTTCAAGGACGGAGTCGTGGTCTTCCACATCCGTTCGGTGAGTCGTTCAACTACGATGCTATCCAAAGTAGCCGGACCGGCGCTCAAGAGCTGCTAAATCACAGTTTTTTTTAATTAATGTGATGCATCAGTGGTATATGTATCAATTCTTTCTTTGAGGAGTAGGGTTGGTGCAGAGGTGAGAGCGCTCGCCTTCCACTAATGCGTGTCAGGTTCGATTCCCGGACTTGGCGTCATAAGTGGGCTGAGTTTGTTGGTTCTCTACTCTGCTCCGAGAGGTTTTCTCCGGGTACTCCGGTTTTCCCCTCTCCTCTAAAACCTAGATTTGATTTGACTTAGGGTTAATTTGATTTACAGTCTCCCCAATTAGTAGAGCACTCGAGTTCGGCTACTACGCAGGGTTGTCACTAATTTTTGAAGTAGGTGGGGATATACAAAAAACTAGCCAGGGATTCGAGTTGCTGCAGTGAAGTCAACATGCCGGTTTTATATCAAGTAAGCGGGGATATACCTCAAAATACGAGGAGAAAATATCCGGGCCCCGGCCCTTAATGACAGCCGTGACTACCATTTGAGACTTAAATAAAGTTATTATTATTATTATCATTTTTTTTGCTTTGTAGGATAAACAAGACAAGAATCACATCAAAGGTGACTTCATGTTCCACACGGATCACGTGGTTGAATTAGTGGCTAAGCTACTCCTGCAAGTGGAAGCCCAAAATGACTTGTCAGCCCCAGTGCACGTGTCAGACAAGTACGAAACAGTTTCTTGAAAGTTTATTATTTTTGTTTATATTTTACTGGTTCAACGTGGAAAAAATACCTTTTTAAAAACTGTTTACTCGAACGGTATTTTTTTTTTAATTTAAGATTAAATTTTGCATGTCGATGTTGGAGATTTGACGGTTGAAGCCTCATGATGACCAAAAGTGCAGAATCTACAACCTATTTGAGACAAACTAGGTCGACAGCTCCTTTCAATCCTTAGCGTTTTCATACTTGACCAAGAAGCACATTAAAAATGAGATGTTTTTTAGTATTTCCCAATTAGAGTAATTTTATTTCTTTCAGTATCGCGGTGAACTTTGGAGGATCATCCGTAGAACTGACGTTTAAGCCAGCTGACAAAGCTCTGGCTCAACCGATACTTTGCAGACGAAAAGGAGCTGTTGTAGATGTCTTAGTCTGACGCCAGAAGCAGTTTTTGGGTTTTCGCAGTTCATTGGAAATGCAGTTTCTGATATATTTAATTTACTGAGAATACTCTATTGCAGTTGTCTCATTGATTTACTCAGGTGTTAAGTTATAGCAATAATATTTATAGTGTCTATGATAAAACAGTTCTTTTTTTATTTAACTTCGTTGTTTGAAGTGAAAAAAACTAACTCTTTGCTGTTCTACATCACATCAGCGGTAAAACTGCTCGTTATTAGTTATTTTCGGAGCAGAAAGTTTGCTACAAACTTAGGCAACAATAGCATTAGTTGCACGTTGTCATTCCAATTAAGCATTGCATTAAGGCTAATTTCCTTTTGGCATAAAACCTTTACATACCCTTAGGAAAGTTCATTCATGTCAGGTTTAGTCAGTTCTGCAACTGACGTGTTAACCATGGGCACGAAAACTCCGAAATTTCCCGTCGGAAATGAAAGGAATCTCAAAAGGCTTGGCGTATCCGACCCCATCCTTAATGGTGAGGTGCCTTCTTTTTCCTTTCTGGACGAGACGTCGGAAACTTCCTCTCGGACATTGGTTCTCGTCTTATTCAGCGGTTATTCCAGTGAGGTTTTCGTGTAAATAGTTAATACTTCTTGTGTCCTTACGGTGTATCATGCTTACGTGTAAAAAGAAAAGGGGTGGAATTATTCACCATATATTTTGAATAAAATTAAGAATACCCTTTCGCCTTGTTGAGTCTTAGTATCTGTAGAACCCAGGCTTTTTGCGTTCACTCCCTGAAATCCCTTCCTTAGTCATTTCCTGGGAACGTAGTCTTCTACGCAGCCGTTTTCAATGTCGTCACGCAACTCTTCTGGGGAGGAGTGTTGCGTTACGACACTAAGGGCCTGATTACATGAGCCGGGCTGGCCCGGTTAACCGGGCTGGTTTGAGTTTGCCGGGATCTCGGCATGTTTGTTAAACACAACAAAAATCAACTTCGCGATTAGATGACAACCGGGCCAGCCCAGACCGAAGCAGCCCGGCTCATGTAATCAGGCCCTAAGGGCCCGATTACATGGCGAATTTCAGCCCGGTCAACCGGGCTGAAATTTGGTTGCGATTACATGACGAACTTCAGCCCGGGCTGAAATATTAGCCTCGGCGTCAAATATGAAGAGAATTGCGCGCGAAGAGTCTCAGGAGAATCAACATGCGCATGTCCAAACTCACTATTCAGCCCGGGCTGAAATTCCGTTTTGATTACATGAGATTTTTTCAGATTTTCTGCCCCGTTTGCCCGGGCTCAGCCCGGGCTGAAAATCCTAGCCCGGTCTGAGCAAACCGGGCTAGGATTTTCAGCCTGGGCTGAATCCCTCTCCATGTAATCGACAAATTGATTTTGAGAGGATTTGTTTCAGAAGCCGGGCTGAAATTCGCCATGTAATCGGGCCCTAAAAACGGCTGCGTAGGAGACTACTGGGAACGGAATGCCCGGTCCATCTGTTGAGTAATGTGGATTCGATTGATGGTATTCCGATCAGTACGGGAAGCATGCAATGATTGCTAAACACAAACTGCGTTTCCACTACTCTGTGAATTACAGTGTTAACAAGTGTAAACACAAAAATCTTCTTAAACATTTGACCACCTTTTTTGCTTATAATGTATGGAAAGTGTGAAGAGAAGTTAAGTGTTACAAGGGTGTTAACCGGCTCCTGTCCGGGAGCGATGACAGAAAGAATTTCTATCTATTTCTCCAGAAACTCACGCAGAATTATTCCACGCTCAATGCCTGTCATTGTGAGGGAACATTTGTAAGGTTTTGAGTTGTGCAGAAAAACAGGTTAAGTATTGTTACTATATTTTGTTCTTAGCTTAGCCACAAGGGCTGGTTTTTCAACAATCGTCTTACAAATTGCTTTCTTGTCAAATGGAATATGGCTTAAGCTGAGACAATGCGCGCACGCTATATAGAATTGATTCAATTCATAAGAATTTTTCTTTTCCAAGGGGGAAAGGCAACCTTGACCTTCCTGCACGTTAGTGCCGGCGGAACTCTGCCAACTGAACCAACCGGGCGGCTACGCGTTTTATCTCTGTAAAATCGCGCAGAAACAAAAGTAAGAATTTCTCTCATCCGAACTATCTGGCTCATTTTCAATGAGGGGTCAAGTGAAAGTGTTACTCGCTTCCGTGCTGCACCAGTTTTACAAATTCCGTCTTTCGTGATTTGGACCGTGAAGCAAGTCCCTGGGGACTAGTTGATGAAGCCACTTGACACCAGTAAAGAGGAAGCATGAGCATGTTCGTGCGTGGAATGATGAATATCGTAAAGGGTGTATGAACAGAAATATGTCCATGTTTTGTGCTTTGAAAAGCAAAAGAAATGCTGAAAACTACTGTTAGCTTAACTCGGAAATGACTAAGAAGCTATACTTGGCAATTTGGTTCGTTTTAGTTCAAGTTTTCGTCAGACAAACTAGAACTTTCACAAGCGATGGCGAAGGTGAGCTAATATACGCAGTCTACATGTAGGTTTTGGTGAGTTTTTTTTTACCTAAAGGACTGATTTATAAAAACACTCTTGGGTAAGACAGGAAGGTTAAGATCCTGAAGCTCTCATTGTATCTTTTTCACGGCAGATTGGGCCCACTGACAGTTTTTAAATAGCGAATTTGTCATGGCCAATCTAGTATTCCTCTTACGAGCGGACTTGATTCAAATACCGTGGTTGATCGTCAATCGCAATACGTTTATAGTTTTTAACTGGTACTGCTTCCTTTCTATGAATCTTCGGTTTTATGAGTCCTAACAGCTGAAGTTAGTGTTCTTTGTAGAAAGTAATTATACGCCTTTTGGGGTCACTTATTTAGTGAAGTTTGATAATCTTCAAAAACAACGAATTCAGTAGGGCATGCATGCAGTGTTTAATTTTGAATGCGGTTCAGTGCACGCATTCAAAAAGAACAATTGTTGTTAAAGTGTCTTCGTTTCGGAGCCTATTGAGATTAATTGCTCACTTCATTATACAATTTTCAATAGAAAACAGCTGGCTTGTCGCGGCTTTCGTAAACGCAAGACGCCAATCTTACCAAGTGTTTGTGTTCGACCGAGATGCGACAAGCTAAACTACAGAATACAGGGCCACTTATTTACATACTATTGAATAACAATGGTAAAATGTTGACTGTCTTTACAAGCTTTTATAGTTTGTAATGATCAAGGTCTCCAAGATCAGGTCATTTTAGAGAAGTAACTGTTTAATAATGTGGTTCTGGAAACAACCGTTGTCTGATTCAAGAGGGTAGTTTCTTTAGAAACTATGGTGATTCAGTTTTGGCGTTGAAACTAACCATCCGTAAACAAATACATACAACTGCACAAAGCCCATGCATTGGCATTCAAACTTGTCCGAGCGAACACTGACACTGTCTTTTTTGATGGCCGATGAACCGATAAAAGAGTATCTAATATTGTAGTTGCGATGCATCAAACAAACCTAAGCAATCGTGGTTAAAGTTTATGACATACACCATCTGATGAAAAAAAATTATATAACCTTACTGATGCAAGGTCGGATTTCATTTATGCTTCACCCTACTTGAGTACTGCAATATGCATTGTATATACAAGTCTACGTTTAATAGCCAGACGGGTTTCTTATCTTTAGGGAATGACCAGTGTAGCACAGCTCCTGGTATTTTAAAAACAGTTGTTGACGTTTACGTGTAAGTCAAAGCGTTCGGATCAGTGACTACAAGTATAAATATGTTGTTAAGTTGCCCTGACATTTGATATGACAAGCTTAGCTTATGTGTTGGATTGAAAACCTTTAATTCCTACATGAATTGTTAATTTTGGCATGATTTTTGTATTGGAGCACTACTGCACTGAGTGCAAATCTTTCAACTAGAATGTTTGTCCCTCTCATGGTTCAGTGACTTCTGTTAGTGAAGTTCATAGACCTGTTCCAGCACAAAAGTCTGTTACAGACAACTGTGGCATGTTTCCATTTTTTGAGGTCACAAATTGATCCCATGTTAATCTTCTGTTATCTTTGGTTAGAACAGGTAATATTTAGAGAGATTACAGATATTAGATGCCGTCAGCCAGCCAGCTGGCCACAGCGAGCCAGCTACAGCCAGCCACAGACAGCCAGCCAGCCAACAAGTCAGTCAGTCAGTCAGTCCATAAGTTGGATGGTTGAGCTCACAGTTAGGCATTTAAGCCATTCCTTATCAGCTAACTACTTGACTCATTCACCTTCAGTAGTTAACCAATCATGACAGTAGTTAATCAATCCTTATTAATACAGACCATTAACTATTTTCTTGAAATGTTTGTTAGAATGTAACTTTGTTTGGAACCTATTATCTTGTGGTACCCAACAGTACATTCTGTAAGCACTCAACATTTCCTTTGTTTCTGTTTGCTTGTCAGCTTCATGGTTTGTTGGCTGTTACAATGATAGCAATATTTTTCAACATTCATCCTTTGAACCTTCACATTTTGTGGATCATGTGACACCCTTTTCCTGTATTCGTCGGTGTACTTTTAATGAAAGGTAAGCCTAAAATAAAATTATTGGTTTGTCAACATGAACAACAGTTGTTGGTATTGTTCCATGATATCCTATTTTTCCATTCACTGAAAATGATGCTCTACCAGCAGGAACTTCATGAAAAAAATTGCTTTGCAAAGTGTTTACAAAAATACAGTACGCATTTGTGACTTTTTTTATAAGGAAGGCCTTAGCAGAAAAACGGTAATAACATGCATGATGCTAATGACCTAAGGTTCTTTTCTTGTAATACCCAAGATGGGAACCATCTCAAAGACTATTTTAACAATGAGAGTTTTGTACCCACAAATGGACTGAGGAAGCAGACTGACAATAATATTAAATATATTAAGTTGAATTTGTTTTTATCCAAGCTTCAAATATGCTGCAGTTAAGAATGGTAGCAGTTGCTTTTGCCTCTCACAAGTAGAAGAAAAGAACAGATTAAATGACGCTTTCTGCAATCTGAGGTAGGTATAATGACTGTTTATAAAATTTGTGGTTAAAATTACATGTGTTGAACAATATATTACTCACTTTTAATTATAGATCGTTTTCATGTGACGTCACAGTGGCCATGTTGGTGCATAAGGCTAACCCTCTGGGAATTGAACTCTATTATTATGCAAATACTTTCTTTTGTTTCATTGAATCAATATGGCCAACAGTCACGTGACTGAAATTGATCTGTTGTAATTTAAATATTTGAATTAAGTTAAATTATAATTGAATTAATTATCACAAGTGCACATAAGACTGAGATGATAGATACATGTACATGCAGTTAATGACATGTGCTGCAGAAATTTGATTATAGTTATCTTATATGTCTAACAAGCTCATGTTGAATAGTATTTTATTGAAAAATTCCAAGAAATGTTGTTTACATATTAATGACCCTCAAGGCTGTGCTCTAAGAAAAGTAGTTGGGTACCCAAACCTCCAAACCCTTGAAATCCAGGGCGCCCAACATGTAAGTTTGGTGCAAAAACTAATAATTCCTGGTCGCCTGATGGCAAAAGTAAGTCGCCGGGGGCGACTGGGTGCCACTAGAGCACAGCCGTGACCCTATTTCGACAGGAAGAAAAAAAGAAAATAATTAATTTTTAATGATAATGATCAGGTACACCTAGTGTGTTTTGAAACTTTCACTATCACTGCACATGTAGTCAAACTGTTTTAAAGACAATGGTACTTTTACATACACCAGTGTTATACACATTTTTGTTAAGTATATATACAGCTGACTCCTGACAACTCAATTCTTCAAGGGAAACAAGAATTAGCATTGAGTTAGTGGGAGTTCAAGCTATTGAGGGTAAAATATAAAGAAAATGACCTGAAGGGAAAATAGATCACTTTTTGGTCTACTACATTCCAAAATAGATTTTTAAGTTAAATATTGTTAGTAGTTTTTCCATGGAAAACTAGGATTGCTGAAGAGGTTCTTTTCTTTACATTTCAGTTGCCATAAAAGCAAGAATATCACTTGTGGGGGAACAAACTCAAGCAGTGTTTACTCCACAGCTGTACCCTTGATTGTAGCACTGAACTTAAGCTTGCCAAACCAAGTGAAAGCAAATGCTTCAGTAGCTGCTATCTCTGAACTGTCAATCAAGAGATGGTCAAATGAAGTCAGTGGTCTGAATAGAATCAGAGAAGGAAATCAAACTGCTGATAGTTTCTCAATTCAATGGTTTTCAGAACGCAAGGTTTTTAACACAATTTTGCATACCTTGAAAGGAAACACAACAAGAACCTCATCTCATCTTGAATTTATTGTTCCTGGTCATCACAATGTCTGTGTCCAAGCCCGTAACTTGTTTTCTAAGTTAGAAAGATGCATGTTTGTGGATGTTGTGGCCCCAGTAAAAGGCTTGCAACTTGTGGCAGTCTTTTCAGAAAGAACAAAGCTGGAATTGTTGCCATCTTTATTAATTCCAACAGTAAAAACTGTGCATCTGAAATATCTTATAATGAGTGGATCCAGACCTGAATTTACTTTTGACTTTGGAGATGGTAGTTCTTTACTCACTGTGGCAAAAGCTGTTTCAGGTCGCATCGCACTGCAATGCAGTTGTGTCACTGTGTCACATGTTTTCCAAAGATGTGGCAATATAACTATTAATGCCACAGTATCTAATTCTATTAGCCATGAATCTGTTGTTCAACCTGCTATGGTTAACGTTTTTATACAGTCATTGGAAATAGATAAAGGTGGGAGGAAAGACTGTATCTATGTTGAAGTGAATGTACCCAAGACCTTGAGGACCAAAATCAGAGGTTCTAAGGGATGCATCGTGTCCTATGAGTGGAATTTTAACGATTCATCACCCAATGTCATTACACAAGGTGGGTTACCTATCTTATAGGACACACAACAAAATTACTCAATTCTGATTGGTTGAAAGCAGTATAATTAATCCCAAACAGTACTCTGTACAGGTACCTATTGAGTTTCTTTGGCAACGGCACATGAGCACAGCCAAGCGTTGTAAATTTGAACATTTTGATAGGGGAAACTGGACAAAAGGCATATAAACTAAAGTTACCTTTCTCTGGAATGACTTACTGGACTTATTTATTAGAATACACAATAATTTAAAAGTTGCGTGACCTCATACAATTTGTAGTTTTGTTGAGAGAACTGTAGATAAAAAATTGTGTGACCTTCTTGTACAACTCATGATTAATAGGTACTTGTGATTTTAAAATTCTTTTTTGCTATACTTGATATTTTTTAGGAGAAACTGATTGATATACTGTACCATAAGCTTCATTGAATGACTGGTTCAATTAACCTAGAAACTTGCCCATAGCTCTACTGTTGATCATTAAATACACTGTAGAAACTGTGGGATCAACTTATGAGAGACCCTCCATGACTTAGATACTCACTTGTTTTGAACAACAATCTTGTTCATACGGTCTCTGTGTAATGTTATGCTGGTAGGCAAAAAAGGGAATGAGAGTCCAGGGGAAGGGATGGAGGTAAACCTGTAGTATCCCTGAGTTAGGTAGACCTCCAGCTGTATGTCAGTGTAGTTGGGTTGCTTTGGTCAAGGTGGCTTTAGGTTGAAGTGGGAGACAAACAAAAATTACAACAACCAACAACTATTTTAAGTGACTATCACTACAGTGACAAGCTGGCTCTAGTAAAAGATATTTCATATTTAATTAGTTGTTTTTGTCTACATTCTCCCTAAACATCCAATTTTCAATCACTGAAAGAAATAAAATAATAAAGAAGACATACTGTACATGTAGTGCCCTATATTGTACATGCACTGTGGGACATGAATACTTCACTGTTGCAGAACCACTATATTCTGATGAATTGGCTATTGCTGTGTTGCTTACTATTTTCAATTAGATCCAACAGTTTCCCACACATTCTCCACTTTGCGACGTTATTATGTGACAGTTATTGCACATAATGAGCATGGAAGAAAAGAGGCAGTGGCAGAAGTGTGTGTTCAAGAGAGATTGAAGGGTGAGTAAGTTCTTTATTTGGAGTGTGGTGACTCCTTTACAATTAGGTGGAAAGGGCAAGGTTTTTGATATGTGATAGTTGGGAAGGACCAAAGCCGCAAGCAAGCTGTCTTTGAATGTTATTTCACTTCCCTTTTAATAATGCTTTCTATTTCTTCCTAAAGATGTTAACACAAAGAACAATAATGATGATGATGATGATCTTGTCTTTGTGGAGGTTGTTTAGACATGATGATATAAACACCAGACACTAATACTTCAAACAGAACATAACCGATAAACCCCACTGACAGGAGGCATGCAGAGCATTGGGCTATTTGCAAGCTTTGATGGGAGGTTGAACTGAGGAATTAAATGCAACAACTCCAACTTGTAATCAAAAGGGAACTTGAACCCTCAGACCTGCAGGTTACAACACAGGCACCCTATTCTCTTGATCTCACTGCCTCCACATATTCACAGTATTTCTACTCACTGTGTTTTGTGTTCTGTAGGTGTTGTCCTGGAGCCTGAAGTGTCCCAGTTGATAATCAGTACTGATGAAGATACCAAGAAGTTTCATGCAAAGCTTCGGCCAGAGCTACCAGGATTTGGAACAGTAAGATTCAGTTTTTACCGCAGTGACAGGAATTATCCATTGACTCCTGGTCCAGGCTTTCCTTTCTATCATAATGAGAAAGCAGGGAGGTGTGTAACTGTTCTTCATTTCAGGCGAAGTTAATTAAGGCAATTTAATTTTGTGGTACTTCTCACAACCTCGTGACAGAATAAACATTAAAATATCTGCTGAGTGGTGGACAGATGTTATTAATATTTTATTCCCAATTTAAAGACCCTTGTGACAAGTTCTTGTGAAGATCATCGTGGCATTCCCGCAACACAGAAAAAAAATTTGACAAAGAAGCTCAGTGAAGTCATGATCTTACTCCAAAACTGCTTAAAATCATAAACAAGAAATTATTATCATTTTCTGTCCGTAACAAATGATACATTTTGATTAATTTCTTTGTGTCTCTATAATAATTTGACCAGCATCAAACAAAGAAAACAAAATGGCATGGCTACCAGTTGTAATGAAGTTATGTTCCCAGCACATAATAGGCTAATGGACAAAACTTTGGACAACACTCTTCCTCCCTTGATCCTAATTTGTTGTTTGCGTTATTTCCAAAGGTATATTGTGTTTGCTGAAGCAGCCAATAAAGTGAGTCGCATATCTTCCAATAGAATTGAAGTCTTTGTGCTGGACCCCATAATAAAGGTAAGGATGTTGCATTTGCTGAGTATAGTGCATGCAGCTGTTTTGAATGTGTTTCAGTGTGAAATGTGTTGCAGGATTGTCAATCCCTTCACATTGATATCTTAAAAACATGGTTTTGTTACTTACAGTAGTTATAAAACTGGGAGGATGAGTTGAAATGAACATGATTTGCAGGTCACTGGCACTCTAAAGTAGTGCATGACTTAACTTATTTTTTATATTGTTTCAACAGCTTTCTATTCATCATGATCCTGAAGGGACAGTTCTGAGAGGAAAGCTGACCCACTTAGTTGCACGGTTGGGTAAAGGAACCAATGTCACCTATTACTGGGATTTTGGTGATGGATCACAGGAAAATACCACATCAGCTGATGTCTATCATACGTTCACCAGGTAATTAAGAGCTGTGCCTAGAAGGTGTCTTAGGTCTTCATTTTTAGACTTGGAGCAAACATTGTGTAAAGTCTTTGTCTAATACTCACCACTTTAGAGTGAGGAGGGGGTCTTGTTATCTTGTACAACTTATGCAGGACTGTGCTCTAGTGGCTCCCAGTCACCCCTGGTGACTTACTCTTGCCTTTGGACTACCAGGAAATATTAGTTTTTGCACCAAACCCTTACGCTGGGCACCCTGGATTTGAAGGGTTAATAGATTTTGGGTGCCCTTAACTACTTTTCTTAGAGCACAGCCTTGATGTCTAAATTGTGCAACTGGTGATATTTTCTATTTGAATGTGTAACTGGTGACATTTCAACTTATTATTTTCATGAGAGCTGTACAGCTGATGAAATTGCATTTACAGTCAACTCTCTCGTAAGCGACCACCCTTGGTGCACGACAAAGTGGTCGCTTACGGGAAAGATCAACAAAATAAGTCTAACACTGGATTGATCAATTAAACATATTACCCAATCAGCTAAAATTAGGCAAATAGAAACTAATTTATTTGATTTTTTTCACATGCAGCAAGTTTCGGGACCAGTAGAGTGGAGTGTACAGTACTTGTCAATGTGTCTCATGTTAATGAAAATCACCTGAAATTTAAACCAAACAAAACCTAGGAAAACAACGGGGTAGTGTCATTAAAAATTGAACTTTTGTCACTTCTGAGTAGTGATTTACTAACAATCATACATGATTATGTCGGGTGGTCGCTTACCAGGAACAGAAAACAAAGAATAATTTTATGTCAAATTTCTGGCCTAAAAAGTGGTCGCGGTCGCTTATGACATTTGAGTGGTGGTGGCTTACAAGAGAGCTCTGGGAACAGTATTTAACTGAGAGACAAAACAGTTGTTTACAAAGTGGTGGCTTACGGGAGGTGGTCGCTGACGAGAAGTGGTCGCTATGAGAGAGTTGACTGTATTTGCAATAAATTATGGGCACTTGATATTTGGTATTGTTGTTGAAGTAAAGCCTACTGTTTTTCTCATACTTATCTCTTTTACAGGAGAGACAAGTTTGAAGTCCGTGTAACTGCCAGTAATGCTGTGAGCAGTGAAGATGCTTTCATGCATATTTTTGTGACTGATTTACCCCATTGTTACCCTCCTGAGGTGTCTATGATTGGAAATAGGGAGAGGGTAGGTTGGTTTGGCCACCATGGTCCTAGATTCTTTAGCTTTTGAGTGAAGCAACGAGTGCTGTAAGTGTGTGATGCTTAAAAAACAAAAGAACAGTATTGCTCATTTGACTTAAGTTCACAGCTCCTCTCCCTGGTAGTTTTGTTTTCATAATAAATAGTATCTTCATAGTAATTGTTCTTGCGGAAAGGTGCAGTGAGGTCAACCCTATGTGAAGCACCAACCCAAAGGCCAGACCACAACACCAGGAACTACGTCCCCTACTCTTAACAATCAGCATGTGGGTTCTTTATGGCCCGACACAGTGATCTGTATTTGATGTGCTATTGCTACAGTGGGTTGTTAATTGGCTCAAGCTGCAGCTCATGCATGTAGTATCAATTACGTATGTAGTGATAATGTTAGTAGTGTGCTCCAGGGGTTTCAATAAGTTTTGAAATAGCAGTCTGAGCTTGCTAAAGTAAGCGACGACCTGATTAATGTTTTTTTTAATCATTTTAGTAAAATCTAGACAAAGTAGGCGGCGGTGAGAGGTAAATTCTGACAAACTAGGCGGCGATTTTCACCGGTTGCCGGCTTCTAATGAAACCCCTGGTGCTCATGTTAATAATTATTGGACCTGCATATCTCTATTTGAACCAACTACAGTTGAACCTCGATTATCTGGACTCGTCGGGACCTCGGTAAATAGTCCGGATAATCGTAAAGATGAATATTAATGAGATAGACATGTAAGCAAAAAGTATACAGCAAAGAAAACATTATTTGAATTGTGAAATCTACACAGCCTGTATGTATATATCAGCTGAACGCATTAGAATATTTCTTTGTCTCGTTGCACTTGTAAATTTTGAAAAGCGCACAGGATAATACGCTGTTTCAACAGTCTTTTGAAAGGATTATTGGGTTTTTTGTGACTTTGAGTTTTCAAGATCACAACTAATTACTATTCATGAAAAAATTGGGACCAGAGAAAAAAGTCCGGATAATCGAGGTCCGGATAATTGAGGTTTGACTGTAGATACCGGTACTAGAGACCGGTTGGCTTAGTCAGTAGATTACCAGAGTTGCGCATTGGTGCTTGCTGGTTCATACTCTGGCCATACCACCATTCGCAGTCTCTAAAATTACTGCATAGATACTGCTGCCTCTGCAATGATATTCTGCAAATGGTTCATGTACATGTACTCTTCTTGGATATGGATGGTAAACTGTTAGAGGTGACCCCATCTCACAACACTTTTTCCCAATAATAATAATGTGGGATGTTAGAAAAACCTACGACCGGTTAGCTCAGTTGGTAGAGTTCTGGACTAATGTGCGGGAGGTCGTGGGTTCAAACCCCGGCCGGACCAACACTCAGGGTCTTTAAATAACTGAGGAGAAAGTGCTTCCTTTGCCTTGACATGACATCCACAATTAATTCGGTGGGATGTTAAAGAACCACTAGGGACGTAACGAACCCTGGCTGTGACCACCCCTGGTGCTGACCTCGCCCGCAGTAATTGGTGCTCGCTGTTGCGGTGTCCCTGCCAGCTTGGCGAAGTTAAATAAATAAATAAAAGAAGCCACACACTATTCAAAAAGAGTAGATAAATATATATAAATGCAATGTAAATAAATCTATTTAATAGATACTAATATTATTAATTATTATCAGTTGTGCCTTTCTAGAATGTCTTAAGAAAAACAAAGATATTGAACCAAGTATTGCTTTTTATATGCCTGCAGTATGAAAAGAGTAAAGAAAAAGGCTATCAGTAATTCAGAAAGAGAAGGGAGCTCATAGAATACTCCATGACCTTTGAATTTTGTTTGAATTAAAGGTAAACCGATCTCAAGAAATTCGCTTGGAAGCTTATGTCACCTTGAATAATTGCAGTAAGACAAAAGAGGTTTTGTACTCATGGAAGGTAAGAACTTTAACTTCTGATGTAAGGAATCAGGCCTGGAAGATTATGAGCTTGGAACAATTTTGTTTGGTTTATTACATATCTGTGACAAGGAATTCAATTAAATTCTCATCTCTTGTCATTGTTTTGTCAAAAGTCATAATAATTTATATGCATGAAGTAAAAGCTACTAATTATGATCCTCCAAGGGTCTTTACACCCTGGACCCTGTACGGCACATTACCCTTGTACCCACTGGAGGGGCCTTGGTGGCCCCTTTACCACCTGCCTGCCTCCTTAGGTTAGATTCTTCCTCTATTTTAAAATCTTTCTGACAACTCTGTGTACTAAGTAAGATTTTATATTATGTTTCTTGGAAGGAAACAAACTTCAGCTGCAAACACCCTGCGTGATTTTGCATTATTATTGTGATGTGACTGACAAAAAAAGTCAGTCAAATTGATCATTGGCTAATCAGCTTTGAAAATTCAACCCTTGGTGCTCAAGTGTTTGAGAGAGTTATACATTGCAGGACTCAAGACTAGCTTTTCAGCTTACTAGCCCAATGGCTAGTGCACATGTTTTGTGCTAACATTTTCACTGACCAAAATGGCTAGTGAAGCACAAAACCTACCAGTCTGTGGCTAGCTGGCTACCATTAGTCTTGAGCCCTGCGTTGTCAGTAAAACAGCCAGATATAATTTCACATGTTTTACACAGTTTTGGCCTCAGCTTTGAGTGCAGCTGTAAAATACAGGGCCACTTTGGTCCACTTCCTTTACTGTACATGTGTCAGAGGCTTTTGTAGAACAAAGCATATAACAATGGACACTGTTGTTATGCAATTTGGTACGTAAATAAGGGGCCCTGTATTCTATACTTTAGCCCAACTTTGTCTTTTTAATTATTTTAATTCAAAGAGGTTGTTTTATTTGTGTTTTAGGCTGTTGTTGTTATCGCATTAGTGTTACAACCTCAGGACATAACTAACAGTAGTGTATCCCATCTCTTTTTGTTTTCAAATCTTCAAAATCCCAGGTGAGAAATTTATCAAAAAGAAAGCCGGTTCAGCTAGATGATGTCAGCTTTACAGAACAAGTGCTCATTCTTCCTCCTTGTATGCTGGAATATGGGAATCATTTAGTCCATTTAGAGGTACTGTAGGCATGCACACAACTGAATAAAGTGCATTGATATAACGAGGGCGGTGTGTCTTATCAGGACTGACAAAAATGTTACAAGGCTTGAAAGCTAGCTATGACAGTGTCAACTTTAAATAGGGTTAAATGCAATTTTAATTAACTTAGTTAACGACTAGGAGCAAGTTGCTCTGTTTGTTGTGGCGTTGCATGGCATTAGTGTGTGTGTTATAAGTATTTTTGGGGTGTTGCCTGCAGTGTTGTTATTTAGCATGTGCGTGTGTTATTTGCATGTTGGGCTTCTCCATGGCGTCTTCTGGCAGTTAGAGCGGTCAGCGGTTCTTTTGCACATTATGCGTGTGCCTTCGCATGTCCTTGTGGCTTTGTGTAGCTCAGCGTTCAGTGTGTTGGCACTCGCGGGCTTTTGAGTATTTCCCCTCCCTCCTCTCCCTATTGGGGATGGTTTTTCCATTGAACTTATTGTTCAGTGTGACGGGTGCTTCATTTGGGGTCTGGGGTGTTGGGCAGGGCTCGTGGGTGGGTTGCAGGTAGGGCAGGCTTATGGGGTGTTCCACCGACCAGGGGTTGGGTCGCTGGTAACAATCCCCAGATCCTTGAGCACCCAACCTCCATTTGTGACACAGGCTTTAATAACCTTTAATTACCTTTCAATCCATAAAAAAGAGCAATGTGTACTTTCATCCTGTGGTATTGATACATTATCAGGCATTCACTGGGCTGTCACTAATTTTTGAAGTAGATGGCGATAAACAAGAAAAAAAAAAGCTAGAAGTTCTGAATGGTTTACTTAATGAGAATACATTGATCGGCAGGTAAAGGTCAAAGGCACTGTTTTATCAGCTGGGATCAAAAAGTATATTAAGATTGTGAAGAGTCATTTGGTGGCAATAATAGCAGGGGGAACGACAAAAGTTGTTGGCCGAAAAAACAAGCGCATTACCATGAATGCCTCATCCTCGTACGACCCAGACTACCCAGATGAGGGTCATCAAAACCTTAGGTAAAAGACTTTAATATAGACTGAGATAACTTGAAATAATTTGTCAGTATTTAAAGGAACAATCCTGTGATGCAGGAATCTGCTGGTATTTCTGCTTTGGTAAAGCAACCTTTTGGCAACAGAACTATAAGTCTGAAGACCCTTTTTAAGAGTCACTCAGACAGATGATTTAAATTCTAAATCCAGATTTTCTTAATTCTGACCTGCTCTGTTCCTTTGGCAATGGATTTGAAATTAGTGTTATTAACCAGTGGTCCTATAGCAGTAAGTTGGAAATAGGAGGTGTTCTAAGCTTGACCACAATTCTCATTGTATACTTTGTGCCCCCACAGGTTTCGCTGGAGTTGTCACCCTTTGGGAAGAAAAGACATTTCCTG
Source organism: Galaxea fascicularis (assembly GCA_948470475.1). Lineage (NCBI taxonomy): Eukaryota > Metazoa > Cnidaria > Anthozoa > Scleractinia > Euphylliidae > Galaxea > Galaxea fascicularis. Next base: position 27,049,685 of record OX419343.1, on the reverse strand, counting down.
TTTCAATCAAACAAAGTTGTCTGGATTGAATATGAGTTCAGCCATCCTTACTTTTCAACTTGATTGGTTGCTGGCTGATATCACACATCAGTTTGAAGTAGTAGTCTTCAAGGATTCCAGAAATTTTTCATCTTTCCAAATTATCTATGTGCACACAGAAAGGCCTCACCTGTAAGTTGTTTTTATCCTAATGGGGGGAATTCTCCTTCTTGTTGTAACGATTATGATTGTGATTAGAAGAACAAAGAGTCAAAGATGCCAAGGCACCCAAGGCCATGGGATGTGGCTTGATGTCATTGGAAATGTTTTAGGTTTGCTAATAAGACCCCTGGCAAGGACTTGATGCCTGTTTGAAGATTCCAGCAGGGTTCGTATAGAGTCTTGAATTCTTGAAAAAGTCTGGAAATTTGTAAACCAGTTTTCCAGGCCTAAAGATGGAGTCTGGAAAAAATTTAATGGTAAAAAGTCTGGATTATTTTTTTGTTGTGAAAACTGAAACAAGTGCTTTGTTGCTAAGTGAATTTTTTCAGGTAGTCCAATCTTATTTAAAATTTTGTCTTTGGCAAACAGATCTCTCTTATGCCAGCATTGCATCGTGGTTACTGTATGTTCACAGTGCATCATGGGACAAACTTGGTTCCCGCATTTCTGGAGGTTTATGTCGATCAAATTTTTCAGTATTTTCCTTTCATTTTGAAAAATGGGGAAGCGTGTTTTCTCTGCCAAGGGGAAAGCTAATGAAAGATTTAAGGCCTGGATTGCAGCAGGCCCTAAATCAAGGACAAAAGCCATTTTGAAGTATGAATATTGGGTTAAAACCGTGCTATTACCTATACTAAACTTTGTAAATTTGAGTGTGGAAAAAGTAATTAGCATTTTGGAAAACGTCTGGAAAAAGCAACCAAAAATCTGTACGAACCCTGCTCCAGGGAATAAGATCATTGCCAGTGATACATTATTTATATTGATAACAATGCATTCTCATATAAGCTTTCAGAATTTATATAAAATTCATAAAAGGCAATAATCAGACCAATATTCAATACAGAACAAAAATTGCTTGAAGAATTCGTTAGAACAAACAACACCTTTGGAATGCACTGCTTGCTAACTTTCAGCAGTTTTGTTTTTAAAGTTTATCGACAAACTCTGTGTTTAGATCTTTTTTTTTGTGAACGCACAAAGTTTGGTAATAGGAAGGCTAAATTATTTGTTGTGAAACTGGGATTCCAGAGTCGCCTTGAGGCACAATAAATATATTTGTCTATGAGGAAAGGTATTCACTCACATCATTATTACATTTGAAGGTTGTCGGCTAACTGTCCCCAGTGTGATAAAGGCCATGTAAATCCAAGTTTCCCATTGGTTGTCACTGGCTTGTGCTTATCTTGTCCACTGATTAACTCCAATGTCACTTACAAATGGCGACTGTACCACGTCGGTGACACTAAGTTGTTGAAAGAAGAGGACTGCCCACTAACTGAACCAGCACTTGATGACAGTAGTGTGAATCTTAACTCTGTTTTTAAAAGCACTCGAAAGACACTACCTACATTTCCACCCACAAATTCCCTGATGCCTGCAACTACAAGATCTGAGGTTACACCTACTCAGCAGCTGACGAGCAAAAAAGAAACAGACTATACTACAAAACCAACTGCTACAACATTTTCTCGGGCACGGTTTTCTAGTGGACGGATCTGTCAAAATCCTGACCAAATCTTAGGCCCAACAACATCACCTCCACGAAAACATCCATTTTGGCCAGGGGGTGGGCCTGGTAGTGGCAGTGGGTCAGGTGGTGGCACTGGTCATGGGTCTGGAAGTGGTACAGGGAGTGGCTCAGGAAGTGGATCAGGGAGTGGGACTGGGACTGGTACAGGGAGTGGGACTGGATCAAGTTCAGGGGTCCGACCAAAGTTCAACTCTCAACAAAAAACCACCAACATTCCACCAACCCAAGCTCATCTGAATTCTACCACAGTTGCTCCAACGACTGATGATGATGATGATGATGATGATGATGCTGTTGTGCCTCCATTAGAAACAATAATGTCTCCAACATATATGCCACCATCTGCAAAATATTTATCAAGCATTATTTCTCTTGACCGCCGACAGTTAAAACTTTCAGCAAAACAAACAACTACTGGACTCGGAAGGCAAAATTTTGTGCTGCAGGGCACATTTCTCAGAGGAGGACACACCTACATGGTGTCTTTCAAGGTGTTTGATGGTAATACTGGCCAGCAAGGAAAGGCTTCTGTCTTCTTCAACACAAGTCACATCCTAAGGTGTGGAGTCTGCAGTGTAACTCCAGATAGTGGAGTTGCTATGGAAACAAATTTTCAATTGACATGTTCAAGGTGGTTGGTAAGTCAGCTATATATATTAATGCATGTATAACTAAGTCGAAGTGGAGGACTCTAATTATGGTGTTAGTTGGGGTTTAAGTTATGAGTAAAGTGACAGCGTGTAGTGCTTTTTTCTATTTTAATGACAAGGTATGCAATTTTGCCCTTTAAATCAGGTTTATCTTAAGTTGGTAAATTCAGTTTTGTACAAGTGATAAAGAAATGTGGGCTCTAATGGCTAGGTTTCTAAAATCTAATGAATGTTTTTGCAGGGAAATAAGCCATATACATACAATGTACGCTACAGCATTAGTGGTGAAGGTGAAAGATTTTTCGTCTACTCTGGGTTCAAGGATAAGGTTCCATTTGTGTTACCGGCTGGACTACCCTTGTTCAGTAACACAGGTATTGTTTCTTAGATTAACCCTTTTAACCGTAAGAGTGATCAGCATCAAAATTCTCCTTGTAGTATCAATGCGTTAGATCAGTCACAAGAGTTAAGGACAGGATCACATGAGATGAATTTGCTTGATATTTTAACAATTTCTCCCTACTACTTCTATAGGAAATATGTAGGGGCTAGAAATGAGAATTGAAATTTTGAGCTAAGGAGTGTGTAGCACCTCGCAAAGTACTAGAAGGTAACCGTGACAACTGTGTCTGAGCCCCCAACTTATGCACCTGTAAGTGGAAACCTGACATACTTTGCTCTAACTCAAACTCCCCCTTTGGCAGGGTGCAAAAACTCTCCACAGAGTAGCGAGTGAAATGCAAGAAAGCTAGTAATGGCAGGCAAAGCAGATTTCCCCTGGAACTTCCTGAGGATACCCCCAACATATGAATAGCAAAAAGGGCCACTGGCCAGCCCCTGGCTCAAATTTAACTAAGCCTATATGATATTAAGCCATAATTAGCATTTGTTGGGTCTTGGGATCAGATAAATATTGTGGCACCTGGCCGTTCAACGTTTTAAAAACTAAAAGCGCAATCTTAAATTCTACTCTAAATTTCACTGGCAACCAATGAAGATCCCTAAGTACCAAAGTAGTATGGGCGAACTTAGGAATTAAGCATGTAACCCAAGCTGCTGCATTAAGAACTTTTTGAAGTCGGTCATATTGATATTGCGGAAGCTTATACAGAAGAGAATTGCAATAATCTAAATGTGATGTAACAAACGCATGAATCCAACACTTTGTAGATTCTGCCGACAGATATTTCCTAATTTGCCTAATATTATAAAGTCCCCGAAATGCCTTGCTACACACCTTTCCTATGTGAGTGTTCATAGACATATGATTATCAAACCAAGCACCAAGGTTTCTAACATGCTTTTAAAAGGGGTTGAATGTCACAGTCACCAACTTTTGCGCTGCCAATTCAAGACTAGAGTGCTCAAACCATAAATGAATAAAGGGGGTAGTTTCTAAAGAAACTGTGGTGCTGCATCGGTGGGTAAGTAGTGCACAAAAATTTGGTATTATCAACACAGTTGATAGTGTAACTCGACCAGTGTACAGGGTTGTGAGCGTTAGCCCTTCATCAGAGCTCTGGCAAAGGGCTAACGAATGAAATGTCAGCTTTTAGAATCCCTGTATGGTGGTCGATTTACACTGTCTATCGACTCTGTTGATGTTTGTGCTCAAACGATATGCTATTTCAGACCAAATTGGTCAAAATTGATACCCTATTTCAGACCAAAATGGTTGAAAACCATCCCCTTTGGTGCCACACATACCTATATAGCCCATGTAAGGTAGTACATCCCCCCACCCCACCCCACCCCCCGGGGTATCAGTATGTATGTGCAGGTTACCACAAAAATGTCAATCAAAAGTAATGATAAAGTAATGATGTTTTCTAGACTCCTTGTTAAGAAGTATTATTAGTTAAAAAGCAAGTATTAAAAAGTCATAAAAAGTATCATCAGTTAAAAATTACTAGTATGTAATTAATGGAACATCACATCCTTGTTTTAGTTCAGATCTATGTGACAGTGGCAGATGGACAGGGATCTCGCCGAAGGATTCAGCCAGTACGAGTTGAAGTAAAACCTCAAGTTGTACCTGAAGGGATCATTATGGAAGAAATTCTGTAAGTTCTCTTGAGGTAGAAGTCAGTAGCTACTGCTGGTTACAACCTGAACTTGCATTTGCCTAGATCTCTTGTTTAGATTAGATTTGGGACAATAAATCTGCTAAACTCTGCTTGTATACATGCGCATTGTATAATATTCAAGACCTAGTTTAAGTTTGGGTTAAATGAAACCTATGCTGTACAACATGTTGTCCGCAACACCTAAAATGTTGTAGAATTTTCATTACATGTTTTCTAAACGCTTAAGAATGTTGTGCATATACATGATTTTGTACAGCACACGAAAAGCACACTCTTTAGAAGGTGCATACAAAAGTTGTAGACTAAAGCATTGGCATCCATCATCATCTTGTAGTTTCATGCACGTGGCACCAACAGCAGCCTCTAGTATCATAGTACACAATTTTTGTAGCCGCTGTACAACAACTCAGTACTCTACGTTTTATTCAGGTCACCTTGACACTCATTCTGTAAGGTATAAACAACCTCCGTCCCAGAATGGTTCTTATAAAGGAAAAATTACAAAAAGATATCAAGGATAGGACGACAGAAAGCTTGGAACAATACAGGAAGCATGTGGCTAAAATACAAACGTACCTTAGCGGTGACTCTACGTACGACAAAAAAAACTACCAGTAGCAAAAAGCGTAAAATGAAACAACCTGACTTACACTATAAACAATGAGACGAAAATGAAAAAAACGGCCTGCACAAAAAAGATTGGCTTTTAAGAACTAAGACAAACAGAAGAGGTGTGAACGTACTTGGACTTGAAAGCGTTACATAATGAAACAAAGGAAAACAAATGAAAGTGTTGAACAGTTATGCAACTGCGGTAACAGTTTTAAATGTTAGTTGTTTCTTTGTTTCTTCATGTTAAAGGTTAAATCAAACAGTTGGGAACAAACTGTCATTGCTGCAAGAGGCTAGGAATGAACAGGGCATCCAGCAGTTTATTACTGCACTGGCAATTTCTCTAAACAGGTAAAAATTCACAAGTTGTTGGTGGCTCTCTTTTTGTTAGTATTATTTTGTTCCAGGGATGTGCTGACTTCTATGTAGATTACATTTCTCCTCTGAACTTCATCTTCAGTGTGCTTTATGTGGCTTGGTTCCTGACTGTTTTTTTTATTAGAAAAAGTGTTAAATTTACAGACAATCTCCTTAAAGACATGAAATACTCCTTAAAAACTCAGTTTTTGGTGCTAGAATACCCCTTGTATACTCCTTGAATGTTATGTACACAGACCATGTGCTCAGTGACCTGCTCTTTTAGGCTGGAGGTGACCTTGTTTTGTTACGAACCTCTCTATCTTTCTCTTGTAAATGTAGACTAGTTAGCATTAGAATAACATGATTTTCATGAGAAAAGCAAGCTTGCTGCCAGCCTTGCTTCTACTTAAAGGCCAGGTCACTAAACACCTATTTCTCCCACATGGCCCCACAAGCTTATAACTTTAAAATAATTGTTACCGTGTATAAATAAAGTTTCTTAACCTTAACCTTAATTGAGTGAGTGTAGCATACATGTGACCTGTCTGTGTTGCAAATGCTCAGAGCTAGGTGAAATGTTCATTCCTGTTTTTTTTCCAGGCTGGGTTCTGTTAGAAACGTAACCTCCAAATTTTACCTGAGAGTACAGATCAGAGAGAAACTTCTCCAAGGCATTCAGAATCTCACTGTGTATGACAGGGTAATCAGCACCAAATGCTTTTCTTACAAATGCTTTGTGCCTGATTTACAACAACAATCAAATTCTCAATTTAAGAGGAAAATGTAGTACTGGTTATTGGTTAAACTGACTATGTAAACTGGATTCTTTGGGGTGCTGTTCTTTTTTAGAATTCAGCCTTGCAAACATGTTTAGCACTACAGACTCTAACCAAGAAGCCAGATGAGGTATGTGTTTTCTGACTACCACGTATTTTGTTGGAAATATGTTTATTGTAGGGATTTATAATCAACCAGTTTTGATCATAAGCAGCAGTTTAACCGTTAAACTTAAGCCCTTAAATGGGGTCACCATGTATGGAGTGCAGTTTAATTAAAAAAATGGCAATTTGTGCTACATAATGGAGTTTAAGTGTGACCCTTATGCCTGGTTTTCAGATGATTAAAAGCTGTTGTCTGCAATTTGCTGAATTGGCCAACAAAGATTCTGCAGTGACATGGAAACAAATCTCTGTGATTGCTTGTGATCATTCTCTGTTGTGATTATCATGTTCCCTTGCCTTAAGGGGCTTGCCTTAAGGGTTGACTTCCAGCAAAAATGATATTTGATCAATTCATGACACAAAAACCAACTGTTTCATTGGCACTGCAATGGAAACTCATTCCGTGATAGTTAATATTTGGTCCACTTTACCGACTTAAGAGTGAGATTAAGGGCATTAATTTATTTTACAGCTCTTTATAAGGTACAATTAGGTAAACTGTTTACAGGTTGTAAAAAACGTCCAGTACTTCCAAGCCCTGCGTTGTTTATTGACATGTTTTTGTTTGTAGCTCTCTGTAATTAGTGTGGAAACCGCATCAAAGACACTTCACAAGCTTGGTGAGATGATGAAGCTTAAGCACAAAGAAGTGCAGGATGACTGGACAGTAGCCAGAGAGTTGCTAAGCCAGGAGTTCATTCAGAGTGTCACTAGAGTTACATCAAACCTCCTTGAAGCATCTTCACTGCTTGTGCAGAGGTATAAGACAGTTTTGTTATACTTTTAATGTTCTTGTAGTTCTGCTATTATGTACGCTGAAGTCTTTCCATTTTGTTTCCTCAGGAATTCAACGATGAATAAAGGTAACATGTTACTGAGAGCAACAGAAGCTGCGGAGGAACTCATTAAGGTTTGCTCAAGATTCTTTAGTCTATTTAGTGTATTCCTTTGAGTTTGAGAACTAGAGATTAAACAAATTTCCTATCATTATTTAGTAAGTGCTAAGTTGTCTTAACTTTAACCTGAATGAAGGAAACCTATTTGTTTCCTCCACATTAAAGAACTCAACAATTTTGCTTTGTTTTAGGAGCATGTGGTTAGCCAGTTAGGCTTCTGTTTAGCACCATGCATGTAAGGACATAATTGCTTATTTACCTTTTTTCCACATTGTTCTCTTCCCATTTCTTTGCAGGCAAAGTTATCCATGCAGGTTCTAGGAGAACAGTCCCTTCAAGTAACGACACAGAATATCAGGGTTATTGCAACCCAGAGGAGTTCTGTTTCTGACTTTCTTTTTTCTATTGGTGATTTCAAGTTTCACATGCCAACCAATCTAGAGAAACAGCTGAATATTGCATCTGCTGCAAACAAAGGAAGTTGTTTTGGAACTATGATGACTGTTTATCAAGAGAACCCTTTCTTCAGCAATATGGTGAGAAAATACAATGCCATGTGCTTTTGTTTACTCTGATTTATTTGTTTCACTTAGTAGGTTTGGGTGATTTCATAATGCTCTTGTATAAGCATTTCTGTAGCCTTCTTTGGCAAACGAACATATTAATATTTTAGCAGTAAGCGAAAAATCAAAACAGCAGCTTTATGACTTTCCAAAAGCACATTTTTATCTTCTTCAACTGCAATGTAGCCATTGTTGTCTTTGAAATCATTACTTTGTGGCATAGTTCAAACACTGTCTCAGCCTTTTTTGATAACTAAGCTTTCCATGTTTCAATCTTTGATGAACCCAGCCACATGTGGTTTAGTAGAAGCCCAAGAAATGACCAGAGAGAAAGCAAGATACAACCAGTATTTGAAAGGTGTTACTACAATCATCTTCCTCCTATGCTTTTCTCCTATTTATAGCTACACACCACAGTTGGCAGTCTGAGCATCAGCCGCTGTAGTGGCGAGGAGATACAAGTGAGAAACTTGAGCAGTGATATTCTTATTTCAATTCCTCATAAAAACTACTGGGTTGAACAGCATGCTGAGAACTTTACGTTGAAGTGGAAAAGGAAGAATATTCATGTGATCAATCAAACAGAAAATATGCTGAATCAGTCGCTGCACATTCGTCTGAAACCATTGTCTGTTCTTCCTCCTGGATTTGTGGTCAAACTTGTGGTCAGGTATGTGCCACAAAGCTGCAATGAACTTGCAGATCTTTTATGATCTTAAGATCCTGCCAAAGCCCCTTTACATGTCCCCAAGGGTCACTGAGTACCTTTGATATACTGCAAACATCTTCAGAAGCTACATGATTGTGCTCTGTGCTGCTTGCAGTGCTAGTTTAAAACAGTTATGGTTTGTAATAATAAATCTTGTTAATTGTTTTGTTGTTGAGTTTAATAATTAATTATTATTAAACTCAACAACAAAACAAGAAGGTTTATTATGTCAAAACATAAAAAGAAACAGAGATTATCCCTGTTGAGGATGTTCCTTTAAATTAATATTACTGTTTATATAATCCAAATCTACAATCTAACTACTTTAAAATGATTTATTATTGTTGTCCATTATGTTCACTGAAATGCTGTGTAAGTAGTAATATGAGTACAGTGTGAGTGTCATTGTTGCCTTTTCCACTATGTTTGTAACAACTGTAACACATCAATATAAAACAGATTCTTGTGCTTTGTCAGTTTGTGTTATTTTTACTTCTCTTGTAGCACTGTTGAAGCAGATTCATCCGCAGGGAATCTTAACATGCACACCATTGCAAGTTCAGGAGAAGCCATTGATTTGTTTCTCAGTCGGCAACAACTTATCAATGGTAACAAACAAAAAATGACAACTCTTTGTTTTGCTATTTTGTGTGGGGCTTATACATAAGTTGTTCACAGAATTTGTTCCAGATTTTTTTTTTAATTTTTTAAGGTTTGGGATGTGCCTTTGCCATCAACAATTCTCAGTTATCAACTCAGATAATTGCTACACAGTGTATATGCCATTTCGGAGTTGTAGGTGTGAGGACCATTTCACTCCAGCGCTCGACTGCTTCTTCAATTCCTGTTAACATTGTTTTTGTGAACCTGCAGACCACCAATAATCTTCAGCAACACGTAACTTTATAATAGCTCACTCACAGTCCAACTATATAAAATTGGCCAAATGAAAAAGCAAGTATCATCAAGATACTAAAAATGACTAATGAAAGATATTGAGAAGAAGAGGAACTTCCTTTTGTTAATTTTCTTGGGTATGAGCTGAACATAAATTTGTTCTGTGAATAGGCCCTTTACACTTGAATTTGACCATACAGAGACAATCATGAAATGAAGGAATCAAAGCCAGATGCCCTTGAGTGGTTTATAACCATTTTTCGAGTTCAGTGGCTCATAGATGCTCTGATAAAATATTATTAATGATTATCATATCATTTGAATGTGTGTTTTAGTTTCAGCATCAGTGTTTGCAAAGGTGGTTTTGGAAGACACAGCTTATTATCGGATTAAGTCGGTGGGTGAAGAGTTGTTGATTGCACTGTTCTTAGTAGTTGTAAATTGTGTTGTTCCATACCCTCCCCCACAAGAGTTAAATGGAAATTTCAAGGGGAAGCGGGGTGGCAAAAACAAAAGTGTTAAAAGAAAGTATGGAGCTAAATTAGAATTTCTGGAGGGGAGGAAGGGTGTGAACATAAAAAACTTTTCATGGGAGGTTATGGATATTTTCGAGAACCACACATTATTATTTTCTTTAACATCCCATTCACTTTCCCAGCCACCATGCTTCCTGATGAAAATTAGTGGGCAAGTTTTTTCTAGAGGCATGTTGTTTAAGTTCATGAGAACCATACTGGGGAGTGCTGGAAGCAACAGTTGGTCATCGGACATTGTCCAACCAAATTTTGAACATGTCTGGCCAGTTTCATATTTTGATCAGACATGATGTCTGAACTTGATGTCCAAACAAATTTGAATACAGTTCTCAAAATTCTGTATTCAACTGGGTTATACTAATAACGTCTGGTCAAATTGGTAAAATGTCCGACCAAAAGGAAGATTTGAAAGGACACATATCCTGTTAAAGAACAAAAATTATTTCCAGCACTGCTGGGTGTTCCATGATGTTGCAACAAATGTTGCTGTGTATAGAAGTTGTTGATTTTGTTTTGAAGATGAAACTGAACACTTGTGATAATTAATGTTGATGATTGTAGGTAAAGAATGGTCCAAAGTTTGATTATTTGTTGAGTATGCAGTGGATGGGATGTTTTTATTGGAACAAGCACAACAAAGACTGGGCCAGTGATGGATGTCAGTTGATGGAAGAAAGAACAGATAAAATGATTTTCTGCAGGTACTGTTGTTTAATCTTGACTCTTTACTTTAGATTCATTTACATGTACTCCTACAATGTAGTTCTTGATTCTTAAACCTTGATTTTGACCTCTGATTTCCAGGGGCTACTACAATAAGTTTTGAAATATAACAGTCTGAGCTAACCAAAGTAGGTGGCAACCTGAACAATTTTTTTTTTATCATTTGAGTGAAAATCCAGACAAAGTAGGTGGTGGTGAGTGGTAAATAATTTTTTCAAAGAAGGTGGCTGTTTTTACCAGTTTCCAGCTTCTAATGAAACCCCTGACTATTGACTCTTACAATATTTTTCTTCTTTGTTTCTATACTGTTGGTTCATAATCCATCAGTCTTAACTCTGGACTCTTCTCTGTTGGTTATTAATTTGTTATTCTTGATTCTGGTAACACTGTGTTTTTAGGACTCTTACTCTTTAAACTTGAGGTGCATGACTCTCTTATTGATTGGGGTCACTGGATTCTTGATCATTTGTTGACACCTGTTGCTGACTCTTCAGTCGGATGTCTGTCTTTTTTGTCTAAAACAACTCCCTTAATCTATTTGGAAACTGTTTCTAGATTACCTCATATTCTTTAATTAATTAATTTCAGGCAGATAGTATCACCTTGCTCTAACCATTCAGTGTTACTTTTCAGGTGTAACCATCTCACAGCATTTAGTGGTGCATTTTTGCGTCCACCAAATTCACTCAAAACCCAGGATCTGAGGGACAATGAGAAGTAAGAGAAAACAATTATATTAAGAATTTATATAGCGTACATGTTTGAAAATGAAGATGACAGAAGATTCTGTTGAAACATGTTTTAAAAGATGTTGTTGTTTTTAAAAATCGTAATAAAAATTATGAAAATCATTGTTTGTAAGAGCAATTTTTTATTACTGTCATATCACTGTCACCCCTAATCATTTATTGTTTTAAATTTTGTGAAATTCATCGTGGAAATACAAAGGGAATATTGATTTGTACAAGACAGTGGGCAATTTGAAAAAAAAAATTATTAGAATGTATAAATGGTTTAGTTCATCTCCATAATTATCAAAGCATCAATTTAAATAGCACTAGTTAACACTGTCTGAGTCAATGCTTTTTGGTAAGAACTGCATACCATCACTTGCATCCAAGCTTGATCACAGCATGCAAAATCATGGGCCAACTTTGTATTTCAAACTATTATGCAAACTTTGGCACTTACACAGGAGTGTCAGGTTTGCTGTAGTGCCTCTCATCATTGTTTTAAGAGAATTGTTTGGTTTTTTCTTGATTTTTTTTTTTATTGAAACTGAGACCCACCTGTACCTACCTGTACTGGTAGTTTTCATATACCGGGTAAATGTGTTTAAGTATTACCTTTTTGCAGCTTTTCTTTTTCATATCGTATCCTTCCGTTTGACATTGTAATTGTATGTAATTCTAATTGTAATTTGTATCCGTCGTCATGTTCATATTTTCTTTTCGCATTAATCTTGTAAAACAATAACTGAGGAGACCTGACGACACGACATTAACTTGTTCCGTCAATTGGATGGATATGGATCGTCTACAAATTTCTTTAAACGCAGCAGTTTCTGAAACGGTTCATTGGGCCACAGCCAACAAGCTTCCACTTAATGAGAAGAAAACTAAAGTTCTTACCATCTGTGGTAAACGTCTTTCCAACAGAATTCCGAATGACATTAATGTTTCTGTTAATGGATCGCAACTTGAAAACGTACAATCTGCAAAGCTCCTAGGTTTGGAAATTGATAAGGAATTGGCATTTCATTCGCATGTTGATAAGTTATGCAAGAAACTATCGCAGCGTATCGGAATTTTAAAAAAGATTAAACATTGTCTGCAAATTAAGCATAGAGTTCTCTTTTATAATGCTATTATTAGACCAGTAATGGATTACGTAAGTGTTATCTGGTCAAACTGTGATAAACATTGTCTAGATCGTGTTTTGAAGCTGCAAAAGAGAGCAGCGAGAATTGTCATTGGTGCTGACAGTTATGCACCCTCTGTTCAGTTATTTAACACACTCAAATGGATACCTTTCTTCGAGAATGCTAAATTAGCCAAGTGTTGTATCATATACAAGCGTTTGCAAGGTCGCGTGCCTAGTTATCTTACTAACTTATTAGTACTTACCGGTGAGACCCATTCACGGCAAACTAGATATGCTAAATTTAATATAGCCTGCTCTCGAGTAAATCGAAATACAGAAGGTGGTAGAACTTTTACTGTGACTGCTTCTCGGGAATGGAATAAGCTACCTCTTCAAATGAGGAAAGCCGAGACTCTTAAGACTTTCAAAAATTCTCTTTGGAATTGGATTTTTAAAGACCAGCAATCTTTAAATCATTTCTCTATATAAATATTGTGTGTCACTGTGTTGTATGCTGATAATTGTTTCATAGTTTTATTAGATCTTGATAATATTATGATAAGCTTTGATTTGTAACTATTTTAACTATTTTGATCTTGTAATGAGGGCCTCTAGTTTATTAGCATTTAGATGCTATTTTGAGCTACCCTCGATAAATAAAGACTTCACTCACTCACACTCACTCACCTAATTAATATAAGCTTCATAGTTTCCTTTAGGTCTCCTCGCCATTATTAAATCTATTCTTTCTGTTTTTTATTATTTTTCATTATATTTGTTATATGGCAAAATAGATATTAAATAAATAAATAAAATAAGCTATGACTCAGGATGTAACCTACTACTGTATGCCTCACATCACCAACTTTCCTTATTGATCAAGGTTTCCTTATTGTTCTGACAAATCAACCTAAAATAGGCAATAAAATTAATGATGTGCAAATTTTATTTTGTTAGTACCTGGTAGTTGACATAAATGGCAGTGTTATCTCAAGGTGGAAACAAACTTGAAATTCACGGAAAAATATCTTCAGTAAGAAAAGCATTACAGCCAAAACAGTGTAGTGAATGCTGTAAGAATGTTTGCATCTATACAAGAACTCAAATTTGCTATTGCTGTTACTGTATGCCTCAATTAATGTTTGATTGACTCATGTTATTAGCTGTGATGTCAACATGTAAAGAAACTAATTTTTTACAAGTGTACACAGTCTATAGCTTATTGCAGCAAGTGTCATAAAACTTAACCACAACCTTGGTTCTCTGTTACTCCATTGTCTCCTAGTGTGCCACGTTAAGGTTCTCTTTTTCATGTTTCCTGACAGGTTTAAACAGAGCCCCTTGACCCTGATACTGGTAATTTGTATATTAGCTTTGTACTTGCTGCTGCTTGGGTTTTGTGTACGAGCTGACAGATATGACAAGAAGAAGCTTGGAGTTATCTACCTTGATGATAACACGATTGCCTCTTCTATGCCTCAGAGGTGAATATTATTGTTTTCTGTATTTATTACTTTATTAGTATATGTGGTAAGCTAAAAATGATGACTAAAGTGAAATTTTATGTTTCTGAAAAAGCCATTTATTCATGTGACTAACTTTGATCCATAAGAACTAAAAAGCTTGATTTATAGTATGTGATTTTTTCTGTGAGATAAAGTGTGATCTTGCAAATTTGTAGTGAGATAAAAGTGATAGATCAAAGAAGACTGTCTCCTTCATTAATTATGTGCCCTTGTACAAATTATCACAAGAAATTAAATCACCATTAGTGAAAAAGACTCCTCTGTCAACATTGAGTGCCAAAAAGAAGGAAAAAAGTGCTGGAGGATATGCCATTTTTTATATTTTTATTATTAATTATTTTTGGAGCTACCTGTCAACTGTAAATGCTAAATGACGAAGTTAAAGAAGCCAAAGTGAAATCAGTGTCTATGGTTTAATTTAGATTGCAGATAAGTGTACAAACTGGTCATTGGTTTGGAGCAGGAACATCAGCTGGTGTAAGCAGACTGATTGGTTTCTTTTATCGATTGGCTGATTTTCATTGGGTGGTTCATGATTTGAATTGTAGGAGTAGATCAATTGAGTGATGTTGCATGGATGGAGAGACCTGACTGGTTTGTTGGTTGATTTATTCATTTTCTGAACAGGTGTATCTTATAATTCATGGCGATGATCATATCTCTGATCCTATTGAACTGAAGTGTGCAGGCAAACCGCTTTTTCAAAGGAGCTCTTGTGATGTCTTTGTTGCAAGGTAAAGCAGACTTTGTGAGATAATTCTACATGGCTTGCATCACGCTTTATTCTGTGATTCTTCTTGAAAATCAGTTTTGTTTGTAGTTAAAGAAATACATACATACATACATACATACATACATACATACATATACCTTGTTTATTTGGTATCTACATTGTACATATCATGTAATAACATAATTTGAGCTCAGATACATATCATTTATGTACCATATATACTTCTGTTCCAGCATTCCAAAAATCTTCAGTAATAACATTTGGAAAATCCATGTTTGGCATGATAACAAAGGGGAGTACCCAAGCTGGTTCCTGGAACGAATTATAATTAAGGATGTCAACATTGGCTTAAAATGGTAGGTGATAGGAGGTGCATTTATGTGGTATGGTTGGTGGTCATTGCTAACTTATGGGTAGGTCTTTGTTCTAAGCTGGAGAAGAGAGCTTAGTGAGCAGAGCTGCTGTGTGTATGCCAAAAAGTAGTTTTGTCGTTACTTTCATGTTCACACACTGTAAATTGTTCTGTATTTTAGCTTAGTTTGGATTAGATAGGTGTTCCCAGCTAGCTTACTGTATAGCTAAATATATTGACGCGGAAATAGTGTTATTATTATTTATTCATTTATCTATTTATCGAAGAAGGCTGTTTTTTGTTGTTGTCTGTTATTTGACCTCCTCAATTATAAGAGCCTTTAGAATGGATTTTGGAAAGTTACCAGAGGGTTACAACGGACAGGATATGTTTTAGGGCATTATGGTAAAACTTTAAAAATCCATCCTTACCCGACCTGGATGTTTTTTACAGGGATCATAGTAAATTGTTTTCTTGTTCAACAAAAAAGATCACCTTCTTTACTTCAGAACAATGTAACTCGAGGAAAAGTGAAATTGGTGTGGTTTTGTTTTGATTGACAGGACGTTTGACTGCAACAGGTGGTTGGCAGTCGATGAAGAAGATGGAAAGGTAGGTACTAGTTTGTCAGTAGTACAGGGTATGAGAATACAGGAGGTGATCACCAGAGATCAGTTGAGTAAACGGTTATACAAATTCTCATTTATAACATTTAACATAATATTAAATGTATGAGAACTGCACGGATGATACGCATGTTGATGTTGGGTATTAATGGTATAAAATGATAAGGGACCATGTATGTTGTAACTAGGACTGTCTCTAATTTTTGAAGTAGGTGGGGATATACGAAAAATAGCCGGGGATTAGAGTTGCTGTAGTGGAGTCAACATGCCGGTTTCATATCAAAATAGCCGGGGATATACCCCAAAATACGAGGAGAAAATCCCCGGGCCCCGGCCCTTGATGACAGCCCTGTGTAACTGTGTGGAAAGTATTTACTATCTAAGACACAACAAATATTCGGTAAGATGAGCAATTGTAGCGGAGCTAGTAGTTCTTCTGCTGCCGTTTTGAATTAATCCGCCCTCCTCTGATGTTGGCAGAGCAATGCCGTCAGGCCTGTCAAAACTCAGTATGAAAACTGTACGTTAACAGAAATACAATATCAAATGAAGACTGGTCCTCGCAGTTGTGTACGCAATTAAAATAACAAATTTAAATTAAAGTTTGGAAGGGCTAACACATATGGAAACAAAATAACAGTGAAGTAGCAGGTGAACATCTAATGTGTGTATTGTCTCTTCTACGTTTTTGTTTGAGACCCATTACAGCAATGAGCATTTCCTGTAGTACAGTGTTTGTTAATGGCTTGATGATTCTTAACTTTCCTTTAGGTTGAGTGCGAGCTGCTCCCAAACACAAGACCAAGCATTACTGTAAAAAAGGTAACCAGCACTTGACACATGTCACTAGAAAGTAAGCGTTTTCTTGATGATCAAAAACATTTTCAATTACTGTGTTTCCTACTAGTTCTATCTGGTTATATGTAAAATGTGAAAAAGCAGTCAAGTTTGCAGCAGTAAACACTTGCACAGTAGACCACAAAAAGTGCCTTGTAAAGCGATCGAAACACGCTGAGTGTGCGTCCTGCCAGGAATCGCGACCTGCGCTATTTTCGGGTGTGCTCGCTGTCTTAAGATTTTAAATCTTCATTGGTAAGAGAAACAACGATTAATTGCCAAGGAATTTATGATTTTTATCTTTTCAGAGCTTCTCTCAGCATTCTGCAAAGAGCTTTGTAGATTATCACCTATGGTTCTCTCTGTTTGGACGCCCATCATACAGCCGGTTTACACGAGTGCAGGTACTTGTATTTTCTTTTGCTAATACTCCCTTTCACGGCCGCCTGGTCAGCGCAGTTGATGGGTTCAAACTTCAGGCTGGAGGACAAACGAACACCATAAAATAACTGGTCAGATGGTACTGACTGTTTGATCAGCATCGGCTTTAATACAGATGATTGCGTCATGGGCAGTGACGTCACCGTTGGTCTTTTCTCTTTAAGAACCCACACACTGACCTCCTTGAGTAGGGAAGGTATTTCCCGGTGCTGTTGTTTGTATTGCTATACATGTCTGGGTTGGCTGGAGGCCACTTATCCTCGCCTTTTTGGTTATAGCTTACTGCGCTATTTCTCTACTACTACGAATCGTTGTAGTAGTAAGATTCTTTAAACCAAACACGCGGCATGCATGGAATGTAAGAACGTAGCTTACGAAGGAACACAGACGGTTCTCGTTAAGTTGGATTTCATAGTTGTGCTGTATAGATTACGTTTTTTTATTAAGTTTCTCTTCAGCAAGTACATGTTTTGTGTAATGATTTTTCGTTGCGGTATTTTCAGCGCCTAAGCTGTTGTTTATCTCTTCTGCTGAGTTTTCTGTGTGTGAACATCGCTTGGTACCATCCCAGAACTGAGGTATGTAGACAATTATAGAATCATTTGTTTCTAACATGTTCATAAAGGCCGTGGCAAACGAGGGCACATCGTTTCTCAGTGATGTTTCTTGGGTGCGCAAACTGGGAAACATTTGTTACGGACACAAATGTTGTTCAGAAACATTTTTTGTGTCCCCGACACACAATTTGTGTCCAGATGTTGCGCGCGCGGGCAAACGGGGAAACATTTGTGTCAGCAACAATGTGTCCTCGTTTGCCAGAGCCTTAAGATCAAACATTGTGGTGCTGTGATACTGTTTCTAGTACGGTGCAGGGTGGTGCTCACTTTGTCGGAGGATGACGTGCAAAATGGTGCAACATCTTAGCAGCAACCTCCTCTTATACTTATGTTGTAAAAGCCCGTCCCGGTCCTTACCTATTAAACCCTTTAAACCCTAACAGTGATCAGCATTAAATTTCTCCTTGTAATGTCAATGCTTTATAAAACAGAGTAGTCATGAGAATTAAGGACAGGATCACACAAGATGAATTTGCTTCAGTGATATTTAAACAACTTCTCCCCACTATTCCTATAGGGAATGTCTAGGGGCAACAAATGAGGGAGACTTTTAAGTTTGATCTTATGATTTAAGGGTGAAACTGTGTCTGTAGCTGAAATACTAATGTTTCTCTCCTCATTTTGCGTCTAGATGTTTATAACTATAACAAGCAGTTTGTAATTTTTAGGTATAAAGTCAATAAAGTTGTTGTTGTTGTTGCTCAATTTTTAGGGAATGGTTTTACACGGATTATATTTCTTCCCACAGGTTCATGAAGTTTTGGGAATGTTGGACATCAGTGTTGAGAGTATTTTGGTCGGTGTCCTGTGCAGCATCATTGTTCTCCCAATCAATCTCCTTTGGATTTTCCTCTTCAGATACAGTCGGGTGAGCATGAAACACCGATGCGTGTACTCTCTTATCTTATATGCTTATGACCATGACCAGTCCTGCATGTAAAGTTGCTTCATGTGTCCTTTTGTTTACAGCGGTTTTCAATTGAGTGTCGAAAGTAAATGGCATTTGCTTTGATTTGGCATTGCTTCGCTCTGTGATTGGCCGACAAAACTCGCGCCACTTTTTCAACCAATGAAAACCAAAACCAAAACTAATCGTGACTCGCGCACGCGCATTTTCCCGCACTTTACGCCGGTTGCATGTAATTGCTTCATATTCTAATTGGCTTATTGCTCTGTTTCAGTCTGTTGTGATTGGCCGGAGGAATTGCGTAGGTTTTGGTTTTACGACACAGTTGAAAACCGTTTTATCATGTTGAAGTGCAGTGCACCAGCAGTTTCTCTGTTTGGCGAGAATACGGACTGCACATTGTATACAACAAGCTCTTCATTTCTTAACGTCTTGGCGCTATACCCACTGAACCAACTCAATCCTATCTTCAATGTATAAGTTAAAACTCCCGATTATGGCACACACGGGTTGCGGAGGGTGTTTTGAGAGGACTGTGTTGACGACCAGCTCAAAGGAAAGTCCCAGCTTGTGTATTCCTGCCAGAGAAATACAAAAGAGGTCGTGCGGGATTTTTTATTATTTACCTTTAGTTTTGTTACCACAAAGGCAGTCCTGATGGTAGTACGTGTCGCAAACTAATTGTGACTTAATTTGTTCCCTTTATCCTTGTCTTCTTGTTGTCAATTCTTCTTTTCTTGCTTAAAATTAGCGATCATTTCGCCACCGTGTAAAGGTCTACCCAGTTAGCGAGCGGGCAACGGATGTCACTGAACTTGCGCCTTCTTCAGCTTCAGGTACATACGGACTGTGCAGTAGTAAAAGATTCAGTGATGGACAGTGAGGCGGGTTTTTTTCTCTGCACGGAATAGTGAATTTCTGTTTAACCAGTTCTTTAAACTTCTGTTTAGCGGCCGTTTTCATTTAGCAACCAGTTGTGACTGTTTGCAGGTGTATTCATAAACTGCTCCATTACATGGTTATTCCTGGTAACCCTTTAAGCCCTAAGAGTGCCTAATAGAGCCCTAATAGCATTAAATTCCGCCTTGTAATTTCAATGCCTTACAAAACAGTGGTTACAAGAGTCGAGGACAAGATCACACAAGATGAATTTTCTTGATATTTTAACAAATTCTCCCCACTGTTTCTTTTTGGAAATGTGTAGAGACAAGGTTTAAAGGGTTTTAAGTGGCAGTAGACGGCAGTAGACACCCTCATAAAAACCGAGTTCCTCGAGACATCAAGGAAATGCCGAAAGTTGAGGCCCCTATATTGCAGCTGAAAATAACAAAAATGGCAGGGACTTGAAGTTGAACTTCTGGATTATTGTGGATTCTTTTTCTGTTTTGGATAACTATTTGGTTTTGTTTTTAGTTCTTGATCAGTCACTGGAAACTGTGCTCATTTTAAAGAACATTGGAGAAAGAAGGCGATGGTTCCAAGAGGCACAACAGATTGTAGGTTTTATTTGCTCTTTAAAATCTTAATCAAGCATCAATCTTGTAATGTTTACCCTATTTTGCTTATTTTTGTAGCGCCCAAGACATGGGTTAAGCCTGTTAATTTGGTGAAATGTATAATTAAAAGCAAAAGAGAGATTGTTGCTTGATAGTGGAAAGTACTTGTCGTTTGCTTTGATTTTGCGTTTCTTCGCTCTGATGGGTTCCCACTGGTCGTTCACTTTCTCAACCAGTGCGAAACAAAACTTAAATCCATTGTGACTTGTTCGCGAGTAACTTCCCGCGCTTTCCGCTGGCTACATGCATGTAACTGTTTTGATTGGTTCACTGCGTTGTTTCCATGCATCGTGGTTGGGCAAAGTAATTGCTTTGGTTTAGGTTCACGACTTTCAATGGAAAATCGTTCTTTCTCCTCCTTCGTTGACAGCATCTATTTTTTTGAACTGTACCCATGAAGTGTATTATAATTCCCTTCTAGGATGGTGTTGGCGATGAATCCCTTCTGGGTCACCCTGGTGATTCTCTTATGCGTCACCCTGGGGAGTTAGTAGAGTGCAGTTCAGGTACGTTGTACGTGGTAAAACTGTGAACTTGAACGCATGAGCACGTGTGGTCATTGATTAGATTTAATTTAGTCTTATCAAAATAATTTTAATAACCGAAGTAATTAGGAATGAAAATAAGCGAAGCAGCGTAGAATCACGTTTCGATGACTCCATGTCATTGGCTTTTATGAACGTTCTTGTCTCTAAGCTTGTAGCACAAAAATACTTGCAAGAGGTACTTGTAGCCAGCCAATACTTTCTCCTTGAATGGTCGACAACAACAGTTGTGTCGAAAGTGAAATATTTCTTTTTAGTTTCTAAGCAACCCCAGTATTACGTTTTACCAATGTTATTTTTCCTAACGTACTTTATTTTTCTGCCAGACGGAACAAGTCTCGGCTACATCTCAGGACATGACAACCTGGGTGCGGACCCAACCCTCCCTAATGCTAGCGCGGGCTTGGTGGAGACATGTGACTTTCTTGCAGCCTTGGCTCCCTCCAGAAAGAAACACGCCGTGGAGTTTGATAAACAGAGTACATACAGCGTGTGCGTGTCAACGTCAGCGTCTGAAGGGAGAGGTCCGTATCGATCCGGAGTCTCGCTGCCGCATATCTTTGTTTATGTGGCATGGTTTGGGTGTCTGACGACGACTGCTGTTGCTAGCTTGTTCACGATTTGGTATGGTGTGAGGTATGTGGGCTACCTGTGACCAAGTATACACGGCATTGTATTGGTATGGTGTGAGGTTTGTGGGTGGCCGGTCAGGTGTATGGGCTGCGCAGGATCTGATCTACACACATTTTGTGCTAAGTCGAGATGCCATAACGTGTTCCTTCAAAGACTGAATGCTCAAGGAGGCATTTAATATGGACCTTTAAATTTGATTACGAGTACGACATTTGAGATGTAGTGCTTGTGCTTTAGATAATCACCTGTGACATCAATCGTGTTTCTTCAATCTCCTGTCCGCTTGTAAACTATAAGGAAGAGTGATGCTTCTGTGGAGGTGACTGGTTGTAAATTTAAAAAGTCTTGCTGGGATGTAAAGGACTCTAAAAACTTGTTGAAGCACGATAATCCAGTTGATGACTGTGGTGACAGTTACTGACATTTCAGCACCCTATCGTTACACGACTCACTGCTCGCATTGTCGAAACATTGGTCAATGTGGGAGCCTCAAACGATCCTCCTATTCAATCCCGAGGACGGTCATCATTTGCTCCACCAAGTGGCAAAGGCATCTCTAGATAATCTATTGCCGGTAGTTCAAATTTTCTGAGGTCTCAAATCTTTGCAATCAAATCAGCCACTCAAAATAGTATAATTTTGTCAGTGTTTTTACTCTCATTCAGAAGCTGGAGAAAAAAGTGTTATTGTAGAGCAGCTGATTTAAATAGAAGTGGCTAATTACTGGTTCTTTATTTCTTTTGTAGTTTTGGCTGGGATTTGTCCATTCATTGGCTTCAGTCTTTATTGTTTTCTTTGCTGGAGTCGCTACTGTTCTCTCAACCAATTTTGGTAATCTCATTTCTCTTCTGGAAGTGTTCGCTCTGTCATGTTATAGATAGCTGTGTTGTGTACTGTTAAGTTACTAGTTTGCCGCTTAAACAAGAGGGCGTCGTGCTGAAAAGAAGCCAGCAAAAGAAAGGTTGGAAGGGTGTCTTTCAAGCCTTAATGTAAGGAACGAACGATTGATTTTGTTTCTAACATTATGTCTGCCAGTTGGAGCTGCCATGAGAAGTTTGTATTCTAAGGCCTCATTGTCATTTGTGTGTTGTTTTTCCACTTAGATCTTTTGTTGTTTTCTGTCGTTTTAGGTTTTACTGTTTATATTTTATATGGCATGCAAATCACAAACAAAACAAGAGAGCGAAGAGGGAGATGAAGGGTTTGAAGATTTGTCCTCGTCTGCTCTTCATGAGATCCATTATGGACACTTGAATCAAGGGTTTGAGGAAGAAGCAATCCGAGATGAGGTAGATCCGGTAAGGACTCTCAAATGGATTATTCGGCAGTTCTCCGTGGTTCTCTTCTTCACATATTTGTGTCCTTCTCTTGTATATTAATGCATGCTGTTAATCGGAGGGGATTTGTAGCAAAAATGCCGTTGCCTCCTTATTTGGGGTAAAATCCCTATCGTTGTTGTTTTGTGCCCGGATTAACGAAGGTAAAGTTCTCAAATTGCGTTACGGTTGCAATGCACAGTCACCTCTTTTTTTTTTTCACCCATCAAACTTGGTATGTATCTAAAACATCATGAACATGTATATTTTTAAAACAGCTCGGGGTTTGCTTCCGTGGTGTTCTGCCTGGCAAAAATAAGCGATTTAGCATTTAATCGTATCTATAACAAAATTCTCGATTCTGATTGGTTTTGCGCGCGATCACGTGGGTGTCCAATTACAGGTATCCAATTTCAACTTTTTGTAATTGGATACCTGTAATTGGACACCTACGCCATTCACGCGTCAATTACGTGTACTTTAATGGCTTCCTTCATAATGTTTTCCCACTGTTTGTAAGACTGCTGGAACATACCCCTGACTTTTTCACCCAAAGGAGGTTTTCAAAATCTTCTTAATCTCGAAATTTGTTATAGATACGATTAATTAGTAATTGGACCTCGTGTCGTACAATTCAGGGAGTAATCGTGCTCGTAATTTCAAATCGGACTCGCGCTGCGCGCTCGTCCGATTTTGAAATTACTCGCCCGATTACTCCCTGAATTGTACTCCACTCGGTCCAATTACTATTACATATCACTTAATGGCGTAACATTGACGCTCGTTTTCTTTTGTTGGTTTAAGGCACTGGCGCTTCGTCGAAAGCAACGGCATCTAAAATATCTCAAGCCGCCATCAAAGTCTAAACTGGCTGAGGCACGGGAGAAACGTGTGCAAACCAAAGCATTGTGGGATTATACTGTGTAAGTTAAGAGATTTAACAGCTCAATCAAGGCCCTTTTGTTAGCAGGCCTTCCTCTGAGGCGTTTTCCAGTTGAACTTTGGAATGAAGATGTACTATTTGAGACCGAAATTTCCCTTTCTCTTCTGACTTAGCTCCTTGCATTTGTTTGTTTGTTTGTTTGTTTAATTTTGAATGCCATCTGTCATGAAGCCGCCGGGATTTGTAGTCTTGTCAAATTCATGGTCCAAAAATTCACTGGATTTAACATTGTTACAGCTCTCTTTGCCCTGAACATTATTTTGATTGAAATATACTCAAGATAAATTGCATTTATTTATGAATGTCTGGCACCGTAGTGCTTGGTCATACTGTCGTTTCATTGTTTGATCTCAGAGATCTGATGGTGTTCATCATGTTCCTGGTGGTAACTTGCTTGTTGGTGGCGAGTGTGACGAGCCCGGATGTGTACCACCTAAACCAGGCAATAAAGAAGACATTCGTCACGTAAGGGAATCAGTCAACCGGTTTTTTTTTGTCAGCCTTCTTTCTGTCTGTCTGTCTATCTATTTGTTTTTGTTTTACCCTTCCATGGTCCCTCCCTTATTCTGTTGAGCTCAGTCGGTTGGTTTGTTGGTCAGTCAGTGAGTCAGCCACGTACTGTCGAGGACAGACAGACAGACAGTCAGTCAGTCAGTACGTCAAGGAGGGAGGCAGTTGCTTGGTCAGTCAGGCAGTTAGACAGTCAATCAGTCGGTCGGTAGCTTGGTCAGTTAGTCAGGGAGGCAGTCAGTTGGTCGGTTAGTCGATCAGTCCTTCAGTCACTTGGTCAGTCAGACAGTCAGTCGTTCGGTAGATCAGCCGTGGGTCAGTCAGTCGGTAGATCAGTGAGCAGGTCAGTCAGTCAGTGAGTCAGTCAGTGAGTCAGTCAATCAGTCAGTCGGTCAGCCAGCCAGTCAGCAGTCAGTCAGTCAGTCAGTCTGTCAGTCAGCCAGCCAGCCAGCAAGTCAGCCAGCCGGCCGGCCAGTTGATCAGTTGGTCGGTAGATCAGTCGCGTTTCACTCAATCATATTTTGCTGAGTGATTTCGGTCATGATTCTTTTTCCACCTCCAGGTCAAATTATTCAACTCCTGCCAACAATATCGTGGATGCGTGGGAGAAAATTTCTGCTACACTTAACAAGAACTCTGGCCTGCCTTCTTACACACCGTTTACGGTATGATAACTGTTCAATAAATCATTTTTGGAAATTCCAACTTCCCAAGCTGTGTTGATGCATCTACTTGTATTCGATTTAATTCTTTTTGGACTTGCTGCGATAGTTTAGAGCAAATGAAATTGTTAACCTAAAACCGTAGCAGTTGTATTGACCAATAACAACAGACCCAAAGAGCACAATGAACCAGTTAGAATTGAAAGTAATTTCATAAATCTACCGCCAAGCGCGAAACAATGCGCGCTAACAAGTCATGATTGTCTTTGTTTTTGCTTCTCATTTGTTGAGAAAGTGGCGTCACGGTTTTGTGTACCAATCGCAGAGCTCGGTGGAGCAAAACCAAAGTAAATGACAGTAACTTTCGATGCTCAGTTGACAGCCGCTCAAAGTTGTTATTGAAGATCCGTTGTTACTCTCTCGTGTAGATTTTGTTGCATGACACTCAGAGTCTCCTGTTTGGAAGAACAAAGATCACGCAGTACAAGACTCCTTTCGTGACGGTAAGGTTGTAGGCTCTGTCATAAAACCTTAGTCATCTACTCTCTTGAGTGGTCCCTTCCCGAAATGGGGTAGGGACCACTTAAGAAGTGAGGGAGAGGGGATTAGGCTGTGAGTGGTTTGTGGCTCTCTATGGGGAGTGAGTTTGATTGCAAGATCCATCATTTTCCTGTCCCGGTTTCAGCTCCCGGTTTTAACCCCTCGCCGCTTTCAGACCCTCTGTTTGACTACTTAAAGCCGGAAATCATGCTTTATTATGCCAAATTTGTTTTCTCTTCTTGCCAGCCTTTTTTCTCGTTTGAACATGGTAAGCGATTAAAATACCGTCGCTTGCGTAGTTGCCTCACCTAAAACGCTGATCAGTGACGATTTTAAGATAATTTTGACGTTACAACTGTGATTATTTGTATCAAAAAGAAAGCTAAAAAATTTCTGCATCTGCAGTAAGCAGCTGCCAGGCTGTTAGTGGTTCCAGCACAGGTAATAAAGAGCTTCTCCCTTCCCTCCTATAATGCTGTAATAAAACTGAGTTTATTACAGCGTTTTAGGAGGGGACTGGCCATCAGATAATCCCTGCTTTTCAGGACAAACCACAGTGACTGTCTATCGGCTGACTTAGCTGCAAACGTTTATGAAAATCTCTTGTCCTTTTGCCAGGTATGTCACGAGATTCCTGCAATCAGTGGTAATCAAAGTGTGAACGTGAATAATCGATTCAGTGGTAACGCAAGTACCGGCTTGTGTCACGCTGATTGTCACGCCGGTGAAGGCGCTTGGATCAGCATGGAGCTCAATCAGACCAGGTTTGTTTTGCATAACTTAAATTTTTGTCAATTATACCTCGAAACTTGCATAAACTTGGATAAGTAATGGGTTTGTTAATTTATTTCCTCGGATCCAGAAAAAGTTGAAAGTTATGAAAGAGACTAGTTCTTGACGTGTATGCATCAAAGGTAGAGAACGTTTATTTCATTCGTTAAACATTTCAGTCTTTTCTGATTATTTTGGACGGTTTACAACTATCTCTAAACAGTTTCGAGCTTGTATGCCGTTTATAGCCATGTTATTTAATTTGATTTCGTCAATAATCGAAAGTGTTCAGATACGACTTTCTTGGTAGACACAATTGTTTCAGCTACGGGTGTGTGATTCCAACATTCAGGCTTGTTATTTATTGGAGCTGCTTGAAGTAATAAAACTCCTTCATTTATCGACAGGGCTGAGTCCTTAAAACAGCTGAAGCATATCACAGATTCACAATGGATAAACGCGTGTACACGTGAAATATCCGTGGAGTTCGCCATTTACACGCCCTTTTTAAGAGCGATCAGGTAAGACCATTGCTTGAATAGAGAGACTGACAGACGGACTACTCGGACCGGTTGACTGACGGACTGACCGACTGGATAAGGGCCGACTGATGACGGACTGACCGGCTGGCTGACTCACTGACTGACCGACTGACTGGCTGGCTGGCTGACGGATCGACCGACTGACTGACTGGCTGATGGACTGACTAATAGATCAACTGACTGGCTGGCTGACTGACCGACTGATTGATTGACGGACTGACCAGCTGACTGACTGACTGGCTGGCTGGCTGACCGACTTACTGCCCTGACTGACCGACTTGAAGATTGAGTGCCTGTCTGGCTGACTAACTAAACGACAGACTAACAGAATTATGGATAATGTAGTATAATATAAAAGTTGATTCGTATTGCTTTTTTTGTAGCGCTGCCACTCTGTCAGTGAAGGCTTCTCTGACTGGAACACCAAAATGTCAACTAGAACTGAACAGTTTCCCAGCGTTTTTCAAATCTGCGGGCTATGGTTACTTTGTTACAGTCTGCAAGGTATGTATAAAATTCACAGCTGTATTTTTTAAGGACACGTGGTGCCTTGCTTTTCTCACGGGAATTTAACTGTTGACTAAAGGAGAAAGAGTCGAGCTTTATTTTTAGTCAGCCCCGTTATGCGTAAAACATATTAACCCACACGGTTTTCGGTCTTTTCAGGTAAATAAAGCTGTGATTTGAAAGAAAGTAGGGCCTATAATGTCGATATGCATCGTTTTAGTAGTCTTGTAACGGACGTTTACAAAAAAAAAGGTTTTGAATATAATGAGCCATTACAGGGCTGGGGATTCCTCTTTGCATCTTTGGTTCACCCTCTTGTTTTCTGTAAATGTGGAATGAACGCACACAGTGGTATATGCTTCATGATTTGAATCTGTCGGACGATTTCTGCTTTTTCAAAAGAGAGAAGGGAAACAATAGCTAGTGCACCAGGAGAACCAATGTATTTTCTTCATTTGTTAGTTGCTGTTTGTCGGAATCTTTCTCTACCTTCTCCAACACGAGTTTTTCTTGGCGTTGAAACTGTCCACAAACTACTTCTCTAACTTCTGGCGAGTGTTCCAGGTGAGGGAATTTTGTAACGAATGTCAGTTGTGACTTTTAACCCATTAACCTCTAAGAGTGACCAATGTATAATTTCTCCTCACAGTGACACTGCTCAATCAAATGTCTTGATTATTTCAAAAATCTCCTCATTACCACAAATGAAAATGTGTGGAGAACAGTGTAGAGAATACGGATTCTGATGTTAGGGTTTAAAGAGTAAATTCTCGCTTTAAGAAGAATTCTCAACAAACTAAGTGAAAGTTTCTACCTGCTAAGATGTTTTTCTTGTCACGCAGAGTGTTGAGTTGAGCTGTTGAGTGTTGTGTTTCAACTCTAGATAAGAGTGCCGTGGTCTGATTGGTTCCTAAAAGCAATCAGCTGATGTTTTGACAGAAGTAAGACAATTTTCGCGGCAATTCTATTTCCTCTTAGGAAATCATGGAGTCTTAACAAACCTTCTTAAACGCGACAATTTTTTCCTGGTTGCTACATTCTTATTTTCTCTACTTCATTCTCTTTCTACTTAAATTCATGCGTGTTTGATTACAGTCGTGCTGAACAGTATGTTGAATATTATTAATGATTTCGTATTCGTGCAGCTTTTTATAGTCACCCTGTCAAGCGCTTGTCTGGTCTTGTTTATCCGCTGGTTAATAAGTTTGTATGCATTGCTGAGAGAAGTTGAAACCACCAGTCAGACGCACGTGTTTTACTACGCCAAACTAGTGTCCTGGAGTCAGGTAAACTTTTAAAGTAAATAGAACAAAACAAAAAAACACCAGCAGATTTAGGAGGGTAAATGGTAATTTCGGGAGTGATCACACAATTCTGCGCGATGGCGTATTCTGAACACTATGCAATCAAGTGCTGTGTCGTTACGTTCCGTGTGTTCAGATTCGTGTTTACCCGATTACCATGCGTGAAATTTTTAGGGAGGTGGTAGAGAGTCTTAAATTCTTCTCTCCTGCTTACGCTTATATTGTGAGCGCGTTTAGCGACCAGCACCTAACTTCTCCTAACAAGTTCCGTACTTATACATACAGGTCTTGAGAAAAAACGAAATGATCCCCTCGTTCATCCTGCCTTTGCTAATATTTAAGTTTTGTTTACTACACAGGAAGCTCTCCTAGTGTCCTACTCGCTCCTTCTGTTCCTGCTTGTTGTCCGCTCTTTGTATCTTTTGAGACCGTTCCGATTTGTCGTACGTCTCGGTAGAGTCTTGGCCGCGGCTGTCGTTCCTCTGTTGGCGTGTGGGGTGAGCTTAACATTTTGCAAATAAAATTACCTTGAGAAATGTCAGAGAATTGGGAGTTGAAAAACTACAAAGTCAACAAAGTTACTGCTCGAACGTTTTCTTCAATAAGGCTTGCAGATAAAACAGCACCACAGCACTGCTCAGCAGCACTTGATTGGTCACCTGAGAATTTTTCCAAAGACTCGAAGCTCTCATCGCATAATAAACTGTCCATCTTGAAGTCCTGCGCAGCGGCTTTCATCTGATGGGTCACATAGGATTTCAATCACCCACACCGTCACGGGGAAATAGTGTTGATTAGCTTGGAATTGTGGTACAGCTATTTGTTAGAATTGTATTTTAACACCTTTATAACCTTTTCAGGTTGTGATCGTTATTGTAGTGATGGTTTTCGCTCATCCCGGTTATTTGTTGTTTGGCCGCCTTCACTCTTCATTCAAGTCATTTGGAGAGGCGTGCTTACTAGTCAGCAGTTTCTTCCGTCTGAAGGGCGTGTCCCGATTCCAGGAGCCCGCGCTCGAGGAGCATCCTGGGTTGTTTTCATTCTACTTTGCCCTGTTTTTGGTTGGATTCTGTGTTGTTATGAGAGGCACAGTAAGTACATGGCTAATTCTTCCCTTGTGTTTAGACAGAGGACCGTTAAATTATACTCTTTTTAATGCTTCAAGTCGTCTCAACAGTTGTATTTGTTGACATCACCTTATTCCCAGTAATGGTAACTGGTATGGTGTACCCTGGCAGTAGGTGTGAACGCTCGGAAGTGCCAAGCGCGCAGAAACCCATTCAGAGGCAGTGTTGGGGTTGTTTTCCTGCTGATTGTTTTAAAAGGTTCTTTGGTCTGATTAACTCGAGCACATAAACGAAAAATATTACCTGAGTGATTCTGACCGTAAAGGGCTGTGTGTGGTCTGGCTAGCAATATTTAGGTATGTTAATTATTAGAAGGTCAAAGGTCATGGTAAATGCATGGTGTTGACGGTGTTGATGCTGTTTGTTTGTTTGTTTTTTCATCACTTTTTTTCTTGTTATATTTTGCAGACGGCTGCTGTTTTCGTTTACGGAATGCCGCATTTCAGAAAACGAAGAAACAGTCTGTTGTCAAACGTTTTGGAAGAATTCATCCGCAATAAGTATGAATAACCCTCTTGGTTGGTGTTTGTTTTATCTACCTTTTAAAATGCTCTAGCCCTGCTGTGAAGGTTCATGTGGTTAATTTGTTTTATTGGTGTAGAGAGGAGAGAGAGGCACGTTTATACAAGCAAACTGCACGTATGTGTGAACCTGAATGAAAATTAAATTTGACAAAATTTCTCTCTAATGTTACTCAACAGGTTGCACTTATTAAAAAAAAAGACGCGGAGACAACAAAGGAGAGATTATACATCAGATGAAGATGAAGATGGAGAAGAGGATGAGGAAGTCTTTGAGGAATTTGAGGAATACGAAGAACTTGAAGGGGATTCATCTTTCCCGATGGTAAACAACCTTTTTGCCTTTTAGTGTATTTGTCACTTGATCTCTGGGTTGTTTCCTCTTTGATTAACGCCTTAACTCCAGAAGTGATTAACATGTAACCTCTCATAATGTCAATGCATTATAAAGGAAACAAGTGATGAGAATAGACACATTCGTCAGGTGGAGGGTGTTATCACAATGTAACACCAAATTCTCTTAAGTAATTTACGAGGAAATGTATGATAACTTGAAGGGAGAATTGCTAATCAGATCTTGGTAGTTAAAGGGTTTAACCACGTCTTTGTAATAGCCGATCTCACGCCCTTTTTCAATATTCTTCTCAGTATTTCTTTTTTCCCTTGCAATTTGAGTTTGGTAGAACTTTCCTGTGGTGCTATTATTTATGCTGTCAAACTTACCAGTCTGTGGATGAAATCTTATAAATTAATGTGACTCTTCAATAAAGAAAAAAATTGCCAACTGCTTTCTTGTATCATACCATATAAGCTGGGTCCTTGGATGCCGATCGTATGACTATATTTTACTAGTGTCTTCCCACTGAAGCAGGTCTGGCCCTGTAATCCTTTTCGTACTATACAGGGTTTTGTTATCTCTTCATTTATAAGTGTGTTCCGTTACTGATTTGTGATAAAGTAAATGGTTCGTTTGCTTGTTCTCAGGAACACGTATTGGACGAGCTTGATGATCAAATCGAGGAAATGACATGGCGCGTGAGAACATTATTTGGTTCCGGTTCCTTGGATAACTTGTATTCTTCAGACGATCTCCTGTCCTGTTTGTCATTAGAAGACAGTGAAGATGACGTGGAATATCTATATCGAGCAGACCGCCAATCCTTGTCGAGTGGGAGTGGTTACGAGAGTGACCACAGTAACATGTCGCCGGCTAAGTGGCAATTTTCTAGTTCCAGTTCCCATGACATTTCAGACGAGGGCAGCAGACGCGACCAGTATTCCAGGCCCCCAACGTTTGCGTTGGGTGGAGCTGAAGTGCATGGGCTTGGGCAGAGTAGCTGCAGCTCTGTTTTGACTGTTCATCCTTGTGAGGGGGAATTAACTAGATTTGATGGGACAAGCAGGAGAAAAGGTTGTTTTGTCAATGACAGTGCCTCTCCTGTCATGTGTACAGAACATATGATAGGGATGGATAGAGAATTGTGGGATGTCACAGGTGCCTGTGGTGGCAGAAACGTGTTGCGTGACATTGTAATGCGTGATAGTGACTTGCACGAAGGTGTATTGCGTGACAGATATGGAGGCGATTGCAGTACGGTTTCGTCAGCTAAAGCCGCTAGTCAGGAGCTTTCTTCCAGCTCTGGCTACTCATTTCGCATGCGCTCACGGCCAGATAAAGAACCAATCAAACCTAAGGCGATGTATGGCGTGACACGAGGGCATTCGTTAAAGGGGAGCACAGCATTTCCTGAGTTACCTTCCTTATCGCCACGCCCCAGTACATGTGGAGAAGGTAGCAATTCAGAAGGAGAAACGAACAGCTCTCCCAAGCTAGAGGCGGGGGTGAGGACCACGAGATCTCATTCCAGAAAGGGCAAAAGTCTTTTCCGCAGCTCTGCGGTGTATCCTTGTCAAGAGGGATTACGATTGGGTCGCAGTCCTCCATTGCCACACCGTGCCGCGAATCAAGCAGAGTCTGGGTCTGATTCAGGCGTGCAGTCAGCCTGGGGCCTAGCACCGTCAATTTCCGAACGAGGCTTCTCAATGAATCGTGACCCCGATGGACTAATAAGCGATATTAGCATGAATCGAAGGCTTGGAACTGAGATACGAAACAAGACTAACGATTTGGACACGCCAAACACGTCCGTCTAAAGACATGTTGGAATTCTTGGATTCCCTCTTTTGCTTTTTTAAGATGCCATTAGGGGCGTAAGAAGAGACATGCTTCTAGGCAAGGCAAATCACTACCCCTACCCCTATGTAAGAAATGATAATACATAACAAAGTCCATATCCTCCCACCCCCACCCCCCGTGTCCCACCTCCCACCAATCTGAAAACGGAATTGCACTTTGAACAGTGGTTCATAGTGGATAGTGGCCAACTTTTTGTCAAACCGCCGCAGGTAACAGTGAGGTTTTGTTAGAACGAAATGTCCCAATATTTTAATTGTACATAGGATACCCCTGAGAATTATTATTTACTGCTTTCAACCTTTAACTAGCGGAGGCGATACATTATTTTTTTTAGGAAAAATGAAAGCTTTGGTGAATGTATATTATATTTTTGTACTATTATTATTTGAACTTTTCGTATGCACCTTTGGGAAAGCTCTGTAACCCATATTTCTCTCAGACTGGGAACTGTGTACACTCAAATAACGAGGGAAACACTGTAAAATAAGGGCTTTAAAATACCACAACGAACTCGCTCTATGCCGCCAAAACTTCATAAATCTATATATGAGCTTTTCAGTGTGGCTTGTGTTCTCTTGGTTTCGTTGTGGTCGTTTTAAACACCTCAAATTTGACCATTGTTTCACCAAGTTGGGTACGGTGAGATGAAGTGGAAAAATGGTTCAGTCATATAAACAGCACCTGATTTATGAGAAATGTTCTTAACTTGCCATCTATTTTAATCTTCCATTTGGCACGACTTATTCTCCAGATGATATGGGCTATTATCTTTTTTAATACGCTTATGTACTTTCTCATAAGCAGAGATTGTTTATATGACGAATTCTCGACGGCCCTCGAACAGTAAAGGTGTAAAAAAGGCTGTTTGAATTCTGTTAAGGTAGTGGCCACCAAAAAAGTGACATTTTCAATCGCTTTGAGTTTTACACGCAGAAATGAATCTACTTGATCGATTATCGTAATTGATCACCGAGAGGATTTTACTTGTATGTACTTAGTCACTTGATGTGTCGTATACAGGCGCTGAAAACAGCAAAAAATAAGCGATCCACACGCACGCTCAGTGTTCATGAAGGGTGACCGATACCTTAAGCAGTACTGGGTAAGAGTGATTTTCTGATTTACGTTCCATTTTAATTTTCGCCCTTTAAGCCAATGATCAACGCCTTCACAGAGTTAGTAGTAGTTTGTACCAAGCATTTATAAGAAAAGAGAATAATTTCACATGCAACAAGCGCGTAGAAATAGTCAAATATAAGAAACGCGGTTTTATTTATCAAAAGCCTAGTACTTATTTTTTACGGAAGATACAAAAGTCATAAAGCTAAAAAGTTATATAGTTTACTTAAATCATTTAGTGATAATAGGTTTATTATATAAACTACTTTGAAGAAATCATGTTTTTACGGGTGTGTTCTCTCACAACGGAAACGGCGACCCATGCTTTCAACCATTCCCTTGCCCTTGGTTAAATTTTGGGTATTAGAGACTTCAAAAGGGCTAACGATGATTTTTGGTGTGTATAAATGGACCATGCGTCTTTGGAAAGCACAAGTGACGCAGCAAAGAAAACCCCATCGAAACAGCGAGGTAAGTACAGTTTAATTGGGAAGCAATCTGTCAAACGCCACAACTCGATACAATTATTTTACAGGACCAGTAAAGCTTTTCATTAGCCGGAACTTGGAAGGGAAAGACATGAATTACTGAGGAAATTCGAAATTCGCTTATACGCACATCTGATTCCCTAACCAAACCAACAGGAACACAATGAAGCAAGTGGTAAATAGATATATACTGGTTTGGAAAGTTGCACCCGTGGATTCAGCATTAGGATCAGGGAAGCCATTGTCTGCTATGAGCTTTTTGAAAAAGGTCACTGACTTCTTGGGAACACGGGTTAAGTTAGAGTCGTTTTCAAAGTCCACAAAATGTAGCCCGTAAGGAGTGGTGTAAGCGGCCGCCCACTCAAAGTTATCCATTAGTGTCCAGGCCATGTAACCTCTCATTTTCACTCCGTCATCGAGGATTGCTTTTAACATTTCATTGGTGTACCTACACCAAAAAAAATTGAAAGCGAAAGTCTTGCTTCAGTTTTTTAGGGGAATGTAAGCCTTGCCGTTTGAAATTCAAAAGGACGATACCACTATAACCAGAGCCATTCAGTTGTATTAGCCATAACAAACCCACCGCCCCACCGCTAACAAAGTGCTCACTGATCCACAGTCCCACAAGGCCACCCCTTCACGCATGCGCAAAGTTTTAGCAAAACGTCATTCTTTGCTGCATTCAACACTGTTCATATTCTCATACACAGCCCTCCTTTGTGTCATACCGCAACGCTCCTTCCCCACAACCTTTTGTCAAGAATTTACTTGGGACAGCTAGGGATGGATTAATATGGAGTTTTGAAGGGGAACAATTTTATCATCTTCACAAGTGACGGTTAGAAAGTATACCAATTATCGACCGCAAAGCCAAATGTACCGTTGTTTGCCTTACCTTTTATGGTAATCCACTCTGAAATTGTCATTCAACCGGTCCTGACCGGTTTTACTGGCTTCCCCTGGGGGTGCCACTCCGTTCTCTGTCACGATAATAGTGGGGTCGTTATAATTTTCTTTGATGTATTTCAGCAAATTTCTGAACCCAAAGGGTGCTACGTGACCGTTGACCCAGTTCGGCCAGGCAGGATCGCCGCTTTTATCAAAAGCCTCGTCTGCATTCAGAGATTGATCATTTCCTGAATATGGAAACAAGAAGGTGTCAAAGTCTCTATACAGGTCAATATTTCCGAGTATCCTAAACATAAATAAAGACTACAATCGCCATAACGGTAATCAGGACGTTGAATACCATCATCAAATCACGGAATTGGCTGGAACAAACTGTTAATCTATTAGTTATAGGACAGATCGCACACTGGCGAGTCATTCCTGGATGCTGAAAACCCTAAGTTATACAAACGCCACTTATGAATCTTACAATAAGTGCCGGCACTTGCTGACTTTCATGTTCCCGGAGTTTGTAAACTGGGAGCAAAAGTGAAGTAAAAAAAGGAGAGAACCTTTTTCTTATTTATTTCTTAAACACGCTACCAGAAGCTCCTGCACGCTATAGTACAGCTATTTGTGATCCATAAGTTTACCTGCAGGTTTGTTGGCGACTTTGTCCGTGGAATAATGATTGAGTCCAAACAGATCATAGCTTCCCTTTATTATTTGTTTCTCTTCCTCCGTGAAGCTGGGAAGTCGGCTGGGTATCCCAGCAGCTTTACTGCGATTGCCTACAATATTTTTGACAATATCCGGGTAATCACCGTTGACAAATATGGGATGTGCGAAGATGCCAAGATGGAACTGCATGTATCGGTCAGCGGCTGCCTTGTCCAGGAGAGAGTCTGTCTTGGGTTCTGCCCATCCAGAGCTTAGCGATAATGTTATTTTCCCATGTTGTTGGGCCTGATAGTTGTCTTTTTAGGTGCGATAAACCTTGAAACGAACAACAGGAACGGCGAAATTCAAATTAAAACATTTTGAGTGCTAAACACTAGCCTGCGTTTGGAGCGTGGGAGCGACCGGCGAAGCCAACCTATTCCCCTCGCGGCTTCGCCGCTCGCTCGTGCGCTCCGGCAAAACTGACAAAAGCGCCAGCTACGCAGCCGAATTCAACTCTGGAACTTCTCTCAGTTTACTTTGTTGTTCTTTGACGTTCATAATGTGATGTTTGGTCTCGGACTTAGGTTCAATCTCGACTCTAAACTGGCCACTCGTTTCGCACTTTTAAAAAGCTGTACCTTTTCCCGTTACTCTTACCTTTGCGTGCGCAAGTATTTGATTGTGAGCCGTTCGATAGCGGAGGACAGACAATTTAGTTTTATTTTGAATGTATCCGTACATGTACAAAGGCTGACGTAACATAACGATCGCCGGCTCGTTCAGGGTAATCCAATATTTCACCTTACTGCCGAATGTATCGAAACAAAATCGAGCATAGTCGTGGAAGTACCCGACAATATTCCGATTGGTCCAGCCGCCGCTGGCGTGAAACGCCATTGGAAGGTCCCAGTGGTAAAGTGTAACAAGAGGTTCGATTCCACCTTCTTTCAGCTCATTGATCAGCTTGTTGTAGTAGTCAACTCCAGCCTGGAAATAAATGGTTGCACTCTTTAATTGTATTACCTGCGCGATTCAATACCTGTTTCTATAAGTTATAAGACAAAGACAATTTATCAACTGTCTCCTTAATTATTTACCTGATTCACAAAATCCGTCGTTCCGTTAGGCAGTACACGAGTCCAAGCGATCGAGAACCGATAAGCATTTGCTCCATAGTCCCTTAAAATCTTAACGTCTTCTTTAAACTTGTGGTAGCTATCACAAGCCACATCACCGCTAGAGTTGTGGAAGAGACTGGGCCGTGTGTGTGTCAGAAAATCGTAGATACTCTCTCCTTTGCCATCCGTATTCCATGCTCCTTCAATCTGATACGCGGCTGTGGCCGCACCCCAAAGGAAACCATCGGGAAAATTGCCGTATTTGAAACTATATTCAGATGCCGCAATCGCGGCGATAGCAAAATATATCAACAGCAAGAAACACCAGTGTTTCATAATAACCTGAAATGAAGCCTGAAGGATCGAAGCAAGGTAAGGTGTTCGAACGCACAGTAGTGAGTCTGTCTGAGTGTTTGCACGTCAAAGGCATTAACTGAACTGTTGCACAATGTTATTGTTCCAGTTATTAGAAGCAGTCAGATGCGACAAACACCGAGAGCAATGGGATGAGATTATTTCGGGTGGCCTTTAATTGTTTTAAGGTCAAAAGTAGGAGGAGCAAAACAACAACACGTAATTTAAGGGTGCTTTGTGTATATGAAAGTATTTTTAGCAGCCATATCACGCCAGTGAAGAAATGATTTGGAGCTATTGAGGTCAGAGCAACCGTGGGGTAGAACTAAAACAAAAGTGCTTTTCATTTCAGGGAAAGTCAGTAAGGAAGGGGGAGGGGATATGTTTGAAACCAATCCGGGAACTGAGCATTTGTATTCTAAAAGTTGTTCCTACCCTACCCTACCCCACAAATGTAAAGGTTGTTTCTACCCTACTCCACCCCACAAATGTAAAAGTTGTTCCTACCCTACCCCACCAAACAAATATAAAGGTGGTTCCTACCCTGCCCTACCCCACAAATGTTGGCCACACGATACTGATGCTTGTGTAAATTAAAATTCCTTTCAGTATCTTTAGCGCGCTTGAATGACGTCCATTCCTTTATGATATAAGTCAACAGTCGGTTTGACCTTCATTGGCAGCACCCAAAATTAAAACCTAATGACCAATGAACAGGATATTTAATACCAATAGTGCAGGGCGCTGTTAATCGAGCTGCACAAGTAAATTACTGATATCTGACTCGTCTTTAAATGATGGACATCAACAACTTTAGGATGGTAGGTGTTTTTTCATTTCTCTCGAACCATTAATCCTTTATTCAACGGTGGATCTGTGGATCACATCTCAAGTAAATTTATATTTAGCGGCTACTAAACAAAGAGTTTCATTTTGGTGCAAGGTAGATTTCCCCAGTCTCCATTTTCCAGTTGATAGTTATTGATTTTCGTTTTAAGGAAATCTCATTTTTGGGTCACAAAACCTATTGTGGGTTGAACTTTTATGATAAGGGTTCTTGTTCGCTTCCAAGAGAAAAAGGAATTCATAATTATTAGAAGCCCATTTAAAAGTCAAACAAGCCGGCGTTCTTTAATAGTCGCAATGGACTTTACGCGTCTCTCATTAGATTTTTGTTAATTGCAAACTTAAATTAACAGCCACTTCAAAATGACATTAACTGAGTAGTTCAGTTGAATAATGCTGGGATATTCCTTCAACTTATTTTTTCTAAAGCAAGGATGTCGAATATGAATCATCAAGCGTGAGAACCAAATGGTAGTTGATTAGCTATTTTCAGATCTTTTTCCAAAGGTTTGCACACCCAAAGCAAATAGATAACATGGAATGTTCCTCGGTTGACAATTACTTTGTTTGAGGAAATAATTCTAGGTACTCTTGGAATTTTGGAGTTATAGGGCTTAGAACAGAATATCATATCAGTTAATATAACTCGCCTTATCTTCCCCACCCACTCCACCCCTCGGCTGACAGAAATTTGCACTCAAAGCCTGGGCCCAGTAAGGTGGGTGTGATTGATGGGTAGGATTCGCGCTGTTTTTTTGCAAAAGCGATACGCACACATTTTCCCACGTTTGTAACCCTGTTGGATTTGCTAGTGGTTGCATAGAGTTCTGATTATTTCGCTGAGTTGTTTGAAGCTGTTGTAACTGACCAGAGAGGTCATTTTGGCTTTAGTTTTACAACACTTATGAGTTGTTAAGTAGTGAGTTGTTATTTTTCCATTTGCTGATCCAAGTTTTTTTTAATAGGTGAGAATAAGGATCATAACTGCTGCCCTTCTTATGCTGATTTGTTCAACTTCTTTAGAGAAGGCACGTAAGTAGGAGACTACGTCTGAGATGCATGTCAAAATCTTGATTTTGGTGCACTTCTTCAAGCTTGTAAAGACCTGTTCCTGGAATGAAATCTCTTGGGTTCACGTTGAGCTGATATTCAGACTCGATTGAAAATTTGAAACTTTGAATTTGGGCATGAAGTCACAAAGCTTACCATTCAAATGAAAGCTACTGAGCCGTACTTCCCTGTGGTTTTGTCTAACACGCTGTACTTTTTAATCTGTACTTAAAAGTTAAAACTGAGAGGTACCAAATTGTTTGGGTTATGGATCAGCCGTTAAGCTTTGTAATGCAGTGGACACTGGTGTAAAAAAAGGACTGTGATGATAAGAGCGCCATATATTGACACTATTTTGTTATTTACCCCTGAGGTGGATACGGTAACGACGCATGCTCAGATTACAAGGAACTCAGTGGCGCTGATCGAGCTGCAGGATACAGAAAGTTAACGAAAAAATCTGACAAAAACAAAAAATGGAGGGAGGACTGGTACCGATTTACTGGCGATGCTGGGGACAAGATTGCTTCCATGTGAGTATTTGTTCAGTATTGCTTTTATGACGTCTTTTTCACTGAGGGATGCTGTAGCAGTGGGGGATTGGGCGGTAGTGAACAAAATATGTCATGTTACTCCCTTTAATACAATCGTAAACGAGTTAATTAATTTCCAGGTAAACGGCCTTCGTTGAGCGGAACTTCGAACAGTCCACCTGAACTAAATGCTAACAACAACAGAGATATAAATTGCACTTGAAGAAGGAGAAAATTGAACAGTAAAAATGATAAATATAACGAGAAAAACCAAACACTATCAACTCATCAATTTGCTAACTGTCGATGGCCGATCTTGGCTTTCTTCGAAAATTTGCCGAAGGTAAATGTTTAGGTATGTTACGTGAATTTATTCATTGTCATTTTTAGGGACATAAGCGGAAAGGGCTGTTTAACGGCACCGTCCTGTGGTGCCAAGTACCCAGGATACCTCATGAAAACTCACCCTAATCTAGCGCACGGAGAACGCATTCAAACAACTCTATGTTTTTCAAAGGGAAAGACATGCTGCGCAAAGACTCAGCAGATAGAGATTATGAAGTGCAAAGATTTCTTCGTCTACAAGTTGCCTCCTGCTTGTTTGAAAAGAGGGCGATATTGCGGGAATGGAGGTAAAATAGTATCATGGTTATGTGCTGAAGTTCTTGTTTTTCTTCTATTGCCATTTGTAAGTCAGCGATCTCATGTTTATGTAATTGCTTTCACTCTAGGAACAAAACCCGACTGCAATGAAAAGGAAATCCTCTTTGGTAAGATCTTTAAATCATTTAAATTTCTCAGGATATTGACTACTTAATAAATGTTTTATTATTATCATTTTTTCTAACTATTGTCTTATTTGTTGCAGGTCTGACCAAGAACTACGCAGCAAATTCATGCAAACAGATCAAGGAAAAAAGAAAAGATGCTGAATCTGGTGTATACTGGGTAAAACCCGATGGAAAAAATCCGACCCAGGTTTACTGTGACCAGGAAACGGACGGGGGAGGTTGGGCACTGGTGTACAGCTACACTTTCACAAACTTCAGGTAGAATGCGCTTACAGAGATTGCCTTTTCCGAGTACCAGCCAATTTAGCTGCCATACATAATACTTCTGCTCATATCGCATTTTTTTTAAAATTTTGAGTCAGATATAAGACTTACTAAAGTAGATTACGAGAATTCAAAACTAATCCTGGCCTTTCTCGTCCCCAGACCTTCTATTCCCTTGGCCGGTAGGGCCTTTGCACAAGAAACTGACGTCTCGTCGGCTGAGGGAACAAGAGGCTATAGGGAGGAGAAAGTAGTGTGAAATCAATTTGAAATTTGTTTCTAGCTTTAGGAACAATGTCATATTGCATTTTTGGCGGGTGTTGAAAACTAAATTGGATACTTCTGTATAAATTGATTTAAATAAATAAATAAATAAATAAAAATCATATTGAGGTCCAAGCAATTTGTGCGTTAATACGAAAGAGGCCGATTAACGGCTCTTAAGTCTAGCTTAAAATAGTCTCAATCTCTTTCCCCAGTAATAACGACAGATCGCGGTTCTGTTTAATTCATTAGGTATTTCAGATCCGGTTCAAACGCCATCACACCACGTCCAAACTGGCCTATCGACGCACACTATGGCAACATTATCATCTCAACCAAGGCTCCAGCGAGTGAGGCCGATTACAACGCTTTGGACTTCAATCTCTGGGAAAACTTGGGCCGCGAGTTCATGGTAAAATCCAACATAAACCACTGGATTGCTTGCAGGTAAGGATGTCTACTCTGTACAAACATGGTGTAGCTTTTATCATTTTTTATCATCATCACCATCATCATCACCATTATCATCATAATCATCATCAACTGGACAAGGTTAAATTCTTCTATTACGTGCCACTAGTGCTACATAAAACTCGTACAGTTTGAATGGAGACATTAGTTGACCATTGTAGGTTAACATTTTCTATGGACCACATAAGCCAAATATTTTCTTTTTCTCTGCTTGAAGCATAATAATAATTATGGTACAAGTTAACATAATCCGCTTGCAGGGAAGGAACCGGGAGTCTTGTAGAGTTCCGGGGAGGAAGTGTCCAATGCCGGATAATAAAGAACATCGCCCACAAGTGTCCCGACT
The DNA here is from genome assembly GCA_948470475.1 of Galaxea fascicularis. Classification (NCBI taxonomy): domain Eukaryota; kingdom Metazoa; phylum Cnidaria; class Anthozoa; order Scleractinia; family Euphylliidae; genus Galaxea; species Galaxea fascicularis. The sequence continues at coordinate 27,008,205 of OX419343.1, read as the reverse complement.
ACGTCCCAGACCAACTGATCTTCCACTCGGCCGGAAATCCCGGTGGTTCCACTCTAGGCCCTGACCTGATCCGCTCTCAAAGCAGTTCTCGCCTAAAGGAGTACTACTACTTTGAAGCTAGCACGCGCACCGGAAACTGGCCTACCCATGATCCTTGCGGGACCAACGGCTTGAATCACCTCACAAACGTAGTTGGCCCACGCGGGAATATTTACATCCGGTAAGATGGGCGACTGAGGATACCCCAGCAAGATGTTTACTACAGACCGATTGTCATGGTCTGTGGGACGGAAACGCGATTACACTTAAACAAAGATAACTGTAACCAGTTGAGTGCACTGATGTATATTTCATTAAACCTCTGTTACTTACTGATATGGTTTTGCTCAAGATATAATTTTGGATTATGTTATGATTTGCGTACACATCTCGACAAAGTTACGTCGTAAGAGTTGGGATAGTTTACGAGTTCAAACTTAACTTGTTAGAGTGTTCCTGACGAGTTCACTGCGAAAAGAAAGCTTTCTTGATTCATCTGCTTAATTTCATGTGAATGAGGATTACACCAATTTCAGACTAACTGCTTAACAATTAATTGAAAGAGGTACAAAATCGTACCCTTGACACACTGCCAGTGTAACAAGAAACAGAATTGTTCGAAAAGGTTACAGTCTTTCCCGTAAAACCGTATACACCAGAAAAAATTTGTGGAATGTTTATTGTTTCGCGACCAATCAGAAGCAACATGAAACCACAACCTAATTACCGTTACTGTTTGCGGTTTAGTTTTCTCACGCGTGATTGGCTTTTTACTTGACACACAATGACATTCCATAGATATTTCTGGTGTTCACGGTTTTACGGGAAAGACTGTAATACCTCAATTAAGCACACATAGAGCTTCCTTTGAAGAAAACACAGTTACTCCTTAGCATCTCTGATCTTCTCATAAGCGTAGGCGACATCCAGAATAACGCGTTCATCAAATTTCCTTCCCACAATCATCATACCAACTGGTAACCCCTCACTGAAGCCTGCATTGATGGACAAGGCTGGGTGTCCTGTGACGTTGAATGGCGCGCAGTTCACGACATTTTCCATCGCTCTTTCCATGTATTCTGAAGATAACGAGTAAGGTAACAGAATTACCAAACCCGTTGCATTAAGGCCTTCCAGTCTTACTAAAATTGAGGCATCATCATCAGGTGCTCGAACTACTGTTTTGAAACCCACCTGGCAAGAAAATTGTCTCACGTATGGGAGGTGGAAAAGACCAGCTACCACAGAAAGATACGAACTGCTGGAGACCAAAACACCTTGGGATATATGTAACTTTGGTCGTTGTAACTTTCTTACACCTCAACCATCCCAAGATGGTACCTATATTCGTACTAAATTTGTTTTTCCACCCCCAATCCCGAGTAACGTTGACGATCAGGGAAAATATGCGGCAGTCATGCTCAACATTGCACAGGGGTAGACATTTAAAGTGCACCACTGTCATAAGGAAAAGGCAATGGTCTCTACTCCAAAGTTTGGCATTGTACTCGTGTAGGAGATTACGATTCCCACTTTAAAACTAAAGGAAAACCTCACCTTCCAGAGGGGGATTCTGTTGAGGAAATACTGGTGCCTTCTTGGGAATGGTTGGTAGAATCAACACGTGATACTTCTGCAGTGCTTCGTCATAAGCCTTGCAAAGTTCTCGGCCCAGGTTCTGCGCTTTTCCGTAGAAAACGCCGTTGTAATCTTCATGCAAATACTTTGCAATCAGCCTGACAAATTTGCAGGTTTTTGACATGTCGTTCGAACGGCATTTGAGGCCTCGGGAAACTGCCTCTTGGAGTGTAGTGTCATAGTACATTTTCGCTGAAGAACCAAAACCTGAAAAAGTTAGAAATTAGTTGATGAATCAGGAACAAGAAGAGTAGTAAAGGACGGTGCCTCGTAATGTTACTGCGCATGCATTCCGCGCATCCTAGGAAAGCCTGAAAAACTAGTATTCCGTTTGGCTGATGCCACCTAATAAAAGGGTATTTTTGCGCAGCTTGTAACTACGGGGAAACTGCTTTAATTTTGCAACGATTAAATAAGGCTGGCGCTCGGATTTTTTCCGAGTTCCCATAAGATGCAAAAATATCTTTCATTTGATTAAATAAGGGTAACGCGCAACTTTCGAGGATATAGTAATTGATGGTATTTGTTTTCAATAGTTTTAGCAGTATTGTCCCTGAAAAATGAGAGGGCACCACGATTTTCGTTTAACTCCAAGATCATTTGTATGATATATAAAGCTTTTTATTGCTGTTCTAACGCTTCCTACCAGCTCCTTCCAGCATCATTCGATCGCCTCCATTCTGTAAAATCACTGCAAACAGTCCAACACCTTGCATGGAAAAAAAAAGTTCAAAGCACGCAAATTAGCTAAAAGAACTTTCCCACAAGCGCTCCATTTATCGATCTTAAGCTTTAAAAAAAATGACTTGGAGGGGTTTAATCGAACTTGAGCAAGCGCGATGAACAAGGCGGCATTAAATGAAGGTAGGTGCCAAAGACTAGAGAGACGCCTACGTAACGGAGAGCAATGTTCACACGAAGCGGTCAAGTGTAACTTTTCGAGCCAAGACATATCAGCTACCCGACATGTTGAGATGTGTCACTGGCATTAAGGTTACTGCAAACCTTCGCGGGTGTCCTCCAGAAAAAAATTCGTACTCGCGCTGTTTTCAAGAAAACCCACACAAACTATATATCAATAGAAAGGTTATGAAATATAGAATTCGAAAAAAATAATGCTCTGTTTGGCTACTTCTTTCATAAGGCGACAGAAGCCGGTAAACGCCAAAATGACTGATTGACCTTCCGTCGAATTTATCGGGTATCAAATGTGATCGTTGATGCAAAATAACTGTGCAGTGTTAATCACAAAGCATCAATCTCTCAAAGTGTGTCAGCATTTTCCTGTATTTTCATTGGTTATCTTTTTATGGAACTGTCAAGTTCAAGCATCGAACAATTCCCAAAACGCAATGCGTCAGAGGTCGCCACGAGAAAACTATTCAAAATAAAAGAATTCGCCGACACACTTTTGTTCCTTAGTCATCAGTGGAAGTTCTGGCCAAATTTCATGGAAATCCGTCAATTCTACATACCCTATAAATTCGTTTAAAGAGGAAGGACTCTATCGAAAAACGAATGCGAGTTTTCGCCCTCCAAAGATTTGTAAACATGGCACGCCTTATCAGAGAGATATGTCAACAGGAAAAGCCGCCAGCCAATGAAATGACGGAACCGCTGGAGTTCGCGGGAAAGTTATAGTTTTGGTCACGTTTTCTGCACGCACGCTTTAGACAGGATAGTCATGAAATGGGGGAAAACAAAAACAAATCCGACGACGAAGAATAATCCTGGCTTGTTCCTGGAAGTGGCTCTCTCATAACTTTTCTTTTTTCTGGCAAGTTCGTTCTCATTATTTTTTTTCTACTGATTCCCACTACACTTTCGGATGAAGTACTACACTGTTCATCGCCAGATTTCTCTTCGCCGATCTGTGAAGGCGGATCAAACCATGAGCCCTTGTCAGTGTCTGCGATAATTTTCTTCTTTTCATCCCCAAATTCGCAACTTTTCTTCTTTCTGGGTCCCGTTTTTGCTTTAGTTTTAACCCAAGGACTTTTCTCTTTCCTAGAACGTTTCATATCGACGAAAATGATTTCGATCGCCACAAGAACAAGAACACTCGAGTGTAAACAGAAAATGCTAATTAGTTGAAATAGGACCGTTGCCGCGAAAAACTCGCAGGGGAGCTCACGCCTTCTGGGGATTATGACACCTTGACCGTTTATTAACTTTATTAAAAAATCTCTTTTTTTCAATAACTCGCGTGCGATTTGAGATTTTATTTTCATCTTTTCGGAATATGTTAGCTTTAATAATGACCTTTCTTTCGGCTAAAAAAAATTTTTTTGGCCAAAACTAGCACTGGAACGTGTGCAGTAACCTTAAGTAACCGAAATCCACGAAATAAAAAGTGAGAAATAAAACCGGCCATTGATTTAATTGAAACGTACAATTTGAATGCACAAAAATACACAATAGGTCACTATTGGAGAGCGTTTGACCGGTAGATTTCACTAGATCGTGTTAAAGAGAGGTTGTTACCCTGACTTAGGGATTCGACTGTGTCGGCACAGTATTGCGACAAATAATGTTGCAGCACTGGAACAACCTTGCTGCTGTAATTGCACTAATATATAACAGATTAACTACCTACCATCCGAATGCATCGGCACTGAAACCTCCTCCACGACAGCACCGCATTTACTACCCAGGAGACCAGCGGCTTCTTTCACCATCCTGTCAACGTCGGGCTCAGAGCTCTTCAAACCAAACCCCTCCTTTAGGATCCCAATCTTCAAATGTTTTATCGATCCCGTAAGCTGGGAAAAACATCATCACAATCACGGACAGGACAAAGAGAGGATATTACATGTTAAGCTTGATAATGAGACTTTCCGGCGACAATTAAGGACCTTAGCAGTATGCTAGACGCCTTGAATATTTCAATTTCAACTACGCCATGAAAATCCAGCAGATCAGAGTGCAGGAACGCCGTCAGTATTCCACCGAACCTTCCCATCGAGCACTGCTTTGATTGTACTGGGCTATGCACTTCTTGGCATGATATAAAGTAGATTTACAAACCTTTGTCGTAGTACAGCAACTAAAATCCAGCCTAGCACTTGTTACTCATGGGATATACCATGAAACAGCGCGCACTAAAAAGCATTGCCGGCATAATTACCATGAAATCCATGTGCAACTGCAGGTGTTACGACCAAGATACCGACGAAACGAGCAACCATGGTTTTCAAAAGTCGGGACCACGCGTTAAGTGAGACTATCAGAATCAGAAGTGGGCCAATGTGTGGATACCATATAATTAGCATACGGGAGTCATGGTTTGAAACTCTAAACAATAAAATTTGCATTAATTATTCCAGTCGAAAATTTAATACCGAAAAGACCGGTGTTTGTCTACAGAGCGTTAAACAGGAAGCTTGAACATTTAAAGTAAGAAGGGAATATAAATTAATAGTGGTACGTACAGTAAGTATGTACCAGAACTTAAGAATGCAAATACTCACAAAAGAACTGTACCCAGTCTCTAGATCTAGAGCTTGAAGGTCACACGGTTGTCTTGGATCCAGTCCCTCATCATAACCCGCCATAACCTAACAAAAGAATTTCAGTAGTTTGTTTAAATAAGCTTCGGCTTAGACTTTGGTCAACAGAAATGCTTATTGCCGATTAACACGTACGACAAAGTGGTTATGTCAAAATCCCCCTGAGCATCTCACCTCCAGCATCAAAGCTGTATCATAAACGGTCCTTGCCATCGGTCCTGTATGATCCAAAGTAAACTCTATCGGCATAATGCCCGTATATGGAATCAGTCCGTACGTTGGCTTAAATCCCACAATGCCACACGCAGCAGCTGGAATCCTGATGGAGCCTCCTTGGTCACCACCAGTTGCCATGTCAACGTGTCCCCCAGCCACCTTACAGACGAAAAAGTATATAAGAGAGAAACGAGTTGCGCAAAAACATCTACACCGTAGCGAATAACGTAGATAAGCCGGGGATTTTGCCTCTTAATTACGAGAAAGCTAGTTACGACGTCAGTTGAAAACTGAACTCTCGACTTAAAAACGAGTTGAAGAAGCCTTACACGTTCGGAAATTTCTAGACTTAAGCCAGACTCAACACCACCTTTTCCTACCAAAGCTGCAGATCCAGACGAAGATCCTCCAGCCATCCTTGTTTTGTTGTGTGGATTCAACACAGGTCCCGTGACAGCAGTAAAGCTTCCTCCGCTAACGCACAAATTCTCGCAAACAGCTTTGCCCACGATGTTTCCACCAGCGTCCAATATCCGGGTCACTATAGTGGCGTCAACATCCGGGACAAACCCGTCAAGCGTGAGAGAGCCATTCGTCATTGGTACTCCCGCTACACACGTGTTATCTTTGATGGCCACTGTTTTATCCTGAAGTATACCGCGCGACGCTCCTTTGATGTCACAGCGCCAGTACCTGTTAAACAAGAATTAGAGTGGTTTTCAGGTGTTGAAAGAAGTTTACTTTTATTTTGTTTTATTTCTTATTGTTGCTAACATGATAAGAACAGTCCACTCACGCTCACCGTGACCCTGAGACGAGAATACAATGTTATAGTTTAAAGTTTTTAACACATCGAGAAATTCTCAGTTTTATATGAATTTCCAGTCTTTTCATTCACATGTGTATCTCACCAAGCATTGCAAGGGTTTTCGTCTGCTGCTGGCCTGTAACCCGGTGTCCGTGGATATCTGACTGGGAGCTTGGGGTCTGGCAACTCATATAATCGCTGATAGACATCTCCCAGTGTCTTGGCAATACTTTCTGTTAAAATAAATTGACATGGCTTAGATTTCTTTCCTGCAGTTTGCAGTTGTCAGAGAAAGCTAACCTTGTGCCCCATTACATGATAATTCCCACCTCTGTAAGCTGTCATTTCCCTCCCTTCGATATCAAGTCCCAGATCTTGCGCGATTGTAGACAGACGCTGAAGGCTTGGTACTCGGACAGCAGGCTCCTTGTACAGCTTTCCTACAGAGGGATGGGAGAAGATAGTTGACAATTAAATTAAAAGAATAAAAAAGGGCAAGTATTATACACAAAACAAAGATACAGAGTGAAAGAAATCGGAAAACGAGATGATGATGGGAGAAGAGGTTCAAAACTACGTTTCGTGCACATCATCAAGTACAATCAGTGATCGTGAATAATCAATGGCACATGAATAAATTTATTAAAAGTTCCTTTGAAATGGATATTCGTTGCTACATGGTTTACAACGATACTAAACATTGTAAACGCTTTTTATCAGGTACCATATTTCCTAAATTACTGTAACTGTGCTGAGAACCCCACGAAACTGCCCCTGCATAGCTGGCTTGACCGCGAGTTCACGACTCGACTTTTTCATCTGGCTATGATTGTGAACCTTTATTTCGATGGCTGTAGACTTCGATTCGCTCGATTTTGTAAGGAGCTTGAGTACAGATCGAGATCTACGATATTTGTACGCCTAAGTAACTGAACGCGTGTTCTTTATGATTCAAGCCAGAGGGTGATGCATTTGCTCAAGACGACGTACGAATCCCGACACTTACGAGTCTGTTCGTGGTACACCTCGCGAGTTCTGAGAAATCAATAGTTGAGGAAAGACGTACTCAGTCGCCGTGTTTGTTCTGAGTCGATTTTCAAATCGAGTTAAGTGCTTTAGTTAGCCTTGAAAATCCTTATCAGGAAATTGGAAATTATTGGATGTTTAGTGCAAGATAATATTCGCATACCTTGTTCCACATTCTCAGCCATAGTGCTCACCAGTTTCAGTTGAATGAAACGATGAATGTGAAAACGACCACCTCCCAACAGCCAAAAGGTCACGTTTTCCTGCTTGCAGGCGAACGACAATACGTCACAAAGTCACGCGATGGATTTGAAAGACAGACATAACGCAATCACTTTCTATTATTGAAAGTTCGAAACATCCGCGCGAGGTAAGTCATGCAAAACTTAAGCCGCAGCTACGAGAGCGATTGTTTTCTTGCGATGGTGATGCGATTTTTTCTGGCAATTGTCGCATCGCCGGCGCGCGGTGGTGGCTACACGAGTGATCTTTAACGGAAATATATGAACCTACAACTGACATGGTTAGAGCATCGCACCGGTATCGCAAGGTCACGGTTCGAACCCCGTTGAACTCCAGAATTTTTTTTTTTTTCAGGCTTCTTTACACAATTGCATAAATTGCGTTCACAACTGCACGTGTTCATAATTCGGGGCAATAATAAATCCCCCCTCTAAGCATGCAAATGTCACGATAATTGTCACGCCTGAATGTTCTGGGCACTGGACTCTACGTTACATGACCTGTTTTGAATCTACGCAACAAAACAAGGATCTGGTGCTTCTGTAAGGGAATCACCCTTCCCTGGCTGATGCCCTTATTTTCGTGGGCATAAAATTCACAAGAGCGAGGCAATTCTATCCTTTCAAATTTTCGTTGTTCGTCTTTTTTTTCTTTTTTCTTTCTTTTTCTGCTTGTTTTTCTGTCACAGGTGCTAGAAAAATAATAAGACTTCCTCTTTTCAGACAATTGGTGGTCATGTTACTAGATCTTCTACCTTTTTATGTTTATTTTACTATGGAAAATCCATACATAAAAGAAAAGAAGATTAAACTGGAATGAGGTCCAGAATACAACGCATTGCATTTAGATTTTTGTTGGGTTCACGTTAAGCTAATAATCAGACTCGATTGAAATTTTTTCCTAAAGCTTACCGTTCAAATGAAAGCTACTGAGCCGTACTTTCCTGTGGTTGCCGTATCCACTGTCAACACGATATCTTTTATACCAGGGTTCACTGCATTGCAAAGCTTAACGGCTGATTCATAACCCAAAATACTCGCTAGCTTCCATTTTGAATAGCTTCATTTTAAAATTTCACGTCGAGATTAACCCATTGACTACCAGCCGTTTTTACGTTTTCGGAGTGATTTTCCAGCAAAAACGATCCTTAGCATTTCATGACTTTATATTTGAGACTACCACGGAAAGTGGTGCTGCCCTAAAGTACTGAAGGCTCAAGGTTTCTGAAAACGTCATTGTGACGCAGCTATTTTTCAATCGTGGAACTCAAGAACGGCCCAAGTTCGGTTTGTTTGCGAATTTTGCTAAGTTTACAGCCATTTTTCATCTTTAGTGGCAGCCTGATGAGCATCATTAAGCGTGACGGTTGCTAAGAGTCCACTTTCTCAAAGAAGCGAGCAAGGTGGTGTACTTTGTTGTCAAATTTGGCTTGTTACTCCACGAACTGGGAATTTGGATCGTCAGACACTTAGTACCTTTGGGACTCGACTTTGGATGAATTTCTCGACCTACCGCCGCATATTTTGGAATTTGCAAGCACCGAATATCCCCACAAGCACCAATTTTTGGCGGTAGGTCGGAGTGGCTGTGTGAAAAAATTGGGGGAAGGGACGGGTGCTGTCAAAAATTCTTGTTATTTCCCAGCATGCAATGCGGTGGAGATGTTGAAAATATCGGGAAGGCTGGATTGCACTGGAACAAAAGGCTGTCTCTACGCTCAGGAAAAGAATATGAACAAAAAAAGTCATTTCTAAGCTAGAACAAGGATTGAATTTTACTATGATGGTCGAAGTTTTGTTTTTCGACGATAATTTCTTTAAGAAACATAACAGTAAAAAGGGGCATTTTCGTCGTTTCTGTTTAACGCTAAAAATGGTCATTTTTGTTCTTGTCCAAACTCAAAAGGTCATATTTGGTCAAAAGCGCTACGTTTCTTGCGTTTATTGGATATCCAAATTTAAAGGGCATCCCATTTCATGCTAACAACTGACAGTTGAGCCAATATTCGCGCGATTGAGAAAGTTGCAACGTTTTGAAGCATGGGAGTGTTTTGCGGCCGGTTTTGGCCGGCACGGTAGTCAATGGGTTAAAAAGTACAGCATGTTAGACAGAACAACGCATGCCCAGATTACAAGGAACTCAGTGGCGCTGATCACACTGCAGCATACAGAAAGTTAACGAAAAAATCTGACAAAAACAAAAATGGAGGGAGGACTGGTACCGAGTTACTGGCAAAGCTGGGGACAAGATTGCTTCCATGTCAGTATTTGTTGAGGATTGACCAGGATGACATTTATGACGCCATTCCGACTTTCACTTAAGAGGGCATTACGGTTGGATTTTGAAGGAAAATTGAAAATTTTACTCTGTTACGAAAAATATATATTGCGTGACTCGCGTTACTGTCTGGAAGTGTCTAGAATGTTCTGCATATTTAATTAGTATCGTATCATCGTGATTCTGCAATTCTATTTTAAGTCGTTTGCGTATGTAACTGTAAATAGTTTCTTATTGTAATGTTTCTTTATTTAGTCGAGCCGGAAAGTTCTAGAATTTTATGTTGTGTAGTATATAAGCCAATCGGTGTAGCTTTGGAGTTTCTCTTAGAGAAGCAGTGTGTTTGTTGAAGAAAGTAAAGAGAAGTAACTTGAGAGCTGAGAGCTGAGAGCGTTTGGCGGAGGCCGTGTTTATTGAAATCTGACAGAGGTCGTGTATACAGTTGGCAGAGGCCGTATTTATTGAAGTGTGACAGAGGTCGTTTATACATTTGGCGGAGGCTGTGAGTATTTGAAGTTTGACGGAGGTCGAGTGTAATTTTATAAGCCTAGTGTGTGCTTATTGTGAAGTCTTGTGCGGAGTTTACTACTTTCGTTTGGAATAAATAACCTTGTTGCTGTTCCGACAACCCTGCGTTCTGTTTAGTCTACAAACAACCCACTTCTCACGTCACAACACAATCAAACTCGTAACATACTCGTTTTTTTTATTTCCTCTTAAATGATACTAGAATCTATCTAGTTTTAGATTATATATGTATTTTACGCTTAATTATTCACGCGCCGCTGAAAAACAGCCGCTTTTGAGGGCTAGTAAATTGTTTGTGTTTGGTTGCCATGGCAACCACAGGTAATCCAATCGTTTTGGCACGTTTTATTTCTCCAAAATAGAGTACTAAAGTGTGACGTCACAAAAAATTAAATCTGTGAAATTATGGGATTGGGCGCCATTTTCGAATGGAGTATCCTTAAAAAAGGTTCCTTGCCAAAACTTAGCTCGTAATTGTAATTCCCAGCTGAAATATGAAGGATTGAAATTTGATACTGCCTCATATAAATCTCTTTAATTTTGAGTCTGTTCTAAATTGAAGGAACAGAAACAAATTTTGAAGGGTTTGTATGGAATGCCATCAAACTTTGATCCTTTATATCTCTACTGGGAATTGCAATTCGGAGCTAATTTTTGGGATGAGGACGTCTTTTAGCATGCTCTATAAGAATATGGCATCATATCCCATAACTTCAAAAATTTTATTTTTGTGACGTCATCACTTTAGAACTCTATTGTACAAAAACTCATTCCACTTTATCCTGAGTCCCTAGAGTCCAGTCCCAGATCTTTGGAGTTTAAATTTCCACTAATGTGAAGCCCGGTTACAAAGCACTCAGTCGCAGAATCGAGCGTGAGGGACCATCTTGTTTACTTGTCTTCTTGTTCGTAAATCATGCCAAAAGTTGGGAAAAAACAGTCTGTTTTAAGGAAAAGTGCGTCAAAAAGAAAGAAAGGTTTTAGGGGAACCCAGAAACAGGAGGTAGCGCAGAGGCGAAAAAGAAAAACGCGAGCTGTAGAAGTGACCTTTGTTGGTGAAGACGATGTTGTGAGCGAGCAAATTCCGCCCCCCGCAGAATCTGCTTCCAAACGGAAAATACTGCCAAATGACGCTGAAAGCTCCTCGAATGAAAGTATTGAAGATGATCTGGCGCCTGCCGAAGGATACAGACTTGTCTCAATGGACAGTCTTCTTAAATTTGTGAAGAGAATTCACGCACAAACTCCATGTAATTTAGGTGAGAATTATGTGAGTTAAATTATTGAGCCATTTACAAAGTGTCTAAATGGCCGGCAGCCGGTCAAGGTTGTAAAAACACTAAATGGCCGGCAGTCCGATTCGGGCTCCCTTTCAAGGGCTTTGTTTTCCGTAGACTTGGTACTTCGGGGAGATTTAGTGTGTTTTAGGTTAGGGATTAGGGCTAGGAGTCAAGGAATATGGACGTTTGTTATTAGGCTTGAAGATTTTGACCTGCTGCCGGTCATTTAGACGATTTGTACTTTGATAGTTTATATTAATAAAACTGCATCGCTTTCTTAACGGTTACTTTGATAGTTAAGTCTGTAAATGTCGTCTTTTGTTGAAAATATCATAAATTCCTCAGTTTTTCTGAATTTGTCAAGGAAATATCGGACTGCCGGCCATTTAGTGTTTTTACAACCTTGACCAGCTGCCGGCCATTTAGACACAATTATTACACCTATTACCTAAAATATAAAAGCTGTTTTTCTGGATCAGTGCTGGGCCAAAATTATTACAGCTATATCCAGTTATTAATAAAAGCGTTGATTGTCTTTATTGATCTACTAGGCCAAATACAAATATTGGAGAGTTTCTGTAACCAGTTTGGGCTTAGTAGTTCACTTTATGCCAAGTGCAGTGGTTGTGGTATGTCTGAGTTTCTCGCAACTGGTAGCCACCCTCAAGATGATGGTAGTCCCAGAACTCTTCAAGGAAAAGATGTGAACAGACAAATGGTGTTTGCTGCATTTGAGAGTGGGATTGGAAAAGAAGGAGTTGCCAAATTTTGTGAGGTCTTCAACATGCCTTTTAATATGTCACCTGACACCTGGTACAGCCATGAAGAGACCCTAAGTCAAGCCTTCCAAGAGGAAACAAGCAAACAGCTGCAAAAGAATTGTGCAGAAGCCAGAAAGCTTGCCATGCTTGAGGAAGGTATTGATGATGATGATGGTCTTACTACTGTTGATATTCCCACAAGTTTTGATGGTACATGGTCAAGGCGGGGCTACACTGCCAACCACTGTATTGGCTTTGTAATATCTGCAGTTACAGGAAAGGTTCTTGATTTTGAAGTAATTTCTAAAGTGTATCAACAATGTACTCAAATGAAGGCAAAACTCGATAAGGCAGGTTTCAATGACTGGTATCAAGACCATATCTGTGAAGGGTCATACAAAGAATCCAGCCCTAGCATGGAAATGGAATGTGCGAAGAGGCTTTGGGGGCGGAGTGAGAACAATTATGTCAGATACAAATGGATGATTTGTGATGGTGACTCTAAATCATACAATGCTATATGGAATGTGTATGGTGCATGTGACACCTGTCACAAGTATGAAGCAATGGAACAATCTGACAAAGAACTCATTGCATGGAAAAACTCTGAAGAGCACAAGACATGGGAAGAAGACCATCTTCAGGGAAAGGCAGAGTGTGAGAGAGTGATAAAATTGGACAGTATTGGCCATGTCCAAAAGAGGCTTGGCAAAGCCCTTTATGAGTTTCAAAGTTCCTCCACTAAGCTACCTGATGGCAAACCAATGAAAGGTAGAGATGGCCGACTAACCAAGAAAGCTATTGAAAAACTGAAAACAAATTATGGAACAGCTGTGCGTAACAATGTAAACAGAAACATAGCTTCGACAAGTGAGAGAGACAGTGCAGTAAAAAAGATGCAAGTGCAGATAAAAGCTGGCCTGTATCACTGCCTAAAAATTTCAAACCAAGAGAGGCACAAATACTGTCCAATTAATTCATGGTGCAAGTTCAAAAAAGGACTGCCTTCTCCAGACAAGCCACATCATCTGGATAGTGTTTTCAAGGAACCCCTTGAGAAAATCTATGATCGTTTGAGTGAGCCAGCACTCCTCATGCTTGCCTGGATACACCCAGAATGCAAATGAGGCTGTCAATGCATTGGCATGGAACAAGTGTCCCAAGCATAAGTGGCATGGAAGAAAGCGAATTGTCATGGCTGCATCCTCTCCCGCTTTGCACTTCAGTTGTGGTGCAACAAAAAAATTTGAGGTCATGAGGAAAGCTGAAATCTCACCTGGCAAGCACAGTTGGAAGGAAGCAAGACGAAGAGACAGTGGAAGAATTCAGCAAGCAGAGCACAGAGCTCAAGAAAAACACAAACAATACAGACTTGCACGAAGACAAGCTAAGCAGACAGAAGAAGACTTGCGTGTAACCCGGGAAGGCATAACCTATGACGCTGGAGGTTTTCATGTAACACAGCTGTGTAGAGTGGGCAAAAAGAGACAAGCAAAGAACCTAAACAAACCTTCAAGTAGGTGTCCTGTGATGCACAAAAGGCCAGTTTAGGCAGTCATTAGTCTTACAAGTGACATTTAGATAAATCTTAAGTTTTAATTGCATTTTTCCGAAAATAGCTTTTTTCAGGGGTAATTTTGTTGGCCCCTTCTATTTCTCGAAGAGTATTTCAGCTATTGACACCAAATTTGGTACAAAGATTGTTTATGTAATTATCTGCAACCTAATTAAGCAAAATTTCTGTTTGTGAAATACAAATGGTTTTATAAGTAATTTGTCTTTTGCAAAATCTAATTGGTTACCATGACAACCAAAATGGTCGAAAGGCATAACTCTCAATAAGGTTGCAGTGCATTGAATAATGCTTTATTGTACCAAAAACTAGGTGATCATTTTAAAAAGAAATGACAAAAAAGTGAGGGGGCCCGATTTAACTGTCAAAAAAAAAAAAAGGGGGCCACATGGGTTTGAGTCAAAGTTTGAATTTGGCTTAAACTCTGCCTATTTGAAAAAGGAGTCTAGAAATCATGTGCAAATGCTTCCAAGAACTCCCACAACTTGATTTCTATTCTTATTTGAGCTGTGTGCACGATTTTAGCAAAGTTGAAATTGTGACAAAAACCCAAAGGGGGGACCACATGGGTTTGAGTCAAATTTTGAATTTGGCTTAAACTCTGCCTATTTGAAAAAGGAGTCTAGAAATCATGTGCAAATGCTTCCAAGAACTCCGACAACTTGTTTTTTATTCTTATTTGAGCTGTGTGCACGATTTTAGCAAAGTTGAAATTTTGACCAAAACCCAAAGGGGGGACCACATGGGTTTGAGTCAAATTTTGAATTTGGCTTAAACTCTGCCTATTTGAAAAAGGAGTCTAGAAATCATGTGCAAATGCTTCCAAGAACTCCCACAACTTGATTTCTATTCTTATTTGAGCTGTGTGCACGATTTTAGCAAAGTTGAAATTTTGACCAAAACCCAAAGGGGGGACCACATGGGTTTGAGTCAAATTTTGAATTTGGCTTAAACTCTGCCTATTTGAAAAAGGAGTCTAGAAATCATGTGCAAATGCTTCCAAGAACTCCCACAACTTGATTTCTATTCTTATTTGAGTTGTGTGCACTAATTTTAGAAAACTTGAAATTTTGACCAAAACCCAAAGGGGGGACCACATGGGTTTGAGTCAAATTTTGAATTTGGCTTAAACTCTGCCTATTTGAAAAAGGAGTCTAGAAATCATGTGCAAATGCTTCCAAGAACTCCCACAACTTGATTTCTATTCTTATTTGAGCTGTGTGCACGATTTTAGCAAAGTTGAAATTTTGACCAAAACCCAAAGGGGGGACCACATGGGTTTGAGTCAAATTTTGAATTTGGCTTAAACTCTGCCTATTTGAAAAAGGAGTCTAGAAATCATGTGCAAATGCTTCCAAGAACTCCCACAACTTGATTTCTATTCTTATTTGAGCTGTGTGCACGATTTTAGCAAAGTTGAAATTTTGACCAAAACCCAAAGGGGGGACCACATGGGTTTGAGTCAAATTTTGAATTTGGCTTAAACTCTGCCTATTTGAAAAAGGAGTCTAGAAATCATGTGCAAATGCTTCCAAGAACTCCCACAACTTGATTTCTATTCTTATTTGAGCTGTGTGCACGATTTTAGCAAAGTTGAAATTTTGACCAAAACCCAAAGGGGGGACCACATGGGTTTGAGTCAAATTTTGAATTTGGCTTAAACTCTGCCTATTTGAAAAAGGAGTCTAGAAATCATGTGCAAATGCTTCCAAGAACTCCCACAACTTGATTTCTATTCTTATTTGAGTTGTGTGCACGATTTTAGCAAAGTTGAAATTTTGACCAAAACCCAAAGGGGGGACCACATGGGTTTGAGTCAAATTTTGAATTTGGCTTAAACTCTGCCTATTTGAAAAAGGAGTCTAGAAATCATGTGCAAATGCTTCCAAGAACTCCGACAACTTGATTTCTATTCTTATTTGAGCTGTGTGCACGATTTTAGCAAAGTTGAAATTTTGACCAAAACCCAAAGGGGGGACCACATGGGTTTGAGTCAAATTTTGAATTTGGCTTAAACTCTGCCTATTTGAAAAAGGAGTCTAGAAATCATGTGCAAATGCTTCCAAGAACTCCCACAACTTGATTTCTATTCTTATTTGAGCTGTGTGCACGATTTTAGCAAAGTTGAAATTTTGACCAAAACCCAAAGGGGGGACCACATGGGTTTGAGTCAAATTTTGAATTTGGCTTAAACTCTGCCTATTTGAAAAAGGAGTCTAGAAATCATGTGCAAATGCTTCCAAGAACTCCCACAACTTGATTTCTATTCTTATTTGAGCTGTGTGGACGATTTTAGCAAAGTTGAAATTTTGACCAAAACCCAAAGGGGGGACCACATGGGTTTGAGTCAAATTTTGAATTTGGCTTAAACTCTGCCTATTTGAAAAAGGAGTCTGAAAATCATGTGCAAATGCTTCCAAGAACTCCCACAACTTGATTTCTATTCTTATTTGAGCTGTGTGCACGATTTTAGCAAAGTTGAAATTTTGACCAAAACCCAAAGGGGGGACCACATGGGTTTGAGTCAAATTTTGAATTTGGCTTAAACTCTGTCTATTTGAAAAAGGAGTCTAGAAATCATGTGCAAATGCTTCCAAGAATTCCCACAACTTGATTTCTATTCTTATTTGAGCTGTGTGCACGATTTTAGCAAAGTTGAAATTTTGACCAAAACCCAAAGGGGGGACCACATGGGTTTGAGTCAAATTTTGAATTTGGCTTAAACTCTGCCTATTTGAAAAAGGAGTCTAGAAATCATGTGCAAATGCTTCCAAGAACTCCGACAACTTGATTTCTATTCTTATTTGAGCTGTGTGCACGATTTTAGCAAAGTTGAAATTTTGACCAAAACCGAAAGGGGGGACCACATGGGTTTGAGTCAAATTTTGAATTTGGCTTAAACTCTGCCTATTTGAAAAAGGAGTCTAGAAATCATGTGCAAATGCTTCCAAGAACTCCCACAACTTGATTTCTATTCTTATTTGAGCTGTGTGCACGATTTTAGCAAAGTTGAAATTTTGACCAAAACCCAAAGGGGGGACCACATGGGTTTGAGTCAAATTTTGAATTTGGCTTAAACTCTGCCTATTTGAAAAAGGAGTCTAGAAATCATGTGCAAATGCTTCCAAGAACTCCCACAACTTGATTTCTATTCTTATTTGAGCTGTGTGCACGATTTTAGCAAAGTTGAAATTTTGACCAAAACCCAAAGGGGGGACCACATGGGTTTGAGTCAAATGTTGAATTTGGCTTAAACTCTGCCTATTTGAAAAAGGAGTCTAGAAATCATGTGCAAATGCTTCCAAGAACTCCCACAACTTGATTTCTATTCTTATTTGAGTTGTGTGCACGATTTTAGCAAAGTTGAAATTTTGACCAAAACCCAAAGGGGGGACCACATGGGTTTGAGTCAAATTTTGAATTTGGCTTAAACTCTGCCTATTTGAAAAAGGAGTCTAGAAATCATGTGCAAATGCTTCCAAGAACTCCCACAACTTGATTTCTATTCTTATTTGAGCTGTGTGCACGATTTTAGCAAAGTTGAAATTTTGACCAAAACCCAAAGGGGGGACCACATGGGTTTGAGTCAAATTTTGAATTTGGCTTAAACTCTGCCTATTTGAAAAAGGAGTCTAGAAATCATGTGCAAATGCTTCCAAGAACTCCCACAACTTGATTTCTATTCTTATTTGAGCTGTGTGCACGATTTTAGCAAAGTTGAAATTTTGACCAAAACCCAAAGGGGGGACCACATGGGTTTGAGTCAAATTTTGAATTTGGCTTAAACTCTGCCTATTTGAAAAAGGAGTCTAGAAATCATGTGCAAATGCTTCCAAGAACTCCCACAACTTGATTTCTATTCTTATTTGAGCTGTGTGCACGATTTTAGCAAAGTTGAAATTTTGACCAAAACCCAAAGGGGGGACCACATGGGTTTGAGTCAAATTTTGAATTTGGCTTAAACTCTGCCTATTTGAAAAAGGAGTCTAGAAATCATGTGCAAATGCTTCCAAGAACTCCCACAACTTGATTTCTATTCTTATTTGAGTTGTGTGCACGATTTTAGCAAAGTTGAAATTTTGACCAAAACCCAAAGGGGGGACCACATGGGTTTGAGTCAAATTTTGAATTTGGCTTAAACTCTGCCTATTTGAAAAAGGAGTCTAGAAATCATGTGCAAATGCTTCCAAGAACTCCCACAACTTGATTTCTATTCTTATTTGAGCTGTGTGCACGATTTTAGCAAAGTTGAAATTTTGACCAAAACCCAAAGGGGGGACCACATGGGTTTGAGTCAAATTTTGAATTTGGCTTAAACTCTGCCTATTTGAAAAAGGAGTCTAGAAATCATGTGCAAATGCTTCCAAGAACTCCCACAACTTGATTTCTATTCTTATTTGAGCTGTGTGCACGATTTTAGCAAAGTTGAAATTTTGACCAAAACCCAAAGGGGGGACCACATGGGTTTGAGTCAAATTTTGAATTTGGCTTAAACTCTGCCTATTTGAAAAAGGAGTCTAGAAATCATGTGCAAATGCTTCCAAGAACTCCCACAACTTGATTTCTATTCTTATTTGAGCTGTGTGCACGATTTTAGCAAAGTTGAAATTTTGACCAAAACCCAAAGGGGGGACCACATGGGTTTGAGTCAAATTTTGAATTTGGCTTAAACTCTGCCTATTTGAAAAAGGAGTCTAGAAATCATGTGCAAATGCTTCCAAGAACTCCCACAACTTGATTTCTATTCTTATTTGAGCTGTGTGCACGATTTTAGCAAAGTTGAAATTTTGACCAAAACCCAAAGGGGGGACCACATGGGTTTGAGTAAAATTTTGAATTTGGCTTAAACTCTGCCTATTTGAAAAAGGAGTCTAGAAATCATGTGCAAATGCTTCCAAGAACTCCGACAACTTGATTTCTATTCTTATTTGAGCTGTGTGCACGATTTTAGCAAAGTTGAAATTTTGACCAAAACCGAAAGGGGGGACCACATGGGTTTGAGTCAAATTTTGAATTTGGCTTAAACTCTGCCTATTTGAAAAAGGAGTCTAGAAATCATGTGCAAATGCTTCCAAGAACTCCCACAACTTGATTTCTATTCTTATTTGAGCTGTGTGGACGATTTTAGCAAAGTTGAAATTTTGACCAAAACCCAAAGGGGGGACCACATGGGTTTGAGTCAAATTTTGAATTTGGCTTAAACTCTGCCTATTTGAAAAAGGAGTCTAGAAATCATGTGCAAATGCTTCCAAGAACTCCCACAACTTGATTTCTATTCTTATTTGAGCTGTGTGCACGATTTTAGCAAAGTTGAAATTTTGACCAAAACCCAAAGGGGGGACCACATGGGTTTGAGTCAAATTTTGAATTTGGCTTAAACTCTGCCTATTTGAAAAAGGAGTCTAGAAATCATGTGCAAATGCTTCCAAGAACTCCCACAACTTGATTTCTATTCTTATTTGAGCTGTGTGCACGATTTTAGCAAAGTTGAAATTTTGACCAAAACCCAAAGGGGGGACCACATGGGTTTGAGTCAAATTTTGAATTTGGCTTAAACTCTGCCTATTTGAAAAAGGAGTCTAGAAATCATGTGCAAATGCTTCCAAGAACTCCCACAACTTGATTTCTATTCTTATTTGAGCTGTGTGCACGATTTTAGCAAAGTTGAAATTTTGACCAAAACCCAAAGGGGGGACCACATGGGTTTGAGTCAAATTTTGAATTTGGCTTAAACTCTGCCTATTTGAAAAAGGAGTCTAGAAATCATGTGCAAATGCTTCCAAGAACTCCCACAACTTGATTTCTATTCTTATTTGAGTTGTGTGCACGATTTTAGCAAAGTTGAAATTTTGACCAAAACCCAAAGGGGGGACCACATGGGTTTGAGTCAAATTTTGAATTTGGCTTAAACTCTGCCTATTTGAAAAAGGAGTCTAGAAATCATGTGCAAATGCTTCCAAGAACTCCCACAACTTGATTTCTATTCTTATTTGAGCTGTGTGCACGATTTTAGCAAAGTTGAAATTTTGACCAAAACCCAAAGGGGGGACCACATGGGTTTGAGTCAAATTTTGAATTTGGCTTAAACTCTGTCTATTTGAAAAAGGAGTCTAGAAATCATGTGCAAATGCTTCCAAGAACTCCCACAACTTGATTTCTATTCTTATTTGAGCTGTGTGGACGATTTTAGCAAAGTTGAAATTTTGACCAAAACCCAAAGGGGGGACCACATGGGTTTGAGTCAAATTTTGAATTTGGCTTAAACTCTGCCTATTTGAAAAAGGAGTCTAGAAATCATGTGCAAATGCTTCCAAGAACTCCGACAACTTGATTTCTATTCTTATTTGAGCTGTGTGCACGATTTTAGCAAAGTTGAAATTTTGACCAAAACCCAAAGGGGGGACCACATGGGTTTGAGTCAAATTTTGAATTTGGCTTAAACTCTGCCTATTTGAAAAAGGAGTCTAGAAATCATGTGCAAATGCTTCCAAGAACTCCCACAACTTGATTTCTATTCTTATTTGAGCTGTGTGCACGATTTTAGCAAAGTTGAAATTTTGACCAAAACCCAAACGGGGGACCACATGGGTTTGAGTCAAATTTTGAATTTGGCTTAAACTCTGCCTATTTGAAAAAGGAGTCTAGAAATCATGTGCAAATGCTTCCAAGAACTCCCACAACTTGATTTCTATTCTTATTTGAGTTGTGTGCACGATTTTAGCAAAGTTGAAATTTTGACCAAAACCCAAAGGGGGGACCACATGGGTTTGAGTCAAATTTTGAATTTGGCTTAAACTCTGCCTATTTGAAAAAGGAGTCTAGAAATCATGTGCAAATGCTTCCAAGAACTCCCACAACTTGATTTCTATTCTTATTTGAGTTGTGTGCACGGTTTTAGCAAAGTTGAAATTTTGACCAAAACCCAAAGGGGGGACCACATGGGTTTGAGTCAAATTTTGAATTTGGCTTAAACTCTGTCTATTTGAAAAAGGAGTCTAGAAATCATGTGCAAATGCTTCCAAGAACTCCCACAACTTGATTTCTATTCTTATTTGAGCTGTGTGGACGATTTTAGCAAACTTGAAATTTTGACCAAAACCCAAAGGGGGGACCACATGGGTTTGAGTCAAATTTTGAATTTGGCTTAAACTCTGCCTATTTGAAAAAGGAGTCTAGAAATCATGTGCAAATGCTTCCAAGAACTCCCACAACTTGATTTCTATTCTTATTTGAGCTGTGTGGACGATTTTAGCAAACTTGAAATTTTGACCAAAACCCAAAGGGGGGACCACATGGGTTTGAGTCAAATGTTGAATTTGGCTTAAACTCTGCCTATTTGAAAAAGGAGTCTAGAAATCATGTGCAAATGCTTCCAAGAACTCCCACAACTTGATTTCTATTCTTATTTGAGCTGTGTGCACGATTTTAGCAAAGTTGAAATTTTGACCAAAACCCAAAGGGGGGACCACATGGGTTTGAGTCAAATTTTGAATTTGGCTTAAACTCTGCCTATTTGAAAAAGGAGTCTAGAAATCATGTGCAAATGCTTCCAAGAACTCCCACAACTTGATTTCTATTCTTATTTGAGCTGTGTGCACGATTTTAGCAAAGTTGAAATTTTGACCAAAACCCAAATGGGGGGACCACATGGGTTTGAGTCAAATTTTGAATTTGGCTTAAACTCTGCCTATTTGAAAAAGGAGTCTAGAAATCATGTGCAAATGCTTCCAAGAACTCCGACAACTTGATTTCTATTCTTATTTGAGCTGTGTGGACGTTTTTAGCAAAGTTGAAATTTTGACCAAAACCCAAAGGGGGGACCACATGGGTTTGAGTCAAATTTTGAATTTGGCTTAAACTCTGCCTATTTGAAAAAGGAGTCTAGAAATCATGTGCAAATGCTTCCAAGAACTCCCACAACTTGATTTCTATTCTTATTTGAGCTGTGTGCACGATTTTAGCAAAGTTGAAATTTTGACCAAAACCCAAAGGGGGGACCACATGGGTTTGAGTCAAATTTTGAATTTGGCTTAAACTCTGCCTATTTGAAAAAGGAGTCTAGAAATCATGTGCAAATGCTTCCAAGAACTCCCACAACTTGATTTCTATTCTTATTTGAGCTGTGTGCACGATTTTAGCAAAGTTGAAATTTTGACCAAAACCCAAAGGGGGGACCACATGGGTTTGAGTCAAATTTTGAATTTGGCTTAAACTCTGCCTATTTGAAAAAGGAGTCTAGAAATCATGTGCAAATGCTTCCAAGAACTCCCACAACTTGATTTCTATTCTTATTTGAGCTGTGTGCACGATTTTAGCAAAGTTGAAATTTTGACCAAAACCCAAAGGGGGGACCACATGGGTTTGAGTCAAATTTTGAATTTGGCTTAAACTCTGCCTATTTGAAAAAGGAGTCTAGAAATCATGTGCAAATGCTTCCAAGAACTCCCACAACTTGATTTCTATTCTTATTTGAGCTGTGTGCACGATTTTAGCAAAGTTGAAATTTTGACCAAAACCCAAAGGGGGGACCACATGGGTTTGAGTCAAATTTTGAATTTGGCTTAAACTCTGCCTATTTGAAAAAGGAGTCTAGAAATCATGTGCAAATGCTTCCAAGAACTCCCACAACTTGATTTCTATTCTTATTTGAGCTGTGTGCACGATTTTAGCAAAGTTGAAATTTTGACCAAAACCCAAAGGGGGGACCACATGGGTTTGAGTCAAATTTTGAATTTGGCTTAAACTCTGCCTATTTGAAAAAGGAGTCTAGAAATCATGTGCAAATGCTTCCAAGAACTCCCACAACTTGATTTCTATTCTTATTTGAGCTGTGTGCACGATTTTAGCAAAGTTGAAATTTTGACCAAAACCCAAAGGGGGGACCACATGGGTTTGAGTCAAATTTTGAATTTAGCTTAAACTCTGCCTATTTGAAAAAGGAGTCTAGAAATCATGTGCAAATGCTTCCAAGAACTCCGACAACTTGATTTCTATTCTTATTTGAGTTGTGTGCACGATTTTAGCAAAGTTGAAATTTTGACCAAAACCCAAAGGGGGGACCACATGGGTTTGAGTCAAATTTTGAATTTGGCTTAAACTCTGCCTATTTGAAAAAGGAGTCTAGAAATCATGTGCAAATGCTTCCAAGAACTCCCACAACTTGATTTCTATTCTTATTTGAGCTGTGTGCACGATTTTAGCAAAGTTGAAATTTTGACCAAAACCCAAAGGGGGGACCACATGGGTTTGAGTCAAATTTTGAATTTGGCTTAAACTCTGCCTATTTGAAAAAGGAGTCTAGAAATCATGTGCAAATGCTTCCAAGAACTCCCACAACTTGATTTCTATTCTTATTTGAGCTGTGTGCACGATTTTAGCAAAGTTGAAATTTTGACCAAAACCCAAAGGGGGGACCACATGGGTTTGAGTCAAATTTTGAATTTGGCTTAAACTCTGTCTATTTGAAAAAGGAGTCTAGAAATCATGTGCAAATGCTTCCAAGAACTCCCACAACTTGATTTCTATTCTTATTTGAGCTGTGTGCACGATTTTAGCAAAGTTGAAATTTTGACCAAAACCCAAAGGGGGGACCACATGGGTTTGAGTCAAATTTTGAATTTGGCTTAAACTCTGCCTATTTGAAAAAGGAGTCTAGAAATCATGTGCAAATGCTTCCAAGAACTCCCACAACTTGATTTCTATTCTTATTTGAGCTGTGTGCACGATTTTAGCAAAGTTGAAATTTTGACCAAAACCCAAAGGGGGGACCACATGGGTTTGAGTCAAATTTTGAATTTGGCTTAAACTCTGCCTATTTGAAAAAGGAGTCTAGAAATCATGTGCAAATGCTTCCAAGAACTCCCACAACTTGATTTCTATTCTTATTTGAGTTGTGTGCACGATTTTAGCAAAGTTGAAATTTCGACCAAAACCCAAAGGGGGGACCACATGGGTTTGAGTCAAATTTTGAATTTGGCTTAAACTCTGTCTATTTGAAAAAGGAGTCTAGAAATCATGTGTAAATGCTTCCAAGAACTCCCACAACTTGATTTCTATTCTTATTTGAGCTGTGTAAACGATTTTAGCAAAGTTGAAATTTTGACCAAAATCCAAAGGGGGGACCACATGGGTTTGAGTCAAATTTTGAATTTGGCTTAAACTCTGCCTATTTGAAAAAGGAGTCTAGAAATCATGTGCAAATGCTTCCAAGAACTCCCACAACTTGATTTCTATTCTTATTTGAGTTGTGTGCACGATTTTAGCAAAGTTGAAATTTTGACCAAAACCCAAAGGGGGGACCACATGGGTTTGAGTCAAATTTTGAATTTGGCTTAAACTCTGCCTATTTGAAAAAGGAGTCTAGAAATCATGTGCAAATGCTTCCAAGAACTCCCACAACTTGATTTCTATTCTTATTTGAGTTTTGTGCACGATTTTAGCAAAGTTGAAATTTTGACCAAAACCCAAAGGGGGGACCACATGGGTTTGAGTCAAATTTTGAATTTGGCTTAAACTCTGCCTATTTGAAAAAGGAGTCTAGAAATCATGTGCAAATGCTTCCAAGAACTCCCACAACTTGATTTCTATTCTTATTTGAGTTGTGTGCACGATTTTAGCAAAGTTGAAATTTTGACCAAAACCCAAAGGGGGGACCACATGGGTTTGAGTCAAATTTTGAATTTGGCTTAAACTCTGCCTATTTGAAAAAGGAGTCTAGAAATCATGTGCAAATGCTTCCAAGAACTCCCACAACTTGATTTCTATTCTTATTTGAGTTGTGTGCACGATTTTAGCAAAGTTGAAATTTTGACCAAAACCCAAAGGGGGGACCACATGGGTTTGAGTCAAATTTTGAATTTGGCTTAAACTCTGCCTATTTGAAAAAGGAGTCTAGAAATCATGTGCAAATGCTTCCAAGAACTCCCACAACTTGATTTCTATTCTTATTTGAGCTGTGTGCACGATTTTAGCAAAGTTGAAATTTTGACCAAAACCCAAAGGGGGGACCACATGGGTTTGAGTCAAATTTTGAATTTGGCTTAAACTCTGTCTATTTGAAAAAGGAGTCTAGAAATCATGTGCAAATGCTTCCAAGAACTCCGACAACTTGATTTCTATTCTTATTTGAGCTGTGTGCACGATTTTAGCAAAGTTGAAATTTTGACCAAAACCCAAAGGGGGGACCACATGGGTTTGAGTCAAATTTTGAATTTGGCTTAAACTCTGCCTATTTGAAAAAGGAGTCTAGAAATCATGTGCAAATGCTTCCAAGAACTCCCACAACTTGATTTCTATTCTTATTTGAGCTGTGTGCACGATTTTAGCAAAGTTGAAATTTTGACCAAAACCTACAGGGGGGACCACATGGGTTTGAGTCAAATTTTGAATTTGGCTTAAACTCTGCCTATTTGAAAAAGGAGTCTAGAAATCATGTGCAAATGCTTCCAAGAACTCCCACAACTTGATTTCTATTCTTATTTGAGCTGTGTGCACGATTTTAGCAAAGTTGAAATTTTGACCAAAACCCAAAGGGGGGACCACATGGGTTTAAGCCAAATTTTGAATTTGGCTTAAACTCTGCCTATTTGAAAAAGGAGTCTAGAAATCATGTGCAAATGCTTCCAAGAACTCCCACAACTTGATTTCTATTCTTATTTGAGTTGTGTGCACGATTTTAGCAAAGTTGAAATTTTGACCAAAACCCAAAGGGGGGACCACATGGGTTTGAGTCAAATTTTGAATTTGGCTTAAACTCTGCCTATTTGAAAAAGGAGTCTAGAAATCATGTGCAAATGCTTCCAAGAACTCCCACAACTTGATTTCTATTCTTATTTGAGCTGTGTGCACGATTTTAGCAAAGTTGAAATTTTGACCAAAACCCAAAGGGGGACCACATGGGTTTGAGTCAAATTTTGAATTTGGCTTAAACTCTGTCTATTTGAAAAAGGAGTCTAGAAATCATGTGCAAATGCTTCCAAGAACTCCCACAACTTGATTTCTATTCTTATTTGAGCTGTGTGCACGATTTTAGCAAAGTTGAAATTTTGACCAAAACCCAAAGGGGGGACCACATGGGTTTGAGTCAAATTTTGAATTTGGCTTAAACTCTGCCTATTTGAAAAAGGAGTCTAGAAATCATGTGCAAATGCTTCCAAGAACTCCCACAACTTGATTTCTATTCTTATTTGAGCTGTGTGCACGATTTTAGCAAAGTTGAAATTTTGACCAAAACCCAAAGGGGGGACCACATGGGTTTGAGTCAAATTTTGAATTTGGCTTAAACTCTGCCTATTTGAAAAAGGAGTCTAGAAATCATGTGCAAATGCTTCCAAGAACTCCCACAACTTGATTTCTATTCTTATTTGAGCTGTAAGCACGATTTTAGCAAAGTTGAAATTTTGACCAAAACCCAAAGGGGGGACCACATGGGTTTGAGTCAAATTTTGAATTTGGCTTAAACTCTGCCTATTTGAAAAAGGAGTCTAGAAATCATGTGCAAATGCTTCCAAGAATTCCCACAACTTGATTTCTATTCTTATTTGAGCTGTGTGCACGATTTTAGCAAAGTTGAAATTTTGACCAAAACCCAAAGGGGGGACCACATGGGTTTGAGTCAAATTTTGAATTTGGCTTAAACTCTGCCTATTTGAAAAAGGAGTCTAGAAATCATGTGCAAATGCTTCCAAGAACTCCCACAACTTGATTTCTATTCTTATTTGAGCTGTGTGCACGATTTTAGCAAAGTTGAAATTTTGACCAAAACCTACAGGGGGGACCACATGGGTTTGAGTCAAATTTTGAATTTGGCTTAAACTCTGCCTATTTGAAAAAGGAGTCTAGAAATCATGTGCAAATGCTTCCAAGAACTCCCACAACTTGATTTCTATTCTTATTTGAGCTGTGTGCACGATTTTAGCAAAGTTGAAATTTTGACCAAAACCCAAAGGGGGGACCACATGGGTTTAAGCCAAATTTTGAATTTGGCTTAAACTCTGCCTATTTGAAAAAGGAGTCTAGAAATCATGTGCAAATGCTTCCAAGAACTCCCACAACTTGATTTCTATTCTTATTTGAGTTGTGTGCACGATTTTAGCAAAGTTGAAATTTTGACCAAAACCCAAAGGGGGGACCACATGGGTTTGAGTCAAATTTTGAATTTGGCTTAAACTCTGCCTATTTGAAAAAGGAGTCTAGAAATCATGTGCAAATGCTTCCAAGAACTCCCACAACTTGATTTCTATTCTTATTTGAGCTGTGTGCACGATTTTAGCAAAGTTGAAATTTTGACCAAAACCCAAAGGGGGACCACATGGGTTTGAGTCAAATTTTGAATTTGGCTTAAACTCTGTCTATTTGAAAAAGGAGTCTAGAAATCATGTGCAAATGCTTCCAAGAACTCCCACAACTTGATTTCTATTCTTATTTGAGCTGTGTGCACGATTTTAGCAAAGTTGAAATTTTGACCAAAACCCAAAGGGGGGACCACATGGGTTTGAGTCAAATTTTGAATTTGGCTTAAACTCTGCCTATTTGAAAAAGGAGTCTAGAAATCATGTGCAAATGCTTCCAAGAACTCCCACAACTTGATTTCTATTCTTATTTGAGCTGTGTGCACGATTTTAGCAAAGTTGAAATTTTGACCAAAACCTACAGGGGGGACCACATGGGTTTGAGTCAAATTTTGAATTTGGCTTAAACTCTGCCTATTTGAAAAAGGAGTCTAGAAATCATGTGCAAATGCTTCCAAGAACTCCCACAACTTGATTTCTATTCTTATTTGAGCTGTGTGCACGATTTTAGCAAAGTTGAAATTTTGACCAAAACCCAAAGGGGGGACCACATGGGTTTGAGTCAAATTTTGAATTTGGCTTAAACTCTGCCTATTTGAAAAAGGAGTCTAGAAATCATGTGCAAATGCTTCCAAGAACTCCCACAACTTGATTTCTATTCTTATTTGAGTTGTGTGCACGATTTTAGCAAAGTTGAAATTTTGACCAAAACCCAAAGGGGGGACCACATGGGTTTGAGTCAAATTTTGAATTTGGCTTAAACTCTGCCTATTTGAAAAAGGAGTCTAGAAATCATGTGCAAATGCTTCCAAGAACTCCCACAACTTGATTTCTATTCTTATTTGAGTTGTGTGCACGATTTTAGCAAAGTTGAAATTTTGACCAAAACCCAAAGGGGGGACCACATGGGTTTGAGTCAAATTTTGAATTTGGCTTAAACTCTGCCTATTTGAAAAAGGAGTCTAGAAATCATGTGCAAATGCTTCCAAGAACTCCCACAACTTGATTTCTATTCTTATTTGAGCTGTGTGCACGATTTTAGCAAAGTTGAAATTTTGACCAAAACCCAAAGGGGGGACCACATGGGTTTGAGTCAAATTTTGAATTTGGCTTAAACTCTGTCTATTTGAAAAAGGAGTCTAGAAATCATGTGCAAATGCTTCCAAGAACTCCGACAACTTGATTTCTATTCTTATTTGAGCTGTGTGCACGATTTTAGCAAAGTTGAAATTTTGACCAAAACCCAAAGGGGGGACCACATGGGTTTGAGTCAAATTTTGAATTTGGCTTAAACTCTGCCTATTTGAAAAAGGAGTCTAGAAATCATGTGCAAATGCTTCCAAGAACTCCCACAACTTGATTTCTATTCTTATTTGAGCTGTGTGCACGATTTTAGCAAAGTTGAAATTTTGACCAAAACCTACAGGGGGGACCACATGGGTTTGAGTCAAATTTTGAATTTGGCTTAAACTCTGCCTATTTGAAAAAGGAGTCTAGAAATCATGTGCAAATGCTTCCAAGAACTCCCACAACTTGATTTCTATTCTTATTTGAGCTGTGTGCACGATTTTAGCAAAGTTGAAATTTTGACCAAAACCCAAAGGGGGGACCACATGGGTTTAAGCCAAATTTTGAATTTGGCTTAAACTCTGCCTATTTGAAAAAGGAGTCTAGAAATCATGTGCAAATGCTTCCAAGAACTCCCACAACTTGATTTCTATTCTTATTTGAGTTGTGTGCACGATTTTAGCAAAGTTGAAATTTTGACCAAAACCCAAAGGGGGGACCACATGGGTTTGAGTCAAATTTTGAATTTGGCTTAAACTCTGCCTATTTGAAAAAGGAGTCTAGAAATCATGTGCAAATGCTTCCAAGAACTCCCACAACTTGATTTCTATTCTTATTTGAGCTGTGTGCACGATTTTAGCAAAGTTGAAATTTTGACCAAAACCCAAAGGGGGACCACATGGGTTTGAGTCAAATTTTGAATTTGGCTTAAACTCTGTCTATTTGAAAAAGGAGTCTAGAAATCATGTGCAAATGCTTCCAAGAACTCCCACAACTTGATTTCTATTCTTATTTGAGCTGTGTGCACGATTTTAGCAAAGTTGAAATTTTGACCAAAACCCAAAGGGGGGACCACATGGGTTTGAGTCAAATTTTGAATTTGGCTTAAACTCTGCCTATTTGAAAAAGGAGTCTAGAAATCATGTGCAAATGCTTCCAAGAACTCCCACAACTTGATTTCTATTCTTATTTGAGCTGTGTGCACGATTTTAGCAAAGTTGAAATTTTGACCAAAACCCAAAGGGGGGACCACATGGGTTTGAGTCAAATTTTGAATTTGGCTTAAACTCTGCCTATTTGAAAAAGGAGTCTAGAAATCATGTGCAAATGCTTCCAAGAACTCCCACAACTTGATTTCTATTCTTATTTGAGCTGTAAGCACGATTTTAGCAAAGTTGAAATTTTGACCAAAACCCAAAGGGGGGACCACATGGGTTTGAGTCAAATTTTGAATTTGGCTTAAACTCTGCCTATTTGAAAAAGGAGTCTAGAAATCATGTGCAAATGCTTCCAAGAACTCCCACAACTTGATTTCTATTCTTATTTGAGTTGTGTGCACGATTTTAGCAAAGTTGAAATTTTGACCAAAACCCAAAGGGGGGACCACATGGGTTTGAGTCAAATTTTGAATTTGGCTTAAACTCTGCCTATTTGAAAAAGGAGTCTAGAAATCATGTGCAAATGCTTCCAAGAACTCCCACAACTTGATTTCTATTCTTATTTGAGCTGTGTGCACGATTTTAGCAAAGTTGAAATTTTGACCAAAACCCAAAGGGGGACCACATGGGTTTGAGTCAAATTTTGAATTTGGCTTAAACTCTGCCTATTTGAAAAAGGAGTCTAGAAATCATGTGCAAATGCTTCCAAGAACTCCCACAACTTGATTTCTATTCTTATTTGAGCTGTGTGCACGATTTTAGCAAAGTTGAAATTTTGACCAAAACCTACAGGGGGGACCACATGGGTTTGAGTCAAATTTTGAATTTGGCTTAAACTCTGCCTATTTGAAAAAGGAGTCTAGAAATCATGTGCAAATGCTTCCAAGAACTCCCACAACTTGATTTCTATTCTTATTTGAGCTGTGTGCACGATTTTAGCAAAGTTGAAATTTTGACCAAAACCCAAAGGGGGGACCACATGGGTTTAAGCCAAATTTTGAATTTGGCTTAAACTCTGCCTATTTGAAAAAGGAGTCTAGAAATCATGTGCAAATGCTTCCAAGAACTCCCACAACTTGATTTCTATTCTTATTTGAGTTGTGTGCACGATTTTAGCAAAGTTGAAATTTTGACCAAAACCCAAAGGGGGGACCACATGGGTTTGAGTCAAATTTTGAATTTGGCTTAAACTCTGCCTATTTGAAAAAGGAGTCTAGAAATCATGTGCAAATGCTTCCAAGAACTCCCACAACTTGATTTCTATTCTTATTTGAGCTGTGTGCACGATTTTAGCAAAGTTGAAATTTTGACCAAAACCCAAAGGGGGACCACATGGGTTTGAGTCAAATTTTGAATTTGGCTTAAACTCTGTCTATTTGAAAAAGGAGTCTAGAAATCATGTGCAAATGCTTCCAAGAACTCCCACAACTTGATTTCTATTCTTATTTGAGCTGTGTGCACGATTTTAGCAAAGTTGAAATTTTGACCAAAACCCAAAGGGGGGACCACATGGGTTTGAGTCAAATTTTGAATTTGGCTTAAACTCTGCCTATTTGAAAAAGGAGTCTAGAAATCATGTGCAAATGCTTCCAAGAACTCCCACAACTTGATTTCTATTCTTATTTGAGCTGTGTGCACGATTTTAGCAAAGTTGAAATTTTGACCAAAACCCAAAGGGGGGACCACATGGGTTTGAGTCAAATTTTGAATTTGGCTTAAACTCTGCCTATTTGAAAAAGGAGTCTAGAAATCATGTGCAAATGCTTCCAAGAACTCCCACAACTTGATTTCTATTCTTATTTGAGCTGTGTGCACGATTTTAGCAAAGTTGAAATTTTGACCAAAACCCAAAGGGGGGACCACATGGGTTTGAGTCAAATTTTGAATTTGGCTTAAACTCTGCCTATTTGAAAAAGGAGTCTAGAAATCATGTGCAAATGCTTCCAATAACTCCCACAACTTGATTTCTATTCTTATTTGAGCTGTGTGCACGATTTTAGCAAAGTTGAAATTTTGACCAAAACCCAAAGGGGGGACCACATGGGTTTGAGTCAAATTTTGAATTTGGCTTAAACTCTGCCTATTTGAAAAAGGAGTCTAGAAATCATGTGCAAATGCTTCCAAGAACTCCCACAACTTGATTTCTATTCTTATTTGAGCTGTGTGCACGATTTTAGCAAAGTTGAAATTTTGACCAAAACCCAAAGGGGGGACCACATGGGTTTGAGTCAAATTTTGAATTTGGCTTAAACTCTGCCTATTTGAAAAAGGAGTCTAGAAATCATGTGCAAATGCTTCCAAGAACTCCCACAACTTGATTTCTATTCTTATTTGAGCTGTGTGCACGATTTTAGCAAAGTTGAAATTTTGACCAAAACCCAAAGGGGGGACCACATGGGTTTGAGTCAAATTTTGAATTTGGCTTAAACTCTGTCTATTTGAAAAAGGAGTCTAGAAATCATGTGCAAATGCTTCCAAGAACTCCCACAACTTGATTTCTATTCTTATTTGAGCTGTGTGCACGATTTTAGCAAAGTTGAAATTTTGACCAAAACCCAAAGGGGGGACCACATGGGTTTGAGTCAAATTTTGAATTTGGCTTAAACTCTGCCTATTTGAAAAAGGAGTCTAGAAATCATGTGCAAATGCTTCCAAGAACTCCCACAACTTGATTTCTATTCTTATTTGAGCTGTGTGCACGATTTTAGCAAAGTTGAAATTTTGACCAAAACCCAAAGGGGGGACCACATGGGTTTGAGTCAAATTTTGAATTTGGCTTAAACTCTGCCTATTTGAAAAAGGAGTCTAGAAATCATGTGCAAATGCTTCCAAGAACTCCCACAACTTGATTTCTATTCTTATTTGAGCTGTGTGCACGATTTTAGCAAAGTTGAAATTTTGACCAAAACCCAAAGGGGGGACCACATGGGTTTGAGTCAAATTTTGAATTTGGCTTAAACTCTGTCTATTTGAAAAAGGAGTCTAGAAATCATGTGTAAATGCTTCCAAGAACTCCCACAACTTGATTTCTATTCTTATTTGAGCTGTGTAAACGATTTTAGCAAAGTTGAAATTTTGACCAAAATCCAAAGGGGGGACCACATGGGTTTGAGTCAAATTTTGAATTTGGCTTAAACTCTGCCTATTTGAAAAAGGAGTCTAGAAATCATGTGCAAATGCTTCCAAGAACTCCCACAACTTGATTTCTATTCTTATTTGAGTTGTGTGCACGATTTTAGCAAAGTTGAAATTTTGACCAAAACCCAAAGGGGGGACCACATGGGTTTGAGTCAAATTTTGAATTTGGCTTAAACTCTGCCTATTTGAAAAAGGAGTCTAGAAATCATGTGCAAATGCTTCCAAGAACTCCCACAACTTGATTTCTATTCTTATTTGAGTTGTGTGCACGATTTTAGCAAAGTTGAAATTTTGACCAAAACCCAAAGGGGGGACCACATGGGTTTGAGTCAAATTTTGAATTTGGCTTAAACTCTGCCTATTTGAAAAAGGAGTCTAGAAATCATGTGCAAATGCTTCCAAGAACTCCCACAACTTGATTTCTATTCTTATTTGAGTTGTGTGCACGATTTTAGCAAAGTTGAAATTTTGACCAAAACCCAAAGGGGGGACCACATGGGTTTGAGTCAAATTTTGAATTTGGCTTAAACTCTGCCTATTTGAAAAAGGAGTCTAGAAATCATGTGCAAATGCTTCCAAGAACTCCCACAACTTGATTTCTATTCTTATTTGAGTTGTGTGCACGATTTTAGCAAAGTTGAAATTTTGACCAAAACCCAAAGGGGGGACCACATGGGTTTGAGTCAAATTTTGAATTTGGCTTAAACTCTGCCTATTTGAAAAAGGAGTCTAGAAATCATGTGCAAATGCTTCCAAGAACTCCCACAACTTGATTTCTATTCTTATTTGAGCTGTGTGCACGATTTTAGCAAAGTTGAAATTTTGACCAAAACCCAAAGGGGGGACCACATGGGTTTGAGTCAAATTTTGAATTTGGCTTAAACTCTGTCTATTTGAAAAAGGAGTCTAGAAATCATGTGCAAATGCTTCCAAGAACTCCGACAACTTGATTTCTATTCTTATTTGAGCTGTGTGCACGATTTTAGCAAAGTTGAAATTTTGACCAAAACCCAAAGGGGGGACCACATGGGTTTGAGTCAAATTTTGAATTTGGCTTAAACTCTGCCTATTTGAAAAAGGAGTCTAGAAATCATGTGCAAATGCTTCCAAGAACTCCCACAACTTGATTTCTATTCTTATTTGAGCTGTGTGCACGATTTTAGCAAAGTTGAAATTTTGACCAAAACCTACAGGGGGGACCACATGGGTTTGAGTCAAATTTTGAATTTGGCTTAAACTCTGCCTATTTGAAAAAGGAGTCTAGAAATCATGTGCAAATGCTTGCAAGAACTCCCACAACTTGATTTCTATTCTTATTTGAGCTGTGTGCACGATTTTAGCAAAGTTGAAATTTTGACCAAAACCCAAAGGGGGGACCACATGGGTTTAAGCCAAATTTTGAATTTGGCTTAAACTCTGCCTATTTGAAAAAGGAGTCTAGAAATCATGTGCAAATGCTTCCAAGAACTCCCACAACTTGATTTCTATTCTTATTTGAGTTGTGTGCACGATTTTAGCAAAGTTGAAATTTTGACCAAAACCCAAAGGGGGGACCACATGGGTTTGAGTCAAATTTTGAATTTGGCTTAAACTCTGCCTATTTGAAAAAGGAGTCTAGAAATCATGTGCAAATGCTTCCAAGAACTCCCACAACTTGATTTCTATTCTTATTTGAGCTGTGTGCACGATTTTAGCAAAGTTGAAATTTTGACCAAAACCCAAAGGGGGACCACATGGGTTTGAGTCAAATTTTGAATTTGGCTTAAACTCTGTCTATTTGAAAAAGGAGTCTAGAAATCATGTGCAAATGCTTCCAAGAACTCCCACAACTTGATTTCTATTCTTATTTGAGCTGTGTGCACGATTTTAGCAAAGTTGAAATTTTGACCAAAACCCAAAGGGGGGACCACATGGGTTTGAGTCAAATTTTGAATTTGGCTTAAACTCTGCCTATTTGAAAAAGGAGTCTAGAAATCATGTGCAAATGCTTCCAAGAACTCCCACAACTTGATTTCTATTCTTATTTGAGCTGTGTGCACGATTTTAGCAAAGTTGAAATTTTGACCAAAACCCAAAGGGGGGACCACATGGGTTTGAGTCAAATTTTGAATTTGGCTTAAACTCTGCCTATTTGAAAAAGGAGTCTAGAAATCATGTGCAAATGCTTCCAAGAACTCCCACAACTTGATTTCTATTCTCATTTGAGCTGTGTGCACGATTTTAGCAAAGTTGAAATTTTGACCAAAACCCAAAGGGGGGACCACATGGGTTTGAGTCAAATTTTGAATTTGGCTTAAACTCTGCCTATTTGAAAAAGGAGTCTAGAAATCATGTGCAAATGCTTCCAAGAACTCCCACAACTTGATTTCTATTCTTATTTGAGCTGTGTGCACGATTTTAGCAAAGTTGAAATTTTGACCAAAACCCAAAGGGGGGACCACATGGGTTTGAGTCAAATTTTGAATTTGGCTTAAACTCTGCCTATTTGAAAAAGGAGTCTAGAAATCATGTGCAAATGCTTCCAAGAACTCCCACAACTTGATTTCTATTCTTATTTGAGCTGTGTGCACGATTTTAGCAAAGTTGAAATTTTGACCAAAACCCAAAGGGGGGACCACATGGGTTTGAGTCAAATTTTGAATTTGGCTTAAACTCTGCCTATTTGAAAAAGGAGTCTAGAAATCATATGCAAATGCTTCCAAGAACTCCCACAACTTGATTTCTATTCTTATTTGAGCTGTGTGCACGATTTTAGCAAAGTTGAAATTTTGACCAAAACCCAAAGGGGGGACCACATGGGTTTGAGTCAAATTTTGAATTTGGCTTAAACTCTGTCTATTTGAAAAAGGAGTCTAGAAATCATGTGCAAATGCTTCCAAGAACTCCCACAACTTGATTTCTATTCTTATTTGAGTTGTGTGCACGATTTTAGCAAAGTTGAAATTTTGACCAAAACCCAAAGGGGGGACCACATGGGTTTGAGTCAAATTTTGAATTTGGCTTAAACTCTGCCTATTTGAAAAAGGAGTCTAGAAATCATGTACAAATGCTTCCAAGAACTCCCACAACTTGATTTCTATTCTTATTTGAGTTGTGTGCACGATTTTAGCAAAGTTGAAATTTTGACCAAAACCCAAAGGGGGACCACATGGGTTTGAGTCAAATTTTGAATTTGGCTTAAACTCTGTCTATTTGAAAAAGGAGTCTAGAAATCATGTGCAAATGCTTCCAAGAACTCCCACAACTTGATTTCTATTCTTATTTGAGCTGTGTGCACGATTTTAGCAAAGTTGAAATTTTGACCAAAACCCAAAGGGGGGACCACATGGGTTTGAGTCAAATTTTGAATTTGGCTTAAACTCTGCCTATTTGAAAAAGGAGTCTAGAAATCATGTGCAAATGCTTCCAAGAACTCCCACAACTTGATTTCTATTCTTATTTGAGCTGTGTGCACGATTTTAGCAAAGTTGAAATTTTGACCAAAACCCAAAGGGGGGACCACATGGGTTTGAGTCAAATTTTGAATTTGGCTTAAACTCTGCCTATTTGAAAAAGGAGTCTAGAAATCATGTGCAAATGCTTCCAAGAACTCCCACAACTTGATTTCTATTCTTATTTGAGCTGTGTGCACGATTTTAGCAAAGTTGAAATTTTGACCAAAACCCAAAGGGGGGACCACATGGGTTTGAGTCAAATTTTGAATTTGGCTTAAACTCTGCCTATTTGAAAAAGGAGTCTAGAAATCATGTGCAAATGCTTCCAAGAACTCCCACAACTTGATTTCTATTCTTATTTGAGCTGTGTGCACGATTTTAGCAAAGTTGAAATTTTGACCAAAACCCAAAGGGGGGACCACATGGGTTTGAGTCAAATTTTGAATTTGGCTTAAACTCTGCCTATTTGAAAAAAAAGTCTAGAAATCATGTGCAAATGCTTCCAAGAACTCCCACAACTTGATTTCTATTCTTATTTGAGCTGTGTGCACGATTTTAGCAAAGTTGAAATTTTGACCAAAACCCAAAGGGGGGACCACATGGGTTTGAGTCAAATTTTGAATTTGGCTTAAACTCTGCCTATTTGAAAAAGGAGTCTAGAAATCATGTGCAAATGCTTCCAAGAACTCCCACAACTTGATTTCTATTCTTATTTGAGCTGTGTGCACGATTTTAGCAAAGTTGAAATTTTGACCAAAACCCAAAGGGGGGACCACATGGGTTTGAGTCAAATTTTGAATTTGGCTTAAACTCTGCCTATTTGAAAAAGGAGTCTAGAAATCATGTGCAAATGCTTCCAAGAACTCCCACAACTTGATTTCTATTCTTATTTGAGTTGTGTGCACGATTTTAGCAAAGTTGAAATTTTGACCAAAACCCAAAGGGGGGACCACATGGGTTTGAGTCAAATTTTGAATTTGGCTTAAACTCTGCCTATTTGAAAAAGGAGTCTAGAAATCATGTGCAAATGCTTCCAAGAACTCCCACAACTTGATTTCTATTCTTATTTGAGCTGTGTGCACGATTTTAGCAAAGTTGAAATTTTGACCAAAACCCAAAGGGGGACCACATGGGTTTGAGTCAAATTTTGAATTTGGCTTAAACTCTGTCTATTTGAAAAAGGAGTCTAGAAATCATGTGCAAATGCTTCCAAGAACTCCCACAACTTGATTTCTATTCTTATTTGAGCTGTGTGCACGATTTTAGCAAAGTTGAAATTTTGACCAAAACCCAAAGGGGGGACCACATGGGTTTGAGTCAAATTTTGAATTTGGCTTAAACTCTGCCTATTTGAAAAAGGAGTCTAGAAATCATGTGCAAATGCTTCCAAGAACTCCCACAACTTGATTTCTATTCTTATTTGAGCTGTGTGCACGATTTTAGCAAAGTTGAAATTTTGACCAAAACCCAAAGGGGGGACCACATGGGTTTGAGTCAAATTTTGAATTTGGCTTAAACTCTGCCTATTTGAAAAAGGAGTCTAGAAATCATGTGCAAATGCTTCCAAGAACTCCCACAACTTGATTTCTATTCTTATTTGAGCTGTGTGCACGATTTTAGCAAAGTTGAAATTTTGACCAAAACCCAAAGGGGGGACCACATGGGTTTGAGTCAAATTTTGAATTTGGCTTAAACTCTGCCTATTTGAAAAAGGAGTCTAGAAATCATGTGCAAATGCTTCCAAGAACTCTCACAACTTGATTTGTATTCTTATTTGAGCTGTGTGCACGATTTTAGCAAAGTTGAAATTTTGACCAAAACCCAAAGGGGGGACCACATGGGTTTGAGTCAAATTTTGAATTTGGCTTAAACTCTGTCTATTTGAAAAAGGAGTCTAGAAATCATGTGCAAATGCTTCCAAGAACTCCCACAACTTGATTTCTATTCTTATTTGAGCTGTGTGCACGATTTTAGCAAAGTTGAAATTTTGACCAAAACCCAAAGGGGGGACCACATGGGTTTGAGTCAAATTTTGAATTTGGCTTAAACTCTGCCTATTTGAAAAAGGAGTCTAGAAATCATGTGCAAATGCTTCCAAGAACTCCCACAACTTGATTTCTATTCTTATTTGAGCTGTGTGCACGATTTTAGCAAAGTTGAAATTTTGACCAAAACCCAAAGGGGGGACCACATGGGTTTGAGTCAAATTTTGAATTTGGCTTAAACTCTGCCTATTTGAAAAAGGAGTCTAGAAATCATGTGCAAATGCTTCCAAGAACTCCCACAACTTGATTTCTATTCTTATTTGAGCTGTGTGCACGATTTTAGCAAAGTTGAAATTTTGACCAAAACCCAAAGGGGGGACCACATGGGTTTGAGTCAAATTTTGAATTTGGCTTAAACTCTGCCTATTTGAAAAAGGAGTCTAGAAATCATGTGCAAATGCTTCCAAGAACTCCCACAACTTGATTTCTATTCTTATTTGAGCTGTGTGCACGATTTTAGCAAAGTTGAAATTTTGACCAAAACCCAAAGGGGGGACCACATGGGTTTGAGTCAAATTTTGAATTTGGCTTAAACTCTGCCTATTTGAAAAAGGAGTCTAGAAATCATGTGCAAATGCTTCCAAGAACTCCCACAACTTGATTTCTATTCTTATTTGAGCTGTGTGCACGATTTTAGCAAAGTTGAAATTTTGACCAAAACCCAAAGGGGGGACCACATGGGTTTGAGTCAAATTTTGAATTTGGCTTAAACTCTGTCTATTTGAAAAAGGAGTCTAGAAATCATGTGCAAATGCTTCCAAGAACTCCCACAACTTGATTTCTATTCTTATTTGAGCTGTGTGCACGATTTTAGCAAAGTTGAAATTTTGACCAAAACCCAAAGGGGGGACCACATGGGTTTGAGTCAAATTTTGAATTTGGCTTAAACTCTGCCTATTTGAAAAAGGAGTCTAGAAATCATGTGCAAATGCTTCCAAGAACTCCCACAACTTGATTTCTATTCTTATTTGAGCTGTGTGCACGATTTTAGCAAAGTTGAAATTTTGACCAAAACCCAAAGGGGGGACCACATGGGTTTGAGTCAAATTTTGAATTTGGCTTAAACTCTGCCTATTTGAAAAAGGAGTCTAGAAATCATGTGCAAATGCTTCCAAGAACTCCCACAACTTGATTTCTATTCTTATTTGAGCTGTGTGCACGATTTTAGCAAAGTTGAAATTTTGACCAAAACCCAAAGGGGGGACCACATGGGTTTGAGTCAAATTTTGAATTTGGCTTAAACTCTGCCTATTTGAAAAAGGAGTCTAGAAATCATGTGCAAATGCTTCCAAGAACTCCCACAACTTGATTTCTATTCTTATTTGAGCTGTGTGCACGATTTTAGCAAAGTTGAAATTTTGACCAAAACCCAAAGGGGGGACCACATGGGTTTGAGTCAAATTTTGAATTTGGCTTAAACTCTGCCTATTTGAAAAAGGAGTCTAGAAATCATGTGCAAATGCTTCCAAGAACTCCCACAACTTGATTTCTATTCTTATTTGAGTTGTGTGCACGATTTTAGCAAAGTTGAAATTTTGACCAAAACCCAAAGGGGGGACCACATGGGTTTGAGTCAAATTTTGAATTTGGCTTAAACTCTGTCTATTTGAAAAAGGAGTCTAGAAATCATGTGCAAATGCTTCCAAGAACTCCCACAACTTGATTTCTATTCTTATTTGAGCTGTGTGCACGATTTTAGCAAACTTCAAATTTTGACCAAAACCCAAAGGGGGGACCACATGGGTTTGAGTCAAATTTTGAATTTGGCTTAAACTCTGTCTATTTGAAAAAGGAGTCTAGAAATCATGTGCAAATGCTTCCAAGAACTCCCACAACTTGATTTCTATTCTTATTTGAGCTGTGTGCACGATTTTAGCAAACTTGAAATTTTGACCAAAACCCAAAGTGGGGACCACATGGGTTTGAGTCAAATTTTGAATTTGGCTTAAACTCTGCCTATTTGAAAAAGGAGTCTAGAAATCATGTGCAAATGCTTCCAAGAACTCCCACAACTTGATTTCTATTCTTATTTGAGCTGTGTGCACGATTTTAGCAAAGTTAAAATTTTGACCAAAACCCAAAGGGGGGACCACATGGGTTTGAGTCAAATTTTGAATTTGGCTTAAACTCTGCCTATTTGAAAAAGGAGTCTAGAAATCATGTGCAAATGCTTCCAAGAACTCCCACAACTTGATTTCTATTCTTATTTGAGCTGTGTGCACGATTTTAGCAAAGTTGAAATTTTGACCAAAACCCAAAGGGGGGACCACATGGGTTTGAGTCAAATTTTGAATTTGGCTTAAACTCTGCCTATTTGAAAAAGGAGTCTAGAAATCATGTGCAAATGCTTCCAAGAACTCCCACAACTTGATTTCTATTCTTATTTGAGCTGTGTGCACGATTTTAGCAAAGTTGAAATTTTGACCAAAACCCAAAGGGGGGACCACATGGGTTTGAGTCAAATTTTGAATTTGGCTTAAACTCTGCCTATTTGAAAAAGGAGTCTAGAAATCATGTGCAAATGCTTCCAAGAACTCTCACAACTTGATTTGTATTCTTATTTGAGCTGTGTGCACGATTTTAGCAAAGTTGAAATTTTGACCAAAACCCAAAGGGGGGACCACATGGGTTTGAGTCAAATTTTGAATTTGGCTTAAACTCTGCCTATTTGAAAAAGGAGTCTAGAAATCATGTGCAAATGCTTCCAAGAACTCCCACAACTTGATTTCTATTCTTATTTGAGCTGTGTGCACGATTTTAGCAAAGTTGAAATTTTGACCAAAACCCAAAGGGGGGACCACATGGGTTTGAGTCAAATTTTGAATTTGGCTTAAACTCTGCCTATTTGAAAAAGGAGTCTAGAAATCATGTGCAAATGCTTCCAAGAACTCCCACAACTTGATTTCTATTCTTATTTGAGCTGTGTGCACGATTTTAGCAAAGTTGAAATTTTGACCAAAACCCAAAGGGGGGACCACATGGGTTTGAGTCAAATTTTGAATTTGGCTTAAACTCTGTCTATTTGAAAAAGGAGTCTAGAAATCATGTGCAAATGCTTCCAAGAACTCCCACAACTTGATTTCTATTCTTA
This sequence comes from Galaxea fascicularis, assembly GCA_948470475.1. Lineage (NCBI taxonomy): Eukaryota > Metazoa > Cnidaria > Anthozoa > Scleractinia > Euphylliidae > Galaxea > Galaxea fascicularis. The sequence goes on along the minus strand of OX419343.1, from coordinate 26,967,085 downwards.
TTTGAGCTGTGTGCACGACTTTAGCAAAGTTGAAATTTTGACCAAAACCCAAAGGGGGGACCACATGGGTTTGAGTCAAATTTTGAATTTGGCTTAAACTCTGCCTATTTGAAAAAGGAGTCTAGAAATCATGTGCAAATGCTTCCAAGAACTCCCACAACTTGATTTCTATTCTTATTTGAGCTGTGTGCACGATTTTAGCAAAGTTGAAATTTTGACCAAAACCCAAAGGGGGGACCACATGGGTTTGAGTCAAATTTTGAATTTGGCTTAAACTCTGCCTATTTGAAAAAGGAGTCTAGAAATCATGTGCAAATGCTTCCAAGAACTCCCACAACTTGATTTCTATTCTTATTTGAGCTGTGTGCACGATTTTAGCAAAGTTGAAATTTTGACCAAAACCCAAAGGGGGGACCACATGGGTTTGAGTCAAATTTTGAATTTGGCTTAAACTCTGCCTATTTGAAAAAGGAGTCTAGAAATCATGTGCAAATGCTTCCAAGAACTCCCACAACTTGATTTCTATTCTTATTTGAGTTGTGTGCACGATTTTAGCAAAGTTGAAATTTTGACCAAAACCCAAAGGGGGGACCACATGGGTTTGAGTCAAATTTTGAATTTGGCTTAAACTCTGTCTATTTGAAAAAGGAGTCTAGAAATCATGTGCAAATGCTTCCAAGAACTCCCACAACTTGATTTCTATTCTTATTTGAGCTGTGTGCACGATTTTAGCAAACTTCAAATTTTGACCAAAACCCAAAGGGGGGACCACATGGGTTTGAGTCAAATTTTGAATTTGGCTTAAACTCTGTCTATTTGAAAAAGGAGTCTAGAAATCATGTGCAAATGCTTCCAAGAACTCCCACAACTTGATTTCTATTCTTATTTGAGCTGTGTGCACGATTTTAGCAAACTTGAAATTTTGACCAAAACCCAAAGTGGGGACCACATGGGTTTGAGTCAAATTTTGAATTTGGCTTAAACTCTGCCTATTTGAAAAAGGAGTCTAGAAATCATGTGCAAATGCTTCCAAGAACTCCCACAACTTGATTTCTATTCTTATTTGAGCTGTGTGCACGATTTTAGCAAAGTTAAAATTTTGACCAAAACCCAAAGGGGGGACCACATGGGTTTGAGTCAAATTTTGAATTTGGCTTAAACTCTGCCTATTTGAAAAAGGAGTCTAGAAATCATGTGCAAATGCTTCCAAGAACTCCCACAACTTGATTTCTATTCTTATTTGAGCTGTGTGCACGATTTTAGCAAAGTTGAAATTTTGACCAAAACCCAAAGGGGGGACCACATGGGTTTGAGTCAAATTTTGAATTTGGCTTAAACTCTGCCTATTTGAAAAAGGAGTCTAGAAATCATGTGCAAATGCTTCCAAGAACTCCCACAACTTGATTTCTATTCTTATTTGAGCTGTGTGCACGATTTTAGCAAAGTTGAAATTTTGACCAAAACCCAAAGGGGGGACCACATGGGTTTGAGTCAAATTTTGAATTTGGCTTAAACTCTGCCTATTTGAAAAAGGAGTCTAGAAATCATGTGCAAATGCTTCCAAGAACTCTCACAACTTGATTTGTATTCTTATTTGAGCTGTGTGCACGATTTTAGCAAAGTTGAAATTTTGACCAAAACCCAAAGGGGGGACCACATGGGTTTGAGTCAAATTTTGAATTTGGCTTAAACTCTGCCTATTTGAAAAAGGAGTCTAGAAATCATGTGCAAATGCTTCCAAGAACTCCCACAACTTGATTTCTATTCTTATTTGAGCTGTGTGCACGATTTTAGCAAAGTTGAAATTTTGACCAAAACCCAAAGGGGGGACCACATGGGTTTGAGTCAAATTTTGAATTTGGCTTAAACTCTGCCTATTTGAAAAAGGAGTCTAGAAATCATGTGCAAATGCTTCCAAGAACTCCCACAACTTGATTTCTATTCTTATTTGAGCTGTGTGCACGATTTTAGCAAAGTTGAAATTTTGACCAAAACCCAAAGGGGGGACCACATGGGTTTGAGTCAAATTTTGAATTTGGCTTAAACTCTGTCTATTTGAAAAAGGAGTCTAGAAATCATGTGCAAATGCTTCCAAGAACTCCCACAACTTGATTTCTATTCTTATTTGAGCTGTGTGCACGACTTTAGCAAAGTTGAAATTTTGACCAAAACCCAAAGGGGGGACCACATGGGTTTGAGTCAAATTTTGAATTTGGCTTAAACTCTGCCTATTTGAAAAAGGAGTCTAGAAATCATGTCCAAATGCTTCCAAGAACTCCCACAACTTGATTTCTATTCTTATTTGAGCTGTGTGCACGATTTTAGCAAAGTTGAAATTTTGACCAAAACCCAAAGGGGGGACCACATGGGTTTGAGTCAAATTTTGAATTTGGCTTAAACTCTGCCTATTTGAAAAAGGAGTCTAGAAATCATGTGCAAATGCTTCCAAGAACTCCCACAACTTGATTTCTATTCTTATTTGAGCTGTGTGCACGATTTTAGCAAAGTTGAAATTTTGACCAAAACCCAAAGGGGGGACCACATGGGTTTGAGTCAAATTTTGAATTTGGCTTAAACTCTGTCTATTTGAAAAAGGAGTCTAGAAATCATGTGCAAATGCTTCCAAGAACTCCCACAACTTGATTTCTATTCTTATTTGAGCTGTGTGCACGATTTTAGCAAAGTTGAAATTTTGACCAAAACCCAAAGGGGGGACCACATGGGTTTGAGTCAAATTTTGAATTTGGCTTAAACTCTGCCTATTTGAAAAAGGAGTCTAGAAATCATGTGCAAATGCTTCCAAGAACTCCCACAACTTGATTTCTATTCTTATTTGAGCTGTGTGCACGATTTTAGCAAAGTTGAAATTTTGACCAAAACCCAAAGGGGGGACCACATGGGTTTGAGTCAAATTTTGAATTTGGCTTAAACTCTGCCTATTTGAAAAAGGAGTCTAGAAATCATGTGCAAATGCTTCCAAGAACTCCCACAACTTGATTTCTATTCTTATTTGAGCTGTGTGCACGATTTTAGCAAAGTTGAAATTTTGACCAAAACCCAAAGGGGGGACCACATGGGTTTGAGTCAAATTTTGAATTTGGCTTAAACTCTGTCTATTTGAAAAAGGAGTCTAGAAATCATGTGCAAATGCTTCCAAGAACTCCCACAACTTGATTTCTATTCTTATTTGAGCTGTGTGCACGATTTTAGCAAAGTTGAAATTTTGACCAAAACCCAAAGGGGGGACCACATGGGTTTGAGTCAAATTTTGAATTTGGCTTAAACTCTGTCTATTTGAAAAAGGAGTCTAGAAATCATGTGCAAATGCTTCCAAGAACTCCCACAACTTGATTTCTATTCTTATTTGAGCTGTGTGCACGATTTTAGCAAACTTGAAATTTTGACCAAAACCCAAAGGGGGGACCACATGGGTTTGAGTCAAATTTTGAATTTGGCTTAAACTCTGTCTATTTGAAAAAGGAGTCTAGAAATCATGTGCAAATGCTTCCAAGAACTCCCACAACTTGATTTCTATTCTTATTTGAGCTGTGTGGACGATTTTAGCAAACTTGAAATTTTGACCAAAACCCAAAGGGGGGACCACATGGGTTTGAGTCAAATTTTGAATTTGGCTTAAACTCTGCCTATTTGAAAAAGGAGTCTAGAAATCATGTGCAAATGCTTCCAAGAACTCCCACAACTTGATTTCTATTCTTATTTGAGCTGTGTGCACGATTTTAGCAAAGTTGAAATTTTGACCAAAACCCAAAGGGGGGACCACATGGGTTTGAGTCAAATTTTGAATTTGGCTTAAACTCTGCCTATTTGAAAAAGGAGTCTAGAAATCATGTGCAAATGCTTCCAAGAACTCCCACAACTTGATTTCTATTCTTATTTGAGCTGTGTGCACGATTTTAGCAAAGTTGAAATTTTGACCAAAACCCAAAGGGGGGACCACATGGGTTTGAGTCAAATTTTGAATTTGGCTTAAACTCTGCCTATTTGAAAAAGGAGTCTAGAAATCATGTGCAAATGCTTCCAAGAACTCCCACAACTTGATTTCTATTCTTATTTGAGCTGTGTGCACGATTTTAGCAAAGTTGAAATTTTGACCAAAACCCAAAGGGGGGACCACATGGGTTTGAGTCAAATTTTGAATTTGGCTTAAACTCTGCCTATTTGAAAAAGGAGTCTAGAAATCATGTGCAAATGCTTCCAAGAACTCCCACAACTTGATTTCTATTCTTATTTGAGCTGTGTGCACGATTTTAGCAAAGTTGAAATTTTGACCAAAACCCAAAGGGGGGACCACATGGGTTTGAGTCAAATTTTGAATTTGGCTTAAACTCTGCCTATTTGAAAAAGGAGTCTAGAAATCATGTGCAAATGCTTCCAAGAACTCCCACAACTTGATTTCTATTCTTATTTGAGCTGTGTGCACGATTTTAGCAAAGTTGAAATTTTGACCAAAACCCAAAGGGGGGACCACATGGGTTTGAGTCAAATTTTGAATTTGGCTTAAACTCTGCCTATTTCAAAAACGAGTCTAGAAATCATGTGCAAATGCTTCCAAGAACTCTCACAACTTGATTTCTATTCTTATTTGAGCTGTGTGCACGATTTTAGCAAAGTTGAAATTTTGACCAAAACCCAAAGGGGGGACCACATGGGTTTGAGTCAAATTTTGAATTTGGCTTAAACTCTGCCTATTTGAAAAAGGAGTCTAGAAATCATGTGCAAATGCTTCCAAGAACTCCCACAACTTATTTCTATTCTTATTTGAGCTAAGTGCACGATTTTAGCAAAGTTGAAATTTTGACCAAAACCCAAAGGGGGGACCACATGGGTTTGAGTCAAATTTTGAATTTGGCTTAAACTCTGTCTATTTGAAAAAGGAGTCTAGAAATCATGTGCAAATGCTTCCAAGAACTCCCACAACTTGATTTCTATTCTTATTTGAGCTGTGTGCACGATTTTAGCAAAGTTGAAATTTTGACCAAAACCCAAAGGGGGGACCACATGGGTTTGAGTCAAATTTTGAATTTGGCTTAAACTCTGCCTATTTGAAAAACGAGTCTAGAAATCATGTGCAAATGCTTCCAAGAACTCCCACAACTTGATTTCTATTCTTATTTGAGCTGTGTGCACGATTTTAGCAAAGTTGAAATTTTGACCAAAACCCAAAGGGGGGACCACATGGGTTTGAGTCAAATTTTGAATTTGGCTTAAACTCTGCCTATTTCAAAAACGAGTCTAGAAATCATGTGCAAATGCTTCCAAGAACTCCCACAACTTGATTTCTATTCTTATTTGAGCTGTGTGCACGATTTTAGCAAAGTTGAAATTTTGACCAAAACCCAAAGGGGGGACCACATGGGTTTGAGTCAAATTTTGAATTTGGCTTAAACTCTGCCTATTTGAAAAAGGAGTCTAGAAATCATGTGCAAATGCTTCCAAGAACTCCCACAACTTGGTTTCTATTCTTATTTGAGCTGTGTGCACGATTTTAGCAAAGTTGAAATTTTGACCAAAACCCAAAGGGGGGACCACATGGGTTTGAGTCAAATTTTGAATTTGGCTTAAACTCTGCCTATTTGAAAAAGGAGTCTAGAAATCATGTGCAAATGCTTCCAAGAACTCCCACAACTTGATTTCTATTCTTATTTGAGCTGTGTGCACGATTTTAGCAAAGTTGAAATTTTGACCAAAACCCAAAGGGGGGACCACATGGGTTTGAGTCAAATTTTGAATTTGGCTTAAACTCTGCCTATTTCAAAAACGAGTCTAGAAATCATGTGCAAATGCTTCCAAGAACTCCCACAACTTGATTTCTATTCTTATTTGAGCTGTGTGCACGATTTTAGCAAAGTTGAAATTTTGACCAAAACCCAAAGGGGGGACCACATGGGTTTGAGTCAAATTTTGAATTTGGCTTAAACTCTGCCTATTTGAAAAAGGAGTCTAGAAATCATGTGCAAATGCTTCCAAGAACTCCCACAACTTGGTTTCTATTCTTATTTGAGCTGTGTGCACGATTTTAGCAAAGTTGAAATTTTGACCAAAACCCAAAGGGGGGACCACATGGGTTTGAGTCAAATTTTGAATTTGGCTTAAACTCTGCCTATTTGAAAAAGGAGTCTAGAAATCATGTGCAAATGCTTCCAAGAACTCCCACAACTTGATTTCTATTCTTATTTGAGCTGTGTGCACGATTTTAGCAAAGTTGAAATTTTGACCAAAACCCAAAGGGGGGACCACATGGGTTTGAGTCAAATTTTGAATTTGGCTTAAACTCTGTCTATTTGAAAAAGGAGTCTAGAAATCATGTGCAAATGCTTCCAAGAACTCCCACAACTTGATTTCTATTCTTATTTGAGCTGTGTGCACGATTTTAGCAAAGTTGAAATTTTGACCAAAACCCAAAGGGGGGACCACATGGGTTTGAGTCAAATTTTGAATTTGGCTTAAACTCTGCCTATTTGAAAAAGGAGTCTAGAAATCATGTGCAAATGCTTCCAAGAACTCCCACAACTTGATTTCTATTCTTATTTGAGCTGTGTGCACGATTTTAGCAAAGTTGAAATTTTGACCAAAACCCAAAGGGGGGACCACATGGGTTTGAGTCAAATTTTGAATTTGGCTTAAACTCTGCCTATTTGAAAAAGGAGTCTAGAAATCATGTGCAAATGCTTCCAAGAACTCCCACAACTTGATTTCTATTCTTATTTGAGCTGTGTGCACGATTTTAGCAAAGTTGAAATTTTGACCAAAACCCAGAGGGGGGACCACATGGGTTTGAGTCAAATTTTGAATTTGGCTTAAACTCTGCCTATTTGAAAAAGGAGTCTAGAAATCATGTGCAAATGCTTCCAAGAACTCCCACAACTTGATTTCTATTCTTATTTGAGCTGTGTGCACGATTTTAGCAAAGTTGAAATTTTGACCAAAACCCAAAGGGGGGACCACATGGGTTTGAGTCAAATTTTGAATTTGGCTTAAACTCTGTCTATTTGAAAAAGGAGTCTAGAAATCATGTGCAAATGCTTCCAAGAACTCCCACAACTTGATTTCTATTCTTATTTGAGCTGTGTGCACGATTTTAGCAAAGTTGAAATTTTGACCAAAACCCAAAGGGGGGACCACATGGGTTTGAGTCAAATTTTGAATTTGGCTTAAACTCTGCCTATTTGAAAAAGGAGTCTAGAAATCATGTGCAAATGCTTCCAAGAACTCCCACAACTTGATTTCTATTCTTATTTGAGCTGTGTGCACGATTTTAGCAAAGTTGAAATTTTGACCAAAACCCAAAGGGGGGACCACATGGGTTTGAGTCAAATTTTGAATTTGGCTTAAACTCTGCCTATTTGAAAAAGGAGTCTAGAAATCATGTGCAAATGCTTCCAAGAACTCTCACAACTTGATTTCTATTCTTATTTGAGCTGTGTGCACGATTTTAGCAAAGTTGAAATTTTGACCAAAACCCAAAGGGGGGACCACATGGGTTTGAGTCAAATTTTGAATTTGGCTTAAACTCTGCCTATTTGAAAAAGGAGTCTAGAAATCATGTGCAAATGCTTCCAAGAACTCCCACAACTTGATTTCTATTCTTATTTGAGCTGTGTGCACGATTTTAGCAAAGTTGAAATTTTGACCAAAACCCAAAGGGGGGACCACATGGGTTTGAGTCAAATTTTGAATTTGGCTTAAACTCTGCCTATTTGAAAAAGGAGTCT
>OX419343.1:26840877-26959152 GCA_948470475.1 Galaxea fascicularis | reverse complement strand
TCGGCGGCGCTGCATCAGTCAAGTGGCAATGTTTGCGTAATGATTTGGTTGACGCGCGCCCTTGACGAGAACTTACGAGGACGCAATCAATCAAAACCACAAAAAAGCATTGTGCGGCATATTGAGTACTGCTTCACTTCAAACATTCCGAATTCCGTGCGCCGAGATGAGAACCGAAATAAACACGACTCGACTCAAGCGTCTCGCGACAATGGCTCTTTGCCTTAAGAGCCACTCCTGCACCTTGGTTCTTAGCTTCTTTGGTATTATTTTGATCTCGCTGATCCCACCACCGACATTCTCGCACTGGTAGAATTTTATCGCGAAGATCACAAGGCCTGGTTTGCGGTAGGCCTGACTTTCATTAAAGAACCATGTGTGGCGTTTTCAGTAATCTATTGCTGGAACTATCCTCTTGACCAAGATGGCACAGTGAGCCACACCAGATTTTTTGTATATGGTTTTAACCGACTCTCGCCTTCCTTGGTGAGAATACAAGTCTTTTGGAAGGATTTCAAGAGATACTGGAGTAGAGATACTAGCATGGGGACCGATCATGAGCTACGATCGCACAGCGAGTGGGTGCGATTTAATGAAGCAGTTTTTGAATCAGCCCCTCAGTTTATACTTCAACTTTATGTCATGAGTGTGCAACAGAAACCAGTACAGATCATTCAAACCATTTCTCTACCCATCTCTTTCCTGAGTTTAGTGTGGGCTTCTACAACTGCTGACGACCTGGAGGAAATGGGGCAAACTAGCATGTATGTCCTGACTGCAACACACAAACTGTTTCTATTTGCATCTCACATATTCCTCTTAAGCAGCAGACTATTTGCGATCAGTTTTTTCATCGTGAGCTACCATTGGTGGATTATTAGTGTGCTGATGATTCACTCTGTGTTAATCGTAATGGTTGACCTGTATTGGCTTTACTTAACAGTAGGCATTACGGCATACATTATAGAAATAGCAGCAAATTTCTGGTTCCACTGGCTGAGGGACGATGCGTCACTGACCACAGGAGTCGCAGCCTTAGACACAGAATTCAAGAGGACACAGTTGCGGCGAATGCTTCTGTTTACCAATTTCCTATTCGTGATAGAAAACTGCACCATGATCCTGTTGTTCTATTTTAGTCCTTTCTCGAACACTTGGTACGCGCTGCCTGTTACAGTCTGTGTCTGTTCGTTCTCTTTGATTGGATCAGTGGCGAGAGTCGCTGTCTACCGCTCCTTAACAAAACCAACTGTCCATGCTGAAGGTCCAACACAATTCAGTAATAATCAAAGATATCTGTACTAACTATACCTGAACTGTAATTAGTCAAGTCACCCTAAAAATGTCCAAGTTGACAAGAATCAGTGAATCAACTTCAAATGTTTTACGCCGCTACACGTTAAGACCTGTCAACATTTGCGTGACTCACTTTACAGCACAGAGCCACGCTGTATCGGTTCAGTAAATTTAAATTTCCGTTTTTAAGAGCATCCACACTCAGAAGTGGTTTGAGCGCGGAGTTCATAGCTTAGGGACGTGCTTCCCTCAATGTTTTGTTCCTTGCTAATATATATATTTAGGCAAGCCTAAAAGCGGAGCTCCACAATTATTTTCTCAATATTAGCATTTTCAGATTAACTAATATGGCAATGCCACAGGACTTGAGCCATGACTCCAGTAAGGACTTCTCAAAATTGTGATTACATACATACATATATATATATATATATATATATATATATATATATATATATATATATATAGTAATAGTAGATGAGCTACTCAATATGAGTACATACGGAGTTTAAGTTTGAGTAGCTCATCTACTATTACTGTCACAGCTCCTTTATTGTAGAGCACTATCCTGGATTCAGCGGTGAACATTAACTGCATTTATATATATATATATATATATATATACCTGGATTTTTGAAAACAGGGTCGCAGGAAAGTTATACTAAGCCTTGTTTATTTTAGTACTGAAGTGTGTTTCCCCCTTCTATTCTTCTTGGTCTTTGCTTGTGCTGGGGGGAGCGACGATGGCAATTAGCTGATTAGTAAGAGAAAGTTAACATTGAAAGTTAGAATAAGCTCTCCCCCCCCCCCCCTACCCTGCCCCTCCTCCCTTTTAACCCTTTGGTCCCACTCTCTCTCTTTCTCAAGAAAATTTGCATGAATTTGAAATCTTAGCGCAGGCTTAGTTTCAAACGGAGTCAGTATATTTAGCTTTCCTGTTCACCTCCTAGAGCAAAGTTTTCCTTAGAGCATCATGAAGCTCAGTGAGGGAAAAATTCTAGCGAGATGCAGTGTCTGCCTCGTCTAATAACCTTCGTGCGTATTTATCTTGTCGGCCGCTATGAAGTCGACTGTTAGGCGCAGTGAAGGTTATTGTAGAGCTTTGCTTTCGGAGGTAAGGAGTCTTTAGCCTCAAAACGTAGGTGTCAGGGTTGATTTGTAAGCGCACATGGTGAAATTGGACTTGACTTTTGAGCAGGCTAAAGACTTAGTAAAAATTGAGCAAGAAACAAGGGCTTGACGGAAGTTTGCTTGAAATCGTTTTTCAACATCCGGGACTTCAAGTAACTATCAGGCGACGACAAGATTTGCCTCTGTATTTCTGCGCGAAAACCGTAAGTTTTTCCAGTTTCCCGACTTGTTACCGCCCTTGCGGCTTTAGCGATTCTACGCTAGTGATCTGATAAGTGATGTGATAATTTGAAGTGTCATAATGTGTGATTTCCGGCCTCAAATCTAGTCGTAACATTTGCCACATGTTTACGTAGATGTAATTTACCAAGAGCTTGCTGTTATTTGTGTTAGCCACCAGGGAATTCGGTTTAAAACGTTGCTTGATTTCGTGGAAATCGATGCCTCTTTCCGACGGTAACTTTGCTCTCGGCAAGGCCGACGTTTCAAAGCAAGATTTGGGCAAAACTGACACTACTGCCCACACGATAGTTCAGGTCAGAGGTTACGTCGATTTCATGTCTAGTGATATAGCAAATAGCCATGTTCTTTTTTTTTCCTTTCGTCGACACTGTAATCTGGTAATAAGCAAAAAGTTAAGTGTCCTTGTTAAACAACGGAGGTAATAGCAAAGGAAGTTCTAAAAAGCCTCGAATTTTCGTCGACCTGGTTTTCATAAGGTCAGGTATATATATATATATATATATATAAAACGTTAAAAAGGAAGCGAGGATGGACAACTTCTGACGTTAAAAAAAGGATAAAAACTATAATAAAACGTTTCGGTCGAAGACCTTCTTCAGTTATTACCTGGTAATAAAGGTAATAACTGAAGAAGGTCTTCGACCGAAACGTTTTATTATAGTTTTTATCCTTTTTTTAACGTCAGAAGTTGTTCATCCTCGCTTCCTTTTTAACGTTTTACATTCATTCATGCTGTGAGGTTTGGACTGAGAATCCTACTGATCCTCCTGACGCAGTGACACCTTTGTTGGCTTGAGAGATCTACTAACAGTTGTATATATATATATATATATATATACATTTTTTTTATTTTTTATTTTTTTACTGTTTTGCTGCAGAACCAAAGCCACCATTTAATCAAGTGCAAACGTAGATTTTCGAAATATCATCGGGCTTTGTTTCACAGGAACTATATGATTATGTTGAGCAAAAACGATTAACAAACTTTTCTTCATCACAGTTTAATTACATCTGATTACACTTCGATACAAATAGTAAAAATCACTTCACTAGGTTAACAGTTCTAGTGCCTCACTATTAAACCAACTTGACAACCGACATCGGTGACATTTTAATCTATCAAAACAAAATATTTTACAGAAAAAGTGCGATAAAACCTCAAAGTGAGCTCTCTTCAACACCGCCCGTAAAAGAACAAAAGTACTTTGCTTGCCTTGTTTTGAACATTTTATGGTGTTATTCTTGTGATCTATTACAGTAAAGATGATAGAAAGTGCCGTAGATGTCCTTTTTACAATAACATGGAAAAACATTGAGCGAAATCGACTTTACTTTTCCTTGAGAAAAGTGACTGCGACAGACCGATCGAGCATAGTACAACTCAGGTGATCAACTGCAATTATCTAGTGATGTTGAGAATGGTTTTATTCTTGACTTCGATCAATTACAATAAATATTGCAAACAACAAACCTTGACTACAAGTCGTGGGTGGTATTATTTTTGACATCACTGTTAATGTCAGAACATCTGACTCAGGATTTCTGAAAAACATTTTTCAGCCGTAAGCATTGAACAAAGGAGTTTTTACTGCAATAGCCTTGAAAATCTGCGATTTTTTAACTAACAACGAGAATTACTTTTGAGGGACAACATATCGCTGGCATTTCCAATGCTGCAGCTGTTAAAAATCGCGTTTACGTTTGGCAACTCTTTGCGAGTTTCCAGTAATGTCAACAAAGCGAAGCCGAGTATATAAACCGTCCGGACTTCGCTTGGCTTTTCCTCAACCAATTCTTTGCCCAAAAAATGAGCGACAGCAGGGAAAGCTAAGAGTTTTAGGATCGAAAATGAAATGTTGAATCGAAAATATGCATTTGGAAAAAAGACGAGCATTTTTTAGTCGAAACAGCATGAAAAAAACAAAAGGTAAGAAAACAAAGAACGATGCCGGCGAATGTTTCTTCGTCGTTCCTCGTAGAAATTGGAAAACTAAGACAAGTAACAAACATAACTCGTAGTCACAGAGACAAGTCACCATTTGTCATATAAAAGACACAACAGGAGTACTAACCTGCCAGTCAACAAATTTATCACTCCGAACACAGAGCTAAATCAGAAATCAGAAGCCGTCATTTCACATTGCAAAAGTATTCATTTGCTAAGCAGATACAAATCCTTAGCGGGCCTTGAAGTTTTTCACCGTCACTTTGTGTTACTTCCCGTGTCCACCAACAAAGCTTCTTCAATTAAGGATTTTTAGCGGCAAAACCGTCCAGTTCATTATTACACAGCCGAAGTCAGCAATCAAAGACAGCGCCTGCATGATTAAAACCCTGCCAAACCACACGATCTTTTCTCTCGCAGATCCGTTAACTATAAAATAGCAAAGCCAGGCAATCCAATTTGCTGCTGTTAACATCCAAAGGTTGATTCTCTTGGGTTTAAACAAACAAAGAACTGAGAAGTAGTCAAGGTAGGCGGCGAATTGTTCACAGGACGAAGATCTGTTGATCCTGGCGAAAAATTAAGCCTCGTTTTGGCCTGGTTTGAGCCTGCGATCAAATTGAAAACCAGTACCTGGTCAGCGGTCAACTTCAAAAAAACAGCTGTTCTCGACAGCTCATAACTTGAGCCCGCAATATGGTCACGTGATACTGGTCAGCGGATACGTTATTTTGACAGGTGTCAATTGAAGTTGACATGGATGTCTAATATCAAAGATGTCCGCTGTAAACTAGATGGTCAGCTGGAGTATGGCCGCCATGTTGGATTATTATTATTATTATTATTATTATTAGGACATTATTAATTATTGTGCGACGTCGTCGTCGTCGTCGGTCGCGCCCACGAGCAATACCGCTAGCCAACATTACCATGAGAAAAGCAGTTTACGGGTTTCTATAGGTATGGGGCTCCGCTTTGCGGCCCTTCGGGCCGCTGGAGCTCCGCTATCATTGACGGGCTCCTACATGAGAAATAACCCAACCCTAACCCCCCGCCCCATATCAATTAGGCTTCCTATAAAATAAAAAACAAATATGCGCGCAAACCAAACTGCGCCTTTTTTTCATCATTGAAATGGGGGAGGGAGGGCTTAAATTTTTCATTTGTTTTGACCGAGATTGTAGCAATCTGTAGCTGAGTGGAAGAAATTTTAAGCAGCGCGGACGTACTCTGTAAAACGCCGAACTCCTTATTTCAAAGTTTACGACAACGTTATAACCGTCATTGAGCCCGTAAACAAAGGAAAGCAGTACATTATAGGTGTACTTAACCTGAGTTTTTGAGATGAGTTTGATCCTTTTCTCGCATCTTTCTCGATTCACGTTTTTATGTTTAAACAAGATGGCTGTGGGCCACAGAACTCGGAAAATGAATTGTAAGCGTGACAATTGCGTTACATTTTCATGTTTTTCCGAGTTTGAACTTCCTCATTGTTGAGTAAAGGAAACGGATGAACAAACAAACCCAACACACAGAACAAGCGTTCAGTGTCATATCTGTTTGGTGTTCCTATGAAGGGAGTAAGCTTTGGTCAGTTGAAAAGGGACGCTTGGCCGATCTTGACGTTGAATCCAAAAAAAGTGATAAAACACTGAAAATGGAGTTTACTTCGGTGTAAAAACCACACAACTGACGTCGCGTTAAAAAAACCCAAAAATAGAACAATTTTTAATTTTTAAACTCGATAGATTCACCAAATCAATAGTTCGGTAGATCGATGGATCGGTAGGACAGATTAACAGATCGATGGATCAGTAGATCAATGATCGGTAGAAAATGTTTCTTTCACCTACAAAACATCAGGTCCAGGCAGCCAAGGTATTATGAACAAATGTTACATTTTACGAATACACTCTGGTGTAAAAACATATCAGACATAATCAGTCAGACGATACGTATATACTGATAAGCAACAGGATGGCTTGTGGGGTCGTATATCCAGCTATAAGTTAAAAAGTATAACTATGGAATACTTGGTAAAGTATATAAATCACTCCTGGTATTTCAGTTTTAGTTGACAAACTAATGTTCTTCTTCATTAAACTGTCTGTTTCTTTAGAGCCAGTCACAGCTTTGATCCTTCGTCATGAGCGAGTTCTCTTGTTGACTACTCTTGAATATCATGGACCTCATCGGTTTTGGAGTTTCCGGCTTACGGAACAGCTACAATGCAATCAGTGTACGATCAGTTTTTGTTACGTCTGGCGATGGGTGACTCACGAAAATGACATTAACACTCTTGCGGGATTAAACGGCCAAGTTTTGAATAATATCATATACAAAGAAGCTTTTAGCATGAAAGTGCAGTGTAATCAATTTTCGTCTCGCTCATGTGAAAGTCTAGGTTTACGACATTTATAATAGTGACCACTTGGGACATTTGGGAACAAAAAGAGATTCGAGGTACCGGGAGTTCACTTCTAGTTGATAAATTGTTATTCCTCCCTAGTGTTGAATTTACTATGTAAGTGTCTGTTTCTTTGGTTAAGAAACGGAAATGAGCAACCCTCGCTGCTGCTCCAAGAAGAGAAAATGAACAGACACAGACTGTGACAGGCAGTGCGTACCTGGTGTCGGCGCAAGGACAGGTAAGGTAGAACACGAGGATCATAACGATGTTTTCCACAACAAACAAGACGTTTGAAAACAACTGCATTCGTTTTGATCGCTTCCTCTTGTTTTCATTATCCTCCTCGTGTATCTTCACCGACCAATCATCTCTTAACCAGTGGAGGGAGAAGAATAGCAGCGAAATAAACAGGGTTCCCCGGTCACCTACACGTTTGCCGTAGATCCAAACGGCTTCAGCAACCCCGATCGCGGCAGAATGGAACGTTAAGACGGCGATGACCCACCATTTGTAACTGATCATAAAGTAGCCGATAGCAAACAGACGGCTGCTTAAGAGAATTACGTGAGTCAAAAACAGCAAAATTTTGTGTTTTATCTCCAGGACAAGGATAGTTTCTCCCTTTTGCAGTAACTCGTCAGCAATCGTAAAAGCCCAGGCTAAACTCAGGAAAGACACAGGTAAAGAAATCATTTGAATGATCTTCACTGGTCCCTGTTGCACGTTCATGGCGTACAGTTGGAGAATAAACTGAGGCACTGATTCCAGAACTGCCTCGAAGAATAGGGTTAGCTCGCTTTGGAACAGTAGCTCATCAATATTCCATTTTTCATCGGCCTCTTCGCTTAACTCGCTCTGTTTGCCTTGCCAGAGCGTCTTAAAATTCTTCAAGCAGAAAATAAAAGCTCGTAGTCTTGCCAAAGCCGCTGAGAACGGATTCAAACCACAAAGCAGAACTTGTAGACAGATCTTTTTGTAACTCGACCTTTCAAACTCTTCCAACCTTGGCATGCAAAACAGCAACGAGAACGCAAAACACGGCAGGATAATAAAAGTAAGCCCCACGCCAAACCATGTCTTCTGATCTTCGCGGTAGAATTCTACCAGTGTGAGTATATCTGTGATGGGGTCTGCAAAGCTCACGATGGCTCCAACAAGGAAGATGAACGTGCTGTACCATTTGAGACAAGCCACCAGTCTTAGTTCTCCCATGCTATCAGCCCAGTTTTGCGACGTAGTTGAAGAACTTAGCGTTGTCTCATGTAGCGTAAACAAGGGTGTTAGAGTGCTTGGTTTCGGGGAAAATAAGGAAATCCGAATAGCATTCCAGGCATACTATTCGCACTTGTCTGGAGCCACGTCACCTCTTTCCGCATACTGATCCAGTTGGGAAGTGTTTCAGTCGGACCTCAACCTCAGTGTAGTGACTTCCTTGATACTTACTTTCTAATTCCAGGTTAACTCCCATTGTTATACAGACGTTTTTGTGTCGTCAATGGAATGACCACGCCAGAGATTTTTAAAGTTCTTTAAATAGAACATGAACGTTTGAAGTCTCGCTAAGGCGGCTGAGAACGGATTAAAACCGCAAACGAAAACTTGGACATATCGACTGGCGCGACTGGCCTCTTTCAGTGCAATTTCTTTAGAAAAATAAAAAAACCTGGAAATACCAGACAAGGTAAAATAACAAAAGCAAGCCCAACGCCAAACCATGTTTTGTGATCTGTGCGGTAGAATTCCACTAGTGTGAGTATATCGGTGATTGGATCCGCAAAGCTCAGAATTGCTCCAAAAAGAGCCACGAAAGTTTCGTGCCATTTGAGGTCTTGCTCCGCCATTATTGTGAAATGTCTGTAACAACGGCAATACCGACTTCTGGTAAATAACTCTGGTGTACTTCCTGTTTTACTCACTAGTGATGTGAAGGATACCGCTCGTAACTTTAAATTACGTGACAACTTTCCACTTTAAACGACGCGCGTCGTGCCCTTCAACAAAGACTGACAGATAAAAGTCACGCTTTTGAAATGTACAGAACCAAACTCGCGTTTTATCTTTAGAAACTAGCCAGCCTTTTGTGCAATGACTAGGAACAGCACCGATAATGCGACATAACAAAGACGAACACATCAGGCCCGCCTCACTTTCAAGGCGTAGACAGCAGAACTGAAAAGGGTTCAAGACAAACCTCACGCGTAGCTGGCTGCACATGCGACTGTGCATGTCTTGTACATCAACTCAGGCCTTACACTACTGTAAACGTAAATGTGATGGATTAGGAAACTTCGCTGATCGACAGCATCGGGAACTAAGTTTTCACCCAAGGACATAGAAAAAATCTTTGACCTGTGTGGGAATCGAACCCACGACCTCCGGATTTGATCACCATTGCTCTAACAACTGAGCTAAGAGGCCAGACGGGAGCAGGTCGTAGGAATTTCACGTCTTGTTACATACTCAAGATTGCTCCCTCAAAACGCCGTCTATCAAACTTCTTTTCTATGTACTTGTTTCCTCTTTGTTTCTCTCTTTATCTCTAACTTTCCTATTCTTTAGTTTGTTCTTTCGCATAACTGTGTCAGGAACTGTTGGGTTTGATTCCTTCAAAATACACTGTATTATAAGTTTCCTTTAGAGTTCTAAATTAATATTTTACATTTTTTTCAAGAAATTACGATATAATTCCGAGGCATCCGCCAGCCAAGCACCATGCCATCCATGGATCCAGTTAAAAATTATCTACGGGAAAACTGCACGAGTCTACCTTGATCATACGTGACTCCTTGAAGTGTTTTGTTTTCAAAAATGCTTACAGAAGATGCGATGAAAGTTACCGAAGTTGAAGTTGACAATACACATCGAACAGTCTGTGACAAGGCCAAAGACGACAACAGTCAAATGTACATTGCATCTAAGTTGTGGAACGTTTATTTCCTTCTTTGGAGGACTTTGTGGGTCATTGAAACAAGGGCATCCCTTTGTGGTGATGGAGATAACTTGCTTATTTGTTTGATAGCCTCCTTCGCGTACTGATTTGCTAGTGTATATGACCGTGTAATACCATCACTCTGAAAGTAACACAACATTTACAATCAGAATAAACGGCTTAGGAAATCTTCTTGTGGATTGCTGGTGAGGAGGTAAGATAAGAAAAACTTTGGGAGTGTGGTTTGTTCAAAACAGGATAACGCTAATTAAGCAATACCAAAATTTCAGACTTGCCATACATACTTGTTTCGGATGAAAATATGGCTTTTCAAAACTCAAAAAGGGTAATCCTTTAGGAGTTTTGAAAGATGGCAACACATTACCTACCTTGTGAACAGCCTGTCGGGCTTCTTCTACATCGTTAGGACCTTTAAATCGACGCATAATTAAGGCGTTCAGATCGGGGAACTGCAACCAGATAAATACAATTTCTTAGTCCAGTTAAACAATTACAATGATTTTTATAATGCCAAGATTAATATTTTAAGCCCACCCCAACGCATGTCCCAGGATATCATCAGCATTCCAGATGTAAAGAATGAATTTTAGGCCTTTGTGCTTTTACACACTGGTACAATGAAATGTGCACCCAACCTGTTCACAAGCAAACAAAACGGGTGCAGTTGCCAGGCCAAGTTGTAGATCTGTTGCAGTAGGTTTTCCCATCTCCTTATCTGTAGCTATGAAATCAAGAATGTCATCCACCACCTACAACGGCAAGAAAAGCAGAAAGATAAAGTTACCGGTATTTCTGCTTGAAAGTAGACTCGGAGCACGAAAGGGGGCCATTTCAAAGGACTATGCCGCAAGAACATGGTCCTTGAGAGAACTGGTTGCAAAATCTAGTTGCCAATTAACTGTTAATTGTGTGAACAAGGGAGGGGCCAGTCCCCTTTTTGATTTAGTTGCAGGTCAAAATAATACTCTTCTTTCTTCTAAAAGCAACAAAAGACCAACCTGAAATGCCATTCCAATATTTCTGCCATATTGATAAGCAATTTCCTGTACTTCTGTGTTACAGTCACCAAAAACAGCTACCTGAAAGATGGAAAATAAGGTGCTAAAATGTACACCCAACCTAATTGAAAATAAGGTGCTAAATGTTGGATAATAATAATGATACATTAATTTGAAGTCATTGCGTTCATTTGATAGTGATAATTATGTCATTCTCATAGGCTATTGATGTCATCACTTCTGTTATTACAGCCAAAACTGATCAAAGTTGGAGGCTATTCCATAAAATAATAACAGTTATTGTAAATCAAAACAAACTTAAAAAGTGTCACTTACTGCAGAACATGATATTTTTGGGCGATTTTCTTTGTGGTTTATTGTAAAATGTGTCTTGCAATAACTAAGTTTATAAAATTGGAAACTCATTCCTTTTATTTCACACAAAAATATAATTTTGTGATGCAATTCACACTGCATAGATACATTTGTATAAATTCTGAAACTTCTCACAATAACTGTAAAACAACTAAGAAAGAATCTGTTATTATTATAAATTGTAACAGGTACTGTACATGTATTTTCCTGTTCCTGGCCTCCAGGAAAATGATAAAGAAAGTTTAATACTACTTGGACCAAATTAAGAGAACATGAGTCTCCAACATACCGCTTTACAACAGCACGCTATTAAACTAGCTGTCTTCTTGTAGGTCTTTTCTAAATAATGACTGAACCTCTCATCTGGATTTTCTTTGGACCCTAGTTGCATAAATTCACCTTAAAAGAAACAGAAAATAAATTGAAGTCATACTAATCCTTCACACAGTTTTTTCATAATAGCTAGTCAGAGTTTCCAGATTATATCTTTCTTGCCAATAGACCTTTTTACCAATACGAGCAGCCATCTTGAATTCCGAGGAAATTATGGGATACCCAGGGGGCAGATGAGAAATAATTATAAAGAATACTGTGGCGTTATAACTTTTAACAATAATTTTTCGCTAACCATAGAAACCACTGTCAAATACCCTGACAGAAAGATGTAACGCTTGTAATATTTGTTTTGGAATATGAGAGACAAGCAGTAAAAATTTATCCTGAAAGCTGTGTATACCATAAATTTTCCAGCGATTGCCCCCTCGGCAGCCCATAATTTCTCAGTCAAAACAATCGAATTCAAGATGGCTGCCGTATCGGTAAAAAGGTCTATTGCTTCTCTAGCTTGTTGATCCATTATATGCACATTAGGGGAAACAAATGACATTAAATGACAGGTTTCATTCATTCATTCATTCATTCATTCAGTCTGTTCATCTGCTCGTCTGTCTGTGATCCATCAAGCAACAGTTATAATAACACTCTTTCATAGGTTACCTACTTAAATCAATTTTTATACTTGCTTACCTTTTATAAGATCATCTACGACTTTGGCTAATAACTCCACAACTTCAGCATTACCAAGCTGTGCTAGTGCCCAAGAAGCACAAGACAGAATGTAGTCACCTGCCAACACTGACATCTTTTCCCCAAACATTTTGTTTATAGAGATTTTGCCACGCCTTGTATCTGCACCATCTATGACATCATCATGAACTAAGCTGGCCGTATGGATCATCTCTGATACCATGACAACAGTTTTTTGAGATGTGAGGATTGCACTGTAGAATTCAGTAAGGACAGTAATTAAGAATCACGTAGTTTTGGCTAATTACTAAAGTTCTACGTTAATTTCTATTTAACCAGGGTGGTCATTAGAAGTCGGGACCCAGGTACCAGCACCCATAAACGGTGAACTCAGTAGCGGCCTTTGCTATTATGGTACTGAAAAGGGCAAGCCTAAGAAATCTTAGGGGTACTGCCTATTTAGAATCCTGTACCCTCCTATTTCTTCAATTGATTTAACACCAATAGTTATTGTTTCACTAGACTCTGCAAGGGGTCATTGACCAAATCACTGACATAATCATGTTATCGTACAATGGTAACATCAAACTGAATTCTTGCTCTCCCTTACACACTGTGCAGGCGACAGACATCACTTTCTATTAAAACTGACACTTTGACATGACTCTAGTGCTTTATTCAAGGAAAGAGCATGTGTATGTGTGCTGTAGGAGCTGAGTCCTATCCTATCTATTCTATCTAGAACTGACCTTGAGTTAGAAGTGTGAACATTACATGCTCCGGCTGAAAGCAACACAATCATTGGTCGGATGTATTTCCCTTGGCCATCAAAATAGTAATGGCTAACTTCTTTCAAAGGTCTTATGGATGTGTCCAGTTCCTGCAAGATAATTATTGTGTAAAGTTCAGTGAGTATACTTAATAATATTATTGACACCCACTATCTTTTGTTTGTCTGATGTTGACGTAGCTTTGTGTTTGTTACAAGTGATGGAACAGAGAATTAACTCTGAAGTGTAAATTAAAGTGCTAATAGAAACCCATGAAAAACCCACTGGGCGTTAGCCCTAGTAAAGGGTATCAGGGAACCACACGAGGCAAATGACCTCTGTGGGAATCGAACCCATGACCTCTGGATTAGATCTACCGTTGCTCTGCCGACTAAGCTACGAGGTCGGACAGAGAAAGTCGGGGACGATTAAGATGGTGAATTGCGGCGAAGAGAAAGTAAGGGTACATATATATGTTGTGCCGCGTAGCACTATAAACACATACAAGTGATGGAACAGAGAATTAACTCTGAAGTGTAAATTAATAGATTCCCACCAAGGTCATAAGAAATTTTTCTTTGCCTCATGTGGTTCCCTGATACCCTTTACTAGGGATAGCGCCCAGTGGGTTTTTCATGGGTTTCTATTAGCACTTTAATTTACACTTCAGAGTTAATTCTCTGTTCCATCACTTGTATGTGTTTATAGTGCTACGCAGCACAACATATATTTGTGTTTGTTATATTGCTAGCTCAAATAAACTTGTCCAAAGACATTATTCATAAATTACAGAAATTAAAATGTGTAGTACCAGCAAATATCCAAACCCCCTCTCCCACAGAAGGTCAATGGAAATTTCAAGGGGGAGGGGGAAGGCACATTTTTTAAAGAAAAGGATGGAGCTAAATTGGAACTTCCAGACGGGGAGGGGGGGAGGAGGGAAGGGTGATATATATTTTCTGGAATCATGCAATTCATAAATTACAGTCATAATATTTACCTTCCTTATTATTTCACACAGATGTGATAAATGTGTTTCTGTTAGACTCTGTGGATCACTCTTTGATTTTTCAATGAAAGAATTAGTTGAAAAATATCTGCCAAAAAAAAGAATAAAAATAATTTTAACATAACTAGCAAATCACAAAACTGGAAAGCCTTTTGATTTAAGTGTACTGGACTCCAGCATTTATTATCAAAAATGTACTCTCGCACCACAGGGTGAAAAAATCTGACTGCCATTACAAGTGTGGTGTTATAACCAAGGAATCCCCACAGACCCCACCCTCTTCAGCGGATCAAAACAACAGTGTTATGTAACACAAACTTGTTGTCGGGCAGCGGGCAGATCACTTTCCCAGACGAAGTCCGGCCGTTAAGTGTGAAATCACAAAATAGCGGATAATACTCGAAAACGGTGATCAACAACTTACACAAGGAATATTACGACTTGCTTAGACTGTTGTACTCAGATTAACTTCAGAACCTTTGAATTTTGATACTAAGCTTCCGAGGCGTGGGTTTTCTACAGTATTTTTTAATTGCATGGCATCACTCGAACAAACTTTCCAAAGCTTCGAAAGTAAATTACCTGAGGAGTTGCTGAGCTGCGGTTCTATTCAATCGTAAGTGATGTAAGAGCAACTGCTTGCTACGATTTCTCCTCGCCAAGGAAGACAGCACAGGTTCTGCCGAAGATTGATCGCGGACAGAGAAGAGCAGAGATTGAAATCTGGATACATGACGGCTGCAAGCTCCTTCATATCCTTTAACAGCAAATATAAAATTGCGGGAAATAGAATGTTTACAGCATGA
Source organism: Galaxea fascicularis (assembly GCA_948470475.1). Taxonomy (NCBI): domain Eukaryota; kingdom Metazoa; phylum Cnidaria; class Anthozoa; order Scleractinia; family Euphylliidae; genus Galaxea; species Galaxea fascicularis. The sequence continues at coordinate 26,944,193 of OX419343.1, read as the reverse complement.
AAAACGTGCAAAAGGACATGTGAAGCTCGCAACCGCCATCTTGGATTTACATAATAATTTTGAGGCAACAGTCGCTGACCGATCGCAAAATTAAATTCAGTCGCGCTTTGCATGATGGGATTTGTTTGATGCTTTAGCGTCGCTTCCATATGGAGTGATTTGATAGTTTTCACCTCTGTTTTACCAACGGTCAGTTATTTTTGCACAGCTCAGGTGCGCGCAGCTTAATATTCGGTAAGTTTCGAATCCATCGTCATAATTTTACTTCTGTGAAGCCAACTTTATCTGCGTGCTTTTACTTTGCTTGTAATATGTTCGCGTGATGTTTTTTTCGCGCCTTTTACCTTAATTGTGGTTCGTTTCATGTTCTTTTGTGTACGAGTTTTCCACGGTTTTTGAAAATCCCTTACTGAAAAATCATATTGATCTGTAGGTAAATGTCGGATGATTTCCACCTAAGCCTTTATTTGTTCAACTTTTATGTTTTACCGAATGAAGGGTTCTGAGCTAGAGATAGAGAAAAGAACGTTTGATCAGAATGCCAGACGTGGAAGCTGCAGCGGGTTCACCGAAAAAGCGCGGACGTCCACCTAAAGAACCCCCGGCTGCAAGTGCAGACTCTGACGAACCCGTCGTCAAGAGAGGCAGAGGTCGACCTAAGGGCTCAAAATCGGCAAAGAAGAAGGAAACAGTGCCCAAACCCACAGGGCCGAAACGACCCCGGGGACGCCCCAAAGGCTCGGTGAAGACGAAGCCAGCTGACGACAAATCTGCTTCCCCAAAAAAATCTCCCAGGAAATGAAGCGAGTGAGATATAAAGCTTTGAACTGATATTTTACTTTAAGACATTAAACCTCTTATTTGCTGCACATATTATATATATACTCTTCTATTATATATGTATGTATACGCATCCGCTCTCACAGATAAACGCTGTAAACATTGTAACACGAAACGTTTCCATAGAAGCTTTTCCTTGCTAGCGTTTCCTGTGGTTAGCTTTTTCCATCAAACCAAACGACAGTTGCACGATTTAAGCACGAATAACTGAAGCGCCTGCTTCATCTTCATCCCGTGTTTACTGGATGAGGTGTTTTGCAATATAAAAGTTGTTTACCAGTGTGGAGGTTAACACCACATTGCATTGTACTCATTCTTTCAATGTTTTGTTAACTACTTATGTTGTGGCATTTAATTATACGATCGCGGCTCGAACACAACCAAGCGATTATAATTAGCATCCTATTTTAATGAGTTGTGTAACCTTCCCAACTATAGGACTATTGATGTTATTTTTATATTGAAGAACTGTAAAGGTATGATAAGTCAAGAACAATGACTGTTAATTGAGTTAGTAATAGCTTCTTTACACTCTAGTATATTACTGAAACCTTGCGTACTTTGTTATGTTTGTAATAAAGGCATTGAAGTAAAATGCTTACATGTGTTTTGTTTTGCAATCTCAGTACTCCCAACTTCATTAAGCAAAAATAACAATAAATAATTTGATAAAAAATAATTTAAGGGCTGAGAGCATAACAGACCTATATGTCGAATTTTAGGTCGTTTTTCAATTTTGCTCGGATTTGTCTGAATTGTTACATATGAACTATAATTTGATTGTAAAACATTGTCCAGTACCAACTCAGCCAAACTCAAAAAGTACTGGACAATGTTTTACAATCAAATTACAGTTCATATGCAACAATTCGGAGAAATCCGAGCAAAATCGAAAAACAACCTAAAATTCGACATAGGTCGGTTGTGCTCTCAGCCCTTCAATTAATATATGACAACAATGTTGAGAAAGCAGCAGAATGGAAGGATCAGAGGGTATAAATATTTTTTGAACACATATGACATGTGGTCTCCCGTTATCCTTTCAGCTGATCTTAATCATCAACTTTTCCATTCACTTAATTTATAACTGAGTTTAGCTTTGCACTGGACACTGTTTTATTTGAAATCCCAGTACCAGTGCCTGTTATTCCTCTTTGCATAGACTTGACCTCTAGAATGTCGCCCAGTTAAAGGTCAGAGAATCCATGGGCCCAGTCAGAGTTTGAAGAGAGGGGAGGAACAGGGGAGTAAATCTCCCTTCTCCCTACTTTCTGAGCCAATTTCTCCCTCCTCCCTACTTTTTCCCTCCATTTCTTCCTCCTCCCCAATTTTTTTGGGCCATTTCTCCTTCCTCCCTATTCTGTTCCTCCCCCCTCATTGAAGAAGGCTTGTATTCAGGCCCTCGCGAGCCCCGAGCCCAGCCCCAATGTTATCGAAACGGGAAGGGATTGGGACCAACAAAACAAATGTGCCATAAGTCATTTGGATCATTACGAAATCGTCAAGGAGTCAAGATTTTTCCCCGCTGTGCCTGTGGTCTTTGACGATAAGCAAGGTAAAAATAGCATTCTAGGAGGACCCAAGATTGCATACCGCCCAGAACGGAAGTCTGAAATCGTATACCACTCACGTGAGTTTCCTTGGTGGTTGAGTTACACGTTGCTCTTCGACCCCAACGGCCTTCCATCTGGAAAACTAACTTTCTACGATGTTCGAGTTGTTTGTTTTGTGAGGTGTTCTCGAATGGACGCCTTCTTTGTAAGAGTCGAGCAAATCAGGATCCGAGCTTGAACAAGCAGGCTTAACTTGATTGTTATCATCAGCGACACAATTTGAAAAGAATGGCTGGGAAAATGGCACGGTTTTCAAGTCATTTGTCCAGTGGTTGAGTTATGGAGCCAGACTATGATGGAAGCGAGGAGGAACAGATATTTTATGACACAGTGAGGGAATATGTGGTGGGTATTTCTGATTTCGTATTCGAGACGTATCGCACGAAATGAAGCAAAGTCACAAATGACCCTCAATTGCTATTGATACACTGTACAAATGAAATCGCGATTGATTGTTACTGTATACGGTTGTTATAATGATATATAACTGTGTGCAAAAATTTCATAAGCTGACTTTCAAGTCAACCTCAAGCTTAAACTGCGTCAAAGCTCAATTGAGGAATAGTCGTGTTGTTCCTAAGGGTAAAAAGATTTCTGCACAACCCCATAGATTAAAAATTTATGTAGTTAGTAACAGAATAATTATTATGCTGTTCTTGACATTTTATATGCATTAGCCCCACCCTTGGTGTTATGCACCAGTCAATGTAAATCCCCCCCCCCCAACCCGGGAATAGGCGGGGAATTGGACAAAAGGACTGGCAAAAGTGAGCCAATGTTCCCGCCCCCAGGGCAATGTTTTCGTTCCAATGTCCTTGCTTGTCCCCGCCTACCAGTGAAGGTCTATTTGAGTGTTGTCAAAAACATCACTAATAAGAAAATAAATTAGACAGCAAAGTAACATTTATGCATCTTTTGAGTTAATTAATTGTCTAAAGAAAATGCTTGCTTCATTGCTGGAAAGGCGTTTGAAAGCGTCAATCCAGCAACAGGAATGATGTTTTGGCTTTCGCCGAACTCAACGAGGGCCTGAATAACATACTTGTCCCGTGTATCATCAGTTTTGTGTGAATGCATGATCAACCCAGCGAATCAAAACAACGCAACCACATGGCACATGAATATTAAAGAAGAAATTTTAAAAAGCCCCTACGTGGAAAGGTATATACAGAAACAACAGTGTATCAAACTTTCACAAGAAATATTTTTAGCAATGTATTAAGAGAAGGATGGCAAGCAAGATGTAAGGATAAAACAGATTTATCAAGAAACATGTTAACTTACATTTCTCTCTGCCATATTTAGTCCCTTTTAGGTTTGGTCCCAGTCTCTTCGCAACATAGTTCCTCACTCCAACCTTCGGCAGATTTCCCCGCTTTCGGTACCGAAGGAGAAAATCTTGTCCAAGACCCCGCATACCGGGACAGTTTCGAATGTCACACGTTGGATTTTGTCCCGCTAATGTCCCCGCTTTTCCCGGGTTGGGGGGGGGGGGGCGGGGATTTACATTGACTGGTGCATTATTGTATAATCAATTCAAAACATCAACAGCTCCCAGCCCCTCCACCACCCCCCACTTTGGACTATGTACTGTAATGTGCCCGAGAAGTTGGAAAGTAGCTTCTGGTATAATGGGAGGTGCATTGAGTTTTTTCCAGTTTTAATGTTCTTTTAGAAATGTCCAGACATTTAAAATGTTAAGATTTTCCAAAGAAATATCTGGCAGGGTGGCAAAAGTTCTCTTGCCATGAAGCCATACAATTCCTTGTACCAGTAAATTTCACAGGCCTTGAAGGCCCATTTTTCCAACAATATTCAATATATATCAAATTAAAATTCAAATGTTTGACCAAAATTGATGTGTTCTTTTAGTTTATGGTACATTGAACTGTGCACACAGTTCTTAAGACCAGCTGATTCAATGGCAGAATCACAAATTGAGCACTGAAAGTTGCACTCAACCCTTTTTATGTGCTTTTGCACTCTTGTTTGACATTGCATTGTCTTTGCTAAATCTGCCTGATAACTCGTTTACTCAAGGCTTTTACTCGAGCCCCAGTTGAAAGGTAAAATCTTCTCTGGATTTGGAAAAGGCATGCACTAAATTTAAACTTAAACTGGCTTTCATTGATTTTCTTTTATTTTTAGATTTCGCTGCTTGTTTTCATTGTTTTGTATGGAATTTCTCATGCTGTTATAAGTACCTACAAGAGAAGTAGAGATGAACTTGACTCAGGTAATCAAGAAATTACAGTCATGCACATCTTCAATTCATTTATTTGGTTCAGCAGCACAGAACTTCAGAGTTCTCTGTTCAGAGACGTTTTTGTTGATACATACAGTGTGCATACTATATATACAAAAGTAAGTAACAAGAAACAACAAGCTTTATTGTGCTCTTATGATGACATACATTTTATAAAGGAGAGAAATATCATTGATACGCAGACATTAGATTGTGATGCAGTTTTAAAAGAACTTACTATGAGCATGAGCTGTATGTGTTTAGGAGATGACAGTCCCTCTTACCTGTCAAGTGAGGATTTATAGAAGTATACAGTTGTGATTTTATATATTATTTGTTCTTGTTTTTTTTCTATCATAGACGAAGAGGATGCCTTTGTTTATCGTATATCGTAAGTATATAAAATAATTTGTATTATTAACCACACCATAACATTCAACGTACCTTAATTGTCAATTACTGTATAGGAAGTGATGCTTGTGTTAATTTATATATATTTTTTAACATAATATGACTCAAGTGAAGTCTTGCAAACCGTGGAAGTATATGTTCAGCAAGCCTGCAAATCACAGTCAGTCATTGGACAAATGTCCGGTAAACTTCAGGTTTTGACAGATGAAAGCTTGGCCTAGTTGGACACTCTCTGACCAGGATTTCTGACCTGTCTGTTCTCTTGTCTGGCCAAAACTTGACCCTAGCCTGACAAATGACCTGTTTATGGACAACAATTATTTGCAGGCTTGTACAGCTTTTAAAAGAAAATTAGCATGAGATTAATGTAAGCATGTAGGTGTGTTATTATTTAACCTAAGAAGAAGTTGATGATTGAATGAAGTGAATGCTAAGAAAGACAACCTGAACTCAAGCCTAGTCTTTTATAGTATTAACCCTGAACAGTGAAACAGCAGATTCTTAAAGTTATGATTGTTCCTGGCCCATGCACAAGAATTTGGTGATAAAGTGAAGTAATTAAATGTCAAAAAAGTCTTTGGTACAAGAAATGAAGACTCTTGCGTTAATGGAGTCACATCTTATATTTCAGATTTTGGCTGTGTACGTTCACCCTCACAGTGTCTCTGGGTGCAGTGCTTCTGTTGCCGATGTCTATCCTCAGTAATGAGATTATGATCATGTATCCAAACAGCTATTACATCAAGTGGCTGAATGGCTCACTAATTCATGGTACTTGCTTGAAATTCCTTGTCATGTAAACATTAAGCAGGTTTAGATAGTGGTTTGTGGCATGATCAACATTATGTCAGCAACAAGCCTGTGATACTTACTGGTATTATTGTTTACTTTTAGTTAATTGTTCATGTGCTAAACAGGCCAGCAGTTAGAGTCCTTCTCCTAAGCCATTAGGGTTAGGAGACAAAGTAAATAGATTTTCAACCTAGGTTTAAAATTTTTAAACCTCAATTTAATTTTTAACTGCATTATATACAAGGACACAAGCAGGACACAAGGGCAGATTCATGCAGCTCTAAAGAAGTGCATATACAATAGATCCAGTGTATTATAATCCAATTGCAGACAAAAGCAACAAGCCTCTGTGTAACTGTGGCCAGTTGCCTACAAAGTTTTCATTTTAGCCATGATTTATGTATTCACGAAAAGTCCCTGAATAGCTTGTTTGTATGTATTTCTTCTGACAGGAATGTGGAACCAGATTTTTTTAGGTTCCTACATGTCGCTCTTCGTTGCCATCCCTTTCGCTTATTTCTTCACTGAATCAGAGGGATTTGCAGGTTCAAGAAAGGTGAATAGAATTAGCCAGTCTGTTCTGGAGCTACTTTGAGGCCTCTAAGGTGCTTCTCTGTTAAGTCAACCAAATTAGATGGAAAGAATATGCAATAATGTACTTGAGAAGGTACAATATTATTAGTCTTGTGATGAGAGTTCTCATTATGTTGAATTTCTAGTGTAAATAGATGAAAGGTGCGATTCATTCAACAGTGTCACACGCAATATCACAATAATTTATTGCTAGCGATCAAAATTTATAAGTTGGACTCCTGTTAAGAGAACTCAGAATTTTTTTTTTTTTGCATGTGTGACAGGGGTCAATAAATCACCTCTGTAAAGTAAGAAGTCTGATTGTAAGTGCCAACATGCCAACCCAGGATTGCCTTACTGTAATTTTGAAGTAGGCAGGAACTAGCAAAGCAAGTAGCCAGGGATTCCTCTTCCTTACTGGTTTCAATGATTTGTTTTTCTGTCAGAGCAAAGCGGCTGTTTGCAATCTTAATAGCTGTGGAAAATACCCAGTCTGTGCCCTGTATGACAGACCTGTCAGAAGCGAACCTTGCATTTATAACAATCTGATTTATCTTGCAGGGTATCACGGCACGAGTGTATGAGACATCTGTGGTTCTGATCTTACTTGCTGTTCTTGTTACCAGTATTGTTTGGGTTGGAATGGCTTTGATTGACAGGGGACGCTCCTCTGATGAAGGTGCTGTAGTAAATTTATTGCAAACAAAGTATATTGCAGTGTGGATCCAGAAATTAGGATCAAGAGAAGGAATTCAAGAAAAATTGGGAACTGGGCCCAGAAAGAAAATATTTAGTATGTTCTTGGACTCTCTTGGCCCTATTTTTGTTCATGGAATAGCTTGAAAGCGGCCCTCCCATAGTTTCACTGTTCTTTAGTGCTTGTTTGTCTTATAAATTTAAATTATTGAAGTCCACAACTTATAGTTTCTCAAGAGGTTAAGATGCAAATTATTGACAGAAGACAGAGTGTACTGTCAATCCGTATTTTAGGGTTATGGTTAGGGTTTGTTTGGACATTTTGTTACGTAGGTATATTTCTCGTCTTTGTTTTCAGTAAAAATTATTATGGTGCTTGAGTTTGTTGCAGTTGGGAATTAGAATGACTTTTTTGGTTTTCAGAAGTTTGGGTGGCTGGTCTTCCATTCATTTATTCATGTATATCACTCCTTGGAGGACTCATGCTTCTTCGTAAGTTTGGTTTTCTAGTTTGCATTTCACTCTAAGTATTGTACTGCAGTTCTCTGTATTGCCTTGTATTACATTGGACACCTCATCTCCTCAGTGTGAATTGAAGCACACAGTTTTGTGAAGTAAAAGTGAGGTTTCACTGCTCTTTTGTTAATCCATAGTTTGTACTCCTGTTGGATTTGCTCGTATGTTTACTGTACTGGGTCAGTATGTTGTCAAACCACAGGTAATAATAAAATTAAGTTAGCTAGAATGTTACTTACACCTATCCTTTGATTTAGTGCTGGTTAACATTTTTTAATTAGCGTTTCTATTATATATGAGCCCAGGGTCCAGATTTTGTAACTTCATACCATGTCACTTGTACCATGACTTACTGTTTCCACAATAAAAAAGGTCTTTGATTTGTTTTCAATCTCTTGGTGGGCCTTCACTCGTCATGACTGTTTTTGAGTCTTTTTAACTAAAAGGTCTCTGTGGCTTTCAGATCTTTGCAGATCTCAGCAGCATGCTGTATGCACTAGGTCACTGAATTAATAAATAAATCCATATGCTTCACTATTAAGATAATAAGATAATAAGTAAATTAATGGCCAAAGATTAATTTAATTCACACTAATTGATTAACTGTTGGCTTTATTTAGTTTCTTCGAGACTTAGATGATGAAATCAGTGCAATTAAATTAGAGGAGGAAAGCCTAAAAAGAAAAATGAATGGTAAGAGTATTTTACTGAAATAGAATAGAATAGAATAGTGGTGTCTGTTGTAACACTTAAAAATAGGAGAAATGAGAGAAAGTCTCCAACAGGAAGTGGGAGAAAAGAACACTGGAGCCATAATAGATTAAAATTTTATGATTAGAAAAGGAAGTAAAATAATCCTCTTGCAGTGGGATACAGTGGTTGGAAACCCTGTCCCCACTTAAAAACTCACCCAGTCATTATGCGGTAATTGTGAAGAACAGCTCCCCACTACCGACTGTTGGTCGACTGTCGGTCGACTGTCGGCTGACAATTAACCAACAGTCGGTCAACAGATTACCGACAGGCTACCGACAGCTACGTGCTACTTAAACTCCTCTGCAAAATAACTAAACAAACAAGACTATTACCGAAAACATACTTGATAATTACACCGTGTATATTCTTCGCTTCATTTCACGACCAAAAGTAGATTAGAAAATCGCCCTACAATGCATTGCGTCCCTTGTGACAGATAAGGTGACCCCGTGTATGCATACTCAAAGTTTCCTACCCTACTAATGTTTTTTCATAATAGTCTTAACACAGGTTGTTGTGGCACTACATACACAGAACGGCTTCCGTTTTTTTGTTTTTACTGGGTTTTTTCCTTCCGTATCCGATTACTGCGTTTTTCAAAAACACGCAAACTCTGAGGTTCAAAAGTCGCCCTAACAATTACGTTTTTCGCTGCCGTCAATCATAATTTCGATCACAAGGAACGAACCTTGAAATTCAGAAACACTCAAAACAGACCGAAATCCACCAATCAATCATCATGACCTTTTGCTTTCGTTGAAGTAAACTTCTGTTTCCTATGAGGTCCGCTAAGATGATTGATGGTAGCCGACAGTTGGTAGTGGGGAGCTGTTCTTCACAATTACCTATGCGGTAATTATTGTTTATAATGGTTGTGTTCTGTTAAAACGTGTCAGAGTAGCAAAATTATAAGGACATATTCCTTGTCCTGTATATGTGTAATCTGCCCTTAAATATAATGACATACTGTACCCAGTCCAACTTGCTGTGGTATAAGTCCAGGGCTTTGCTCTAGCGGCACCTGGTCACCCCTGGCCATTTAATTTCACCTTTGTGTGACAAGGAAATACTCGTTTTTGCACCAAACTTTTATGCCGGATGTCTTGGGATTATGGACACCCAACTAAGTTTTTAACCGTTGCTGTTTGTTGATTTTGATTTTAGGCTATAGTAATGGAGTCACAATTCATAATGGTGTTAGTCATAATCCAAATAAATTAAAACAACTGGAAGTTCAAAGGCTGGAGCTGGGTTGGTATTACTTCCTTTCTGTTTTTGTTGCAGGTTTTTCATATTATGGTATTAAATTTTCATTTAAGTTTTTTTTTTACCTGTACTACCATGAGGTTCAATAGCCTGCATTTTTGATATGAAATATTTGCCCGCAAATAGAGCTGTTATGTCTTTTCCTCTGCTCATTGTTTTCATATCTGAGGAGGGCTGAGGTGTGGATACCCTCTAAGATTTGAATGGTGATCATGTGATCCGACGACCTTGTGGTCTTCATTCATTCCATTGTGTTGGTTGGTACAAGATGCTTTTTTCATCCCTCCTCCTCCCCATGCCCCTGCCACTTTAACCTTTGGTTTTTTCTCTTTGTCCTTTTAGTTGTATGCATTTTGTATCAAGGAATTGGTTGAGAACATTTGTTAGAATAAAGCGGCTATGGGTATTGTGTCCACAGCCATTTTAGTCCAATCTGGCTAGTGATCTATTTGCCCAGTAAACGTAACTAGGGGCGATACTTCTCTCTGGGGAAGGAGAAAAGACATAAAGGATTATCCATTTGACGACAAAGCTCTGGCATAGTTGAGCAACATCAAAAAGCAGTTGCACTTAGAAAATGGGAGCAGGATTTTTTAAATAAAGGTTCTTGCAGTATGTTGGACTTCAAATCCTAAGATGTTCCTTATTTGCTGCTGTTTTCATTTTTACATTATAATTTGGCTGTCATTTTATTTAGAAAGGAGCATTAGAGCCTCGTCATTACAGAGGAATTGTGTGTACCCCATTCTACTGCTAGCTCTGCTGCTTCTAACAGTAAGTTACTTACTTACTTAATTATTTACTTATTATAATAATAATAATCATCATCATCATCACCACCATCATACGAATTCTGAAAAGCTCTGCTACATTGTAACTTTAACCCAGTTAAGCCTCCAGTACATTATATACTCGCTTCTCTCGTGCAAACATGTAAAATTAGGAACATACCAGCATTTCATCCTACAGAAATGTATCCCGCATCTCGTAATTAATAGGAAAAATTAAAAAACCACCTTCGGTAATTTCGGTGATTACTGACAAAACTACATTGTATGGTAGCTAAAATCAAACAGATTTCAGGGATTTCGGTGGTTAGTTAAAATAGTGTAATGGTTAAAACAAACAGTTTTCGCTAATCTCGGTGGTTGGACAAAAATGTACGATAGTTATAACCAAACAGTTTTCGTTAATTTCGGTGGTTACTCAAAAAAGTATGGTGGTTATTACCAAACCGTTTTCCTTGATTCCGGTGGTTAATTAAACAAGTATAGTTGTTATAACCAAACGGGTTTGGTTGATTTCGGTGGTTCGTCAAAAAAGTATGGTGGTTAAAACCAAACAGATTTTGTTGATTTCGGTGGTTATGTCCAAAAAGCATGGTGGTTAAAACCAAACAAATTTCGTTGATTTCGGTGGCTATGTCCAAAAAGTATGGTGGGAGAACTTGGCTGACTTGCAATTTTTCATGTCATAATTTTAGAAAATCCATTGTGGAATCTGATAGGCGTGACTTTAAAAGCCCTTAAAAAAGACTTAGAGCCTGTCCCTTCTCTGGGTGCCCCTCGACTGTTTAAGTGATAATAATGTCAAGGGTCTAAATGATGATGATGGTGATTTTGGCGATGACTTATTTTCGTTCTTTCTCTAGACCAGCTGTATGGCCATGGTGGCGCTGAATGTCCTTAGCTTGCTGTTTGTTCATGGAGCCCTTCCTAAAAAGTCCACGGTATGCACTTCTCTTTTTATTTAGCTTCGTACATGGTGTCTCTGTTCATGTTTTCTGTTTTATCATGTGTTAAACAGGTTCTTGTTCTGGGTAAAGTATCTTCTTCAATGATGGGAACATTTGGCGCTCTCTTGGAAATCATCTTAATATTGTATCCTTAACGCATCGTCATTCATGGCCAATTGTACAGGATAACTATTTTTTCTGATCTAGTTACATGAACTGGTTGACCGTGAACAGTCTAGATCAAAATATCTCGACAGGTTACTTCTCATCGACGTATCTTCCACGTAACGTTTCAATCGTTGTTTTAAATTTTGTCGTCGAATAGAGATCTGGTTGTATGCTCTGCCCTTCTACCCATTTAATTATGAAGTACCCAAAAATGCGTAAAGTGGCGGGTTTTCGGGATTTAACCCTTGAACGAAATTATGTGAAAGGGACAAAAAATCTCTTGGTAAACTGAGTGATAAACGTTAAGATTTCGTTACTTCTCTTAACCTCGTGAAGTTACCTGATGATCGCGTCCTTGGTAGGCCTGTACAGTGTTCCATGGCTTGCGCGCTTGCGTCCTTTGGTGCGTGAAACTACTACCACAAAGGTAAGTTGCCTTGGTGACATTTCGCTTAACTAATCAGACTTGAGGATCGATTCTCTGTCATAGCTGTGTATGTATATGATATAACCTCCTTTCCCACGTGGGGTGTTCTGTGTGTGGTAGCGTAAGGTGGTCGCGTCATCTGAAAAGCCATTCCTAGTTTATTGGTTACACTTTATTGGGTGGCAAAAATACGCTAACGTGCATGAAAAGCACTCCCTGGAACACGACTCACACTTAACGTATCCGGGCGCGTTCAGTGGTCAATGCTCCGTTGCTCGACTATCCATGAACCAGCAAAAGGAGTGACCCTTGACGTATCTGCTTTCACTGGTATTCCTGTAACCGTTTTTCTAAACTTTTGTCGTATTTTTCATGAAGTTTTTGTCCTAAAATCAGCATTAATTCGTTTGGTTGTTTCCGTTGGTGTAGGTGATAGCCAATTGTATCGTTCTGTTGATTCTCAGCTCTGCCTTGCCCGTTCTTTCGAGAACGCTCGGTAAGTTATGACTGTAGTTAAAATTCCGCTTCAACACAACCAGCCTGTTGTAAGTTGAAATCAGGTTGTAGTTACCCCAGTACTGTCTGTTTTAACGCTTTAACTTCTTCTAGTGACCGACAACGTAGCTCTTCTCACAATTTAACTGCTAATTCAAATATAAGGCCAAAAGTATGGTTTGTGAGAGAGAGGTTTTTTTTTTTTTTTTTTTGGGGGGGGGGGGGGGAGTTGGCAAGCGAAAAGGAATTGATCAGTTTTAGCGTGTAATGCCATCCCTGGCTGACTTTAGAGCTTCATACAAACTAAATGTCTTTCACTGTTGTTTTTTATTTAATGCTTACCTAAGGCTAGTCTTCCTCCATCTGTCTTGCTATTTGATTAAGAAATCAACAAGAAGCTTCTTGCTAGCCTGTACTCTGGCAGGTTGCTTAGAATGGAGTTCAAATCGATCATAATTCAATAATGAGTTGGAAAGGGAGTGATTGCTGTCTCTTGTTATGTCAGACGGAACGAACTTAAAACCGAGTTTAGAATATATTTCGCAAAATCTCCATGGCATCTAAATGCTCAAAATCCTCATCCTGTTTCCAGTTGACCATCATAGCTCAGCCGACAAGAGTCAAAATGTCCACATTTCCAGTAGCGTGGGCTCAAAATCACCATGCGCTTTGCCATTTTCTATACCGTTCCGGAAAATTTGGCCGTAAGAAGGAGTTGAAAGGGAAGGTGTTTATTTCTCCGTGCCTAATATAGAACTCTTCCATTTTAGGGATTACCAAGTTTGATCTGATGGGTGAATTTGGCCGGCTGGATTGGCTCGGGAATTTTCGCGTGGTTATTCTTTATAACTTGCTGTTCGAAGTATTGACTGCCTTCTGTTTGGTGAACAAGTTTACTGCTTCGGTCAGAAAGGCTTTATACGAACAGGTCCATGCTCCCGCCATGCTGGTTTTTAGGCGGTTCAAACCAAAGGTCAAGGCTTCCTTATGAAAACATGGTTCAAAAAGTGTATCCAATGATGGAAATCATAAGGAAAAACCAAGGAGGAACCTGATGTTTGATGGAAAAAGATGAGAATGATTAAGAAGCATGTCGAGTCTACACATTGTCGTTTGGTCCTGGTCCATATCTGAGTCTTGGCCGAGGCTTAAGGACATCACTGAGTCACACAATAGTGTAGGGAAAGGTGCGGTCTTACCGCTGAGTTGCGTTGGTCTTCGTCGAAATGGAAGGCGAGTTTGGTTTAAAGAACTATTTCCCTGTGGAGAATCGCGTCAAAGTAATCTTGAAAACCTTAAATATTACGAAGTTGTTTTCATTCCAGCCAGACGTTATCAGTGTTCTCAATCAGGTGGGGAAGACTCTCCAACGAATCACATAGAATATTCAGGTCACTGGAAGAACATTGGTTTCAAATAACATGAAATCGAGGATTCTGTGAAAAGGAATATGATTACACCATATCAAAACTTCTTGAACATATAATGTGCGATAGTTATCTTTTCGCTCCTACTCCCAAAATAGTTTAAGCCGTGTAAATAACCTGAACGGAAGTTTTAATCTGTGCATAAAATCCTCGAGATTGACTATTAATATAATGCCTTGTCTGTGTACATCAGTTATGCCCCATTACAGCAGTTAATTTCGCCGCGCGCGACAAAGAGCGTGGGACACGAGCGCGAGAGGAGTGACCACTCGGGAGACTCTGAGAACTGCTTTGTTAAAGTAGTGTTTAGTGAGTTGGTTCTCATTTTGATCTTCTGATGTATCCGCTCAAGTGCAAGCTATTTGGTAGTGTTTTCTTTCGGTGGTATTTGTTGTGTTCATCATTCCACGCGAATTCGTGAATTCGTTTGATTTTGGGTGCTCGTGGAGTGACATGGTTTAACAACGCACAATTGAAGTATTAGAAGACTTATATTTATAGATATTTCATTATTTTGATATTCTGATTACCCCCAGTTATACTTTTCCAGTGTAGGATTTTGGTAACTAGAAATAATACAATATATTTATCACACGCAATCTGTTTAATTTATTTCCATTTGCAAACAAAAAACAATGTGGAGTTCTAAGCGACGCAAAATTGCTTTCAACCTGTTAGAATATTGTTTGGGTTTGTCAATAGTTGAGATTATTGTTGATCACTAGAAGTCTTGAAATAAAGACTGTGTGTGTTCGTTAGTGAGACAATGAAATATTGATCCTGTTGATTTCCAAACAATTTTGTTATAAAGCAGGGCTTTTTATGAACCTCTGTCAGTGTTTTCATTGTTATCAATGATCATAGAAGTATTTTTCCCAACCCTATACCCCTACCTCGCTTACTACTCTCGCCCCACCCAAAATACGAGACGAACAAGTTAAAAAAGAAAGTCCTCAGTTTTAATCAAGACACCCAGTTTGTTGTGATTTTTGCACGGGGTGGATATTTCTCATTTCCTTATTATTCATGCTTTTATGTCACCTTCCATATTTTACAAGTACCAACTTGTTCTTTCAACTAAGTGTTTATCAGCTGGTCGTTGAAATAACGATTTGACGCTGTAATTTTGGAGATTTCTACGCTGAAAACCATTGGGCCATTAATCACGAACGTATGACGCACGTGCTCGTGTCGTCACATGGGAAGTCCGTTGTGTGGCAAGTCTTGAAGTTCGTTGTGTGCCGGCTTATTCTTCGTTTCTTCGCAAGGTGATTATGAAGTTTTGCTTTGAAGGAGGTCACGGTATTCTTACTGTACTAAACTTAAAAACTTTTTGATTACAGAAGGTATTCTCTCTCTTTAGCTGGTCATGTTATCCTAAACATTCTTCGGTATTCGGTGTTTCGTTACAAAGTAAGTTTCGCCACAGGTAAATGTGAGAGTGTTGATTTTTTTTCTCGTTCTAAAAGTGAATTTGACTGGAAACGTTAGCTTAGTGTTTCTGTATCACAATAAGTGTTGATATTACATGTAACTTCAATTTAAACATGTTTAGTTTAAAGTGTAGCAAATTGACCAAGAAACTCACTGCGGTGTGGCGAAACGACTGGTAACACTTCTCACGATTTTAACACCATTCTTTCCACCAGGACACAAATTCGTTCTTCACGTAAAAATCGAGTAATTTACATTTTGCGTCAAATTGAAAAGTACATTCACGGATTAATGGTCCACGTCGAGTAACCTGTTTAGGCTGTTTACGCTCCAAAGGTAGCTGTTTTTAAAAAACCACTTCACGCGCACGTAAAAATGGTCTTGGTATGGGCAATCACGAATAAAAACGTAAATCACGTTTAGTATCCTTTAAACAGACTGCAAAATGACGCTCTTGCTTCGAGAAAAGAGGAAGGGCGAAAGGACAAGCAAAAGATAATCCAAGGAACTGCTGCACGTCTCATATTATAGTAAGTTGGCTACTTAATTTTAAACACGAAAATTGGTGCACTGTAAAAGGAATTTCGCTTCGTGATAATTTACAAGTAGATCTTTTTTCTCAGGGATTTCTCACGTCTTTTTGGCTTAGAAGCAAACATATAGGAACGTTCATTCTGTTCTTGAGAATCACTGCATGTCTTTGATCCCATTCTTATTTCGATTCTAAATGGTTAAATCAGATTTCGATAAAAAAATTGTCTTTCTCTTTTGTGTGCATATGGTTCTTCGCATATATAGAATATAACCAACATGTAGCCCTCGATCCTCAAAATGGAGTCGGTAAACAACGAGGAAGTGCAAGTAACCATCAACAGTAAATTACCTTGATGTACCACTGAATCGTCAAGTTTAACATAAGTCAAGGAGCAACCAGCACTGCTTCAAAGAATTGTTCAACTGCTCCAACAGGAAGATTCAGTGCATAGCATAACATCACCACAGCAAAGTGCTTCTTGTTAATAAACGAATGTTTCCAATGTAGCATTTTCCCAGACTTCAAGGTTACATCCCGTCTGCACGACCGTAGCCATTCAGTACCAATCATAATATCTAAGTGAAACGATAGGGATAAAGGCCGCCTTCAAACTCGCGGCGACCATCTCGTTTATATTTTACGAGAACCCTTATATTTGTTGTTGCAATGTCTATGCTAAAAAGAAAAACAAAACAAGGTAAGGTAAGACTTCCGCACCCCGCCCCCCCCCCCCCACCCCCCAAACATTTGTGACTCAACTCAATTCGTTTTTGGAACAGGGTTAGTATGACAGTGATGCATGTATAATTAATTTATGGGGCTGTGCGGAAATCTCTCCCAAGGTAAGGCTTTCCTAAAAAAAGGTGCATGTGTTTATTTGCGTTAATTCTGTGCATGGCGTAATTTTAACTGTCGTTACAACGCAACAATCCCAAGGTCCCCAAGGTAAACAATACTGGCAGTCAGTGAGTATTTTCTGTTTATTTGTGCCTTGAACAAGTTATACCGCTGTTACGTAATAAAAAAGAGCAATTAATGAGACTATGTATCCTCGAACAAGCGTATGAACCAACGCTAAGCTGACGTTCAGAATATCAAGCATTTTTTACACAGACTGTTGACATTGCCTTACTTCTTTGCTCAGAAATCGCAGTGCTGTGAGTAAACCTTAAATCGTGTACCCGCCATCTTGGAAGCAATGAACAATATAATTGTGGCCTGGGCACGAAGCCGAGGAGCAGAGGTCAGGGATAGTTCTGTCCCCTTCTCAAATACGAATACAAAATACGACGGTCATAAATGAAATCACATTAACAACGTAATGAACCACGTGGAATACAGTGCAACTAATGACGTCAGGACATGAATCTTGAGTGATGATCTCCAGCGGTCAGTACATAAACCGGAGATCTGGGTACGAGATTCAGTCTGCCCTGAAATCTTAATGTCAGCTCAGCCGCAAGGGTATATACTATGTGTTGTCTTTCTTCAGTGCCGGAAAATCGCTTCACAGGGCGGAGTCCTGCAGACCAATCAGACAAAAACAATTAATAAAAAAAAATGCTTTTCAGAGACTACTTCCTCACTTAAAAAAGAGGACTTAATCAATTTTCTGTTATAAGTAACGGGTGAAGCCGAGAGGGCTAGCGGAGAAACTGGAACGAGGGGAAAAATGAAAAGAGTTAACCAGGGTAAGGCATCTCTCCCCCAGCCCCCCTCGGCTGTTGTTTTGGATATTTGCATGCGTGCGTTCCACTATCCATAAAGAGACTTCTTTAAGTCTAGAAGGAAATACATCACTGTGACAATTTACAACAGCAACTCCATAGCTCCTGACGTGAATGACGACAGGTACGTTGGGTACCAGAGTCATTCTATAGCGCTCTTGATAGGATGTTATCACTTAGTACAAACTACAAAAGGGTGATTACAAATTTGCCATATTCATACGAAAGCAAAAAAACCCTGTTGAAGTATACGACGGATTTTGCAACGATTTTACGAACGAAAACTGTTTTCTTGTTGATTTGAAGTTTCTATTCTTGATGGTTTATGTGAGTTTCCATAGGAATCCCAGAGGTATACTTAACCTGATTATCCTGATGAAATCGACACTACTGGTTGACAAATATTGGGAGTAAGCCTCAAATTCAAACTCATACCTCTGCTACCGCCGGGTTGTCGTAGTAGGCTGTGCGTTTGCCCGAGGGAAAGGGGTCTGGGTAGTCGTAATCCCCACTCATTTGAGTTGACACCTGGGACCTCTGACTGCTCCTTCTGTCGGGTTCCTCTTCGGGATTGACGTCATACGAGCCCGTCTTCTCCTTGTCATCCGTTTGAAATTGCACTTCAGAACTGGCAGACCGCGACATCATACGAAGTGACCGTTGATTCTTTTCCTCAAAGTCTCCCTCGTAACGCCTACAATTGTAAGAGTATGATGATTACTAAGCACACAGTTTTTTCGTTTTGCTATGTTTTCAGATATTTGTTTATTTTTTATCTCACTTGAACTTTTTAAGGCTAGTTATGCTACATGGTGAAGTTCGTTAGCTCAAGAGAATCACAACTGATATCAAAAGATCCTTATGGAGCTGTTGTGTAAGGAATTCAAGTTTGTCATTTCGGGCAATGCGTTAGGGCTACTTAACACTGCAGCGATATGAAGAGGCTCAATATATCGGACATAAAGTTCGTTATATGAGAATATTTTTCCAGAGGTGCGATATTTGAGAGGTTCCTCGAGAATGTTCCTTGTTGAATGAGGAGAGGACGTTAAATGGGAAGATTTGTTATATCATTCTTTATATAGGAACGGCTTATATGAATGAACATATAAATAGAGAGGATTGACATCTTGGAATCTTAATTATACATGTCAATCCTCTCTATTTATATGTTCATTCACATAAGCCCTTCCCATAATGATAATTATGTTAGGTGCTTCGCTTTTCACTGCCAAGTTTAATTTTGGAGTCTCGTTACGTTGCGGCAACTGGGAACCTGGGTTCATTTGGTTACAGTGAAGCAGTGTTTAAATAAACGTTACTTACTTATTTCTGGACTTGCAGAATGCTACCACAATAAATCCCAGAACGATGACACCAAACAATACTGAACACACCACTATGGCTACTGTCTTCTTGCTGTCACCTGCAGAGGAAGTAAAAACAGTCGTATCAGCTCGGCGTATCAGTCATTTTTGCAAATTAATTGCGGAGAGTAAACTATGTAGGTGCGCCTGCCATTTGTCAGACCTCCCAACCAGAACAGTCAGTTTGTAAACAGAAAGCACTATTTTGGTAGTGCTGGCTGGGCAAACTTCTTAGTGCGAGGTTTATCCGACCAATCACAGCGCATAGCAATACAATCACTCTAAGGAAGCGAAACGCAAACAGCAAAATTGTTTAATTTTGTCTAAACTTATTAAATGATTGAAAAGGGAACTGATATAATCTTGGAGAAAAATATTACTCTAACAATCTATTCTAAGTCAATTCAATGAAAAAACATTACCTGAATCTACTGGACTTGGGGCAGCGTCTGTAAAGCAATAGAACATTTAATGGGTATAAATGCTTCACAGATAACTTTACGTTTTCGTCTTTGCTAATCAGTCAACTCGTTTAAAGAAAAGCATTATTCCTTGATTAAAGTGCCCCTGGGACGAACATTCGCATCTTTTTCCCCTTATTCTGTTACAGAATATGGCGTTGGGTTGGTTGCTTTGTATAATTGACGAAGAACATTGACAACAAAATTTTTAACTAATAATTTTCGGCGCCAAACTCGCCTAAAATATGGCTGCCATTACTGAGAACTCGTTTCTAATGAGCCCGCAACCGACTTGAATTCAGTTTATTCCAGTGATTATCCGATTATTCCAGTGAAAGCAGTCAAGTCTCAGAGCCTCTGACGTCACTACCTGTTATTTGCAGCCAAGCTTCCTGCCGGTTATATCTGGGACAAGGCCGAGTAATGGCGGCCGTGAAATCTCGAACAAAACGGTCGGAAAAAAGTACAGTCGAACCTCTATTAAACGGCTACCCCCTCACCATTGGGCGGCCAGTAGTCTAAGTCCCGATGACGATTCTTCTATTACTTTTTAACTCTGTTAAGCGGCTACGATCCATTTCCCCGAGCTGTGTGGCCGCTTAATAGGATTAAAGGATTGAAATTTTGCTAGGTGAATAAGAGTCATATTCTACGCGAAAATGTGAAAAGATACCATCAGACACAAATTTTGACCATGGGCACACTTTAATGAGTTAACTTTAAAACTACTGATCAATTTTTGGTCTCTCCTCACTTTTCTGCTTGCAACTGTGCAATCGAGAAAGTGAATTTTGATCAAAACGTATTTTCTTACCACACTTTGTTTTTCCGTCGCCTTGGTACCCGTCCTTGCATGCACAAGCAAAAGATCCTTCTTTGTTTTCGCAGTTCGCATTGTCGTGACAGTTGTGTGTTGTGTGGTCTGCACATTCATCAACATCTAACCAACAAAAAAATGCACGATAAAACAAGATAGCAACGCAAAACCGTGTAAATCTGTTTAGTTGTAGTTTTGGCGTCGTCTGAGCACAAATGTTATTGGTCTTCGCGTTCTTGGGGTTCTGTTACACGCTTAACGATCTTGTCATACCTTATACACTCTGAACAAATTAACTTTGGTGAACTTGTTCTTGGCAATACACTATGCACAATTTCTGAACTTGCATTTTGCGGTCTGCATTGCAACCAGAGACTAAAGCCTCCCTTTGTTAAACTACATCCATTTTTTGCGTAATTAAAGTAACAATAAACCGCCGTCGTCGTTGTTGGGGTGATGTTGTAATTTTATTCTTCATTTGCTCTCGCGTTTTCGTTTGTCCTAGCGATTGCTCGATTTTGCGAAACAAGTCAGTTAAACAGCATTAGCGATAATGACTAGTTTTAATTTTCTTCTGCATTAGTTGCAGAGCTCAGTTTTCTCAAACATTTCACGATAAAAGACTGTCAGTACACTGCCGCCAAAACCTTAAGCATTTTTTAATTGCCTTTTTACTCCTCAACCCGTTTTCATTGCCAAAATCTACCCGAAGACATTGCACTGAATACTAACCTGAAATTTGTGCAAGTTGTGGATTGTAAGTCAGATTTCCCATCTGTCCAGACCGAGGCAGCTCACTGTTCACGGCTTCCGGAGTTACATCAGTGGCATTTTCAGCAAAATTCAAGTCAATATCAGCAATAACGCTTGATCGTCTAAAAATTAAAAAAACAACAACAACGTTATGAATGATTATGATTCACTGAACTTTTAAAAAGCGACACATTTTAATTTTAACAACACTGAAATTATTTCTAATAGCAGTATCTCTAATATACCTGAATTTCCGCACTTTGCATCTTATGAATCTGCTTCTTAATTTTCCTCTTCCAAAGAATCCGTTCACCTCTCGCTCCACACTTCTGGCCAAGAAGCCAAATTCTTCAGATTGCTCGTTATTGAATTCTGCTCTCCACAATACTGGCCTCCCATTCAACTTCATCAACGTCAAACTCGTGCTAAATACACGTTTCCCTAAAAGATAATACCCATTTAGTTGCTTTGTGTATCGATGGTACTATAAAGCTTGATGTTTACGTATACTACACTTTTGCACAGACAACATAACGGAGAGTTTGAAACTTTTAATAAAACACATTCATGTTTCACTCCTTCCGTTGGCAACCGTTTCCTAATCTGATAAGCTCAAACCTTTTTTCTGAAATCAAAGTACAGTGTGCCCTCGTTCGTTATTGAGAACATATTCATGACTTCTTAATAGATAGATATTTTCCCTCGAAGCCTACTAGAAAAGTGTGCCCGTCCCCACATTCAGGGTGATCTCAAAGAGGGTATGACAACTAAATTTTTAGTCACATTTAAAGACGAGATGCCGAGGGAAAACCATAGTCCAACAATCTACGAAAGTTGGCGAAAGGTAACTGACGAAGGTCTAGTTTACAATACGACTGTCTCCGACCGTTGACGAAAGTTGACGACAGTACATGCCAGAAATGAAATCCCTGCTCACTTTTTGGTACCTTTTCTCTCACCAGTCTGTTTCAATTTATTTTTAGGGCCCTAAATAAAACTACGCTACTCGCTCGCTTTAGTGTACTGTCTTCAAGAGAGAATAATATCTTTTTCAGCAAATTACTGTAAGAGCATTTTGTGGGTCTCACCTCTGCAACGTCCTTGAGAATATATCAAAGGGATTGGGCATTTGCATTGGAATGAACCGGGGATGTTCACGCACGAGCCATCACTGCAAATCTGTGAGTTGCTGCTACACTCATCAATATCTGAAATATCATATCTGTGTATTAGCAAGAAACAGTAATGGCTATCACGTAATAACTGACTGGCCGGTTAGGTGTCAGATTTACAGGATAAACATGGAGAGTGACTTTGATCTTAAAAAGCGGAAATAATGTCACTTCTAAGTAAAGGCATACATCCTTCGTTAAATTTGCTTGGTTTGGGGCGGTGCGGTTAAAGACCGCTGACCGCCTCCTCTATGCAGACTAGTACATAAACTGAACAAACTTCAAAATACTATCCAAAAGAGAAGAAAAATAAGGGCCGTTTTTGCCGGCGCAATTTGCCCTTTCTACTCTTCACGTGGCGGGAGAGCAAAGCAAAACTTGAGAAGTACTATTCACTTCGATAAGTAATAATTCGCGGAAGAATGATATAGCATCTAAAGCAAAATTTAAACAATTGTTTATACCTGTGCAAGAGGATCTATCAAACTGGAGACTGAAGCCATCCACGCACGAACATTGGTATGAACCTACGCTGTTTTCACAGATTTGGCTGCAACTATTGAGGCTGGAGTTGCTGCATTCGTCCACATCTGTTAACCAGTTAGCAAACAAGAATAGCAATAATCAGATTTTAATCAAGAACAATTAGTAAGATCTCCAACCTTTTTCGATGTGTTAGCAGGTTAAAGGACAAGATAAGGTATGCAAATATTCTTTTACACAGTTTGTACAGGAATGATCTGTTAGGGTCCTGTATTTCACAGGGGTAAGGGTTAAGCCGTTCAATAAGCGTGTTCAGCTCTGGGCATGACATATAGGAAAAAGGTAAGATCTTTCAAACTTAGACCCAAATGTGTGATCATTCAAATGTGTAATACTCCGTTACTGTTTATTTTGCTGTGCACGGTAGTTCCAACTTTAACTTTAATTCTATCAAAACACCAGTAGGGAAGTTGTCAGTGAGCTTTACAAGGTTTACACAGATCTCAACCAATCTTGGGAATTTCAACCATTTTCGATGTTGGAGCGAAAGTGTGAAGCACGGTACAAGGTTCATATCGACACTGACCTTCACAACTCTTGTTATCTCGGGCTAACCGATATCCCGGGTGACAGCCGCACTTGAAGCTTCCAACAGTGTTGGAACACGTTTGGTTGCAGCCATGGCTTCCCATCATGCATTCGTTTATGTCTGATGAAGGAGAAGAGATACAAACTTTTGAATTTTCAAAAGTGAAAGTGGCGCCATCTTTCCCATGATGTCATCATTTAGCACTCATTCAACAGTTACACCCTACCATGGCAGATCCTTTAAAACTTCCTCGCAAACGCCAGAGGGTCTTTACGTCCTGGGTTTGAAGGGAACTGATAAAAAATCTTACGTTCATTTTCATACAAAAGCGCTGCCCTTTGATCAAGTGAACACAGGGCGCTTTCCATTTGTCAGAATTAGCTGACCAAACCAGCCATTTCGTGAATTTCCATGCACAAATTCGGAAAATTTGTTGTTTATCAGTTCTTTGGTATTCCTTGTAAAATAGTGCACTCCGGTTCTAAATGAGCACTTACGAAAAGTACGCCGAACTAGCCTTTCAAAAACATAGTACATTCCTTTTACAAACAGAATGGTCAGGCCAGTAAGTGCTAACAAAACGAAAGCTCCCATAACCTCACTTTCAGTATACCTGTACACGATTTGCCGTCATTTGTAAGGTTGTATCCAGGGTTACAGTAACATGTGACCAGCCCAGTTCTGTTAACGCAAATCTGTGAACATTCTCCATTAGTGTTGTCACACGCACTTCCGGGTGCCACTGGAGAAAAAACAGACGCAATGAATGGATGTGAAAAATGTGAGAGTCGCGTGGCCACAAAACGCAAAAATAAACCAGCAAAAACAAAGTGTTAACGATATCCATGGAAGTACTTAGTTACCTTTACACGTGATATTATCGGCATTCAACTCAAAACCAGCTGGGCACCTACATCTGTAAGAGCCAAGTACGTTCTCGCAACTTCTCTCGCAGTTATGGCCAGTTGTACATTCATCAATATCTGGAAATAAAAAAAAGACATTTACGGTCATCGTGACAGTGAATGCAAAAAGCAACCACGGGAGGCATCTTTATGTATGTCGATATAGCCCAATCTAAAACATCCGCTCGGTGAAATTTACGCTGGAATTTTAATTTATTACTTTGAACAAGTCTAAAGGCGTATCCCTTATCCCCACATTGCAGACATTGTACAACATGATAAACTTTCTCTCCTACTAGTTGCTACAAAATCGTACTGCACACTATCTTTCATAAGCGAGGTCAGATTTCAGGAATTTTTGGACGAAAAATTATTAAAAGCCTTAAATAGCATCGGAAGGCTTCCAAAAGTCATAGAAAAGCATTTAACTCTGACAGTCAATAGGTGCATATTATTAAGCAAACAAAGTTCGTGAATTTCCTGATTACAAGTTACTTGTGGTTGTACACGTCAGCAGTTCAATAGTTATAAGCGATTTAGCGACAATACACCTTCACAGGTGATGAAAATGTGAAGCTTGTGGGGCTCAAACTTTATTTGACAGATTCATGCATGTGAGGGGTAATGTCCGATACCACGTGACCATAGTACCCTGTGTGTGGATCTCAGCTTACCTAGACACATGCACATATGAGGAGTATTCTTACCTTCACAGGTGGCCTGGTTGGCTGATAGTTGAAATCCGCTTCTACACGTGCATCTAAATGACCCGGGTGTGTTCTCACATTCCTGAGAACACAGTGCTTCACCATTGGTGCATTCGTCCTTATCTGTAGGAATTAAATAACCTTAGCCCAGGGGTGATTCTACTTTCAAAGCTCGGCAGCCACTGGTTGCATAGTAGAGACAATCGGGTACATAATCTGGCTTTTCGACTCAAAATATTTAGTAAATTAATGCTTCTGTCTGCCAATACACTGAAACCAAAGGGAGCGGTAGAGTCCTGTCTAAAATTGATTAACAGTTTGCTGAAACAAATCCGGCTTTGAAGACAGCAGTACAACCGGTTCAGTGAGAGCCTATACTATTAGCCAAAAAAATGAGATCCGTAAGAATAACAAAATGGTGTTAAATAAACTTAGTCAGAAGCACATAACGTTCTACTTTGTAACAGTATTCATGAACATCTTAGAAGACAGAGTATATGAAAACAGGAATAATTACCAAGGCTCTTTAACTCCCTGACTCTCATTTTTAAAATGGAATTTTTGGGTGGCTGTTACATGGGAGGATATGTGTTGCCAGACAAGTTGAACTGAATTGTAAGCCTTAACTCTCTTCACTCACCTGTACAGTTCAAATACGGATCCCCTTCGAACCCAGAATTGCATGAGCAATTAAATGAACCCGGCAAGTTCATACACGAAGCGTTTTCTGTGCAATTGTGCCTCATGTTGCCTGCTTCTTGGCATTCATTGATATCTGAAAAACATGTCCACCTTCGAAGTAAGATAATGCTGTGGAAATCACTTTCATAAATAAAAGCGCTAATAGTAAAATATATACCATCGCACGCAACGTTTGTTACCAAGTTAATCAAAACCTGCAACCAAAACGACGTCTAAACCGAAAGCTTTGTTGCCTAAACTGTTATTTTCCGTTTTTACCTTCGCAGATTCTGCCTTCTTCCCTTGTGATAAAACCATGCCGACACTCGCATCTGAAGCTACCAAATGTGTTCACACAGGTTTGATTACAGCGACTGACGCTTGCGTTCTCACACTCGTCATTTTCTGAAAATGACGAAAACAAAATATTGTTGGAGTCATTACATGAAATACCCTAGTTGATACACCCAAGCATCGGTCGTTTCGCCCAAAACGACCAAGCGCCCTTAGGTGATACCCGACGTTTTCTGTCAGCTCCAACACCATTTCAACTAATACCAAAATGGAGAGCAGTGGCGGATTCCAAAACAGCGCGTTCAAGGACTTTCAAATAGATTATATAGGAAACATATCAATGGAATACCTCAAAAGAAAGAAGGTGTATACAGAACTAAGCTGGCTCAAACTCAAATCCTTCATTGAAGTCCCCTGACTGTAAACTGATATATCAAGATGCACACTGGGAGACTCAACGATTAAGTTTAGCTTTCATTAACAGCGCACTGACAAACAAACGCTAACATGTCCTGATTGTTAATTGTGAGGCTGAATAGACGGGTGTGCTAGCTGTGCTTTCAATCTTCAGTAAACAGTCGGACCAATGACTTGATCTGGGTCTGGGTCACTTACCAAAACAGTTCTGCCCATCACCCGTTAGTCCCGCGGGACACGGACCACAATGGAATCCAAAGGGGTTCGTTTGAGTTGAACAGGTCACGTTATCATAGCACGGGTCCTCAGCGCATGCGTCGAGGATTTGAGTTTCACAGAATGTGCCTTCATACGGCTCGCTACAGTTACAACCCAAAACACGGAACGGCCCGGTACTGTCTCCAACAAATTCTGTAAAGTCACATTCACCATTGTTCTCGCACTGACACATGTTGATGATGACAGTAAATACGGTTGATACATTCTTTGAGTCCGTGGCTATAAACTCTAAAGTGATATTTGTAGTATTGATGGGTGTCCATTCAAAGTGACCAGATGTGCTGTTAAAGCTTGAACCAGGGGGAAGTTCATCGATATCTAGAGTTACTGTGTCGTTATCCGGGTCATTGGAGGTTATGTAGAACTCAGTTGTTTGGTTAAGTGTAACGTTCACTTCAGTGGGGCCATTTATCTCTGGAGGAGTGTTGGCTGATGAAAAACAGAAAACAATAAATATATGAGCACTTTCGTGAAGTTGGTTGTATTTGTCACATTTCACGCAAAGCTGATTTTTATTCAAAATCCCACTTTGCCTTCGTTGTAGCTTAATGACCAATACTTATAACTGCATGTTTATGAAAGATCTCTTTTTTCTCATCCACTATTCAAAATATTTGTCTGCGTACCAAACTCATTTACAAGATTCTGGTTTTCTTCCTCGAATCCCGCGGTCTGTTTGCCAAGATCTGTGTTTCCAGTAGTCAGCACATCATAAATACATTCCTTGTTGTCGCCGCACAAAGCTCTAATCGACGAATTCACCGCAGACAGGTTTAAGAAAAATGGCACAAAGGCGTCATCAAAGAACACGTTCTGCAGCGTGCAGTTGGACGAAACGAACAATCTTTCCCCATCCGGGACCTTCCCTACAAGAAACATGGACATAAAGACAATAATTCGAAATCTTTACAATTCTAAATTCTTTACAATTCTCAAATCAAGTCAAATCAAGTAGGAGTACCCACAAACTCAGCACACTTATGACGCGGGGTCCTGGAATCGAACCCGGGACCCCTGGGTGGAAGGCGAGCGCTCTTACCAGTGCGCCAAGGCCCTGCCCCCCAAAAACAAGTCATAAAGGTCTTGATTGTTTTACAAATTCTCCTCATCATTACCATAGAAAATGTTTGAGGAACAGTGTGGAGAATATACATCCTGATATTATTGACTTACTTTTAGTGTGATTCATTCTCCACTTTTCATTTTTAATATTTACTTTTGATCACCGTCTCCTTGATGACCTCATTTTTTAAACACCCTCGTAATTTTTTAGCGAATAAGTTAAGTGTGTAACTTACATTTTTGTCCCAAGTGAAAGATCTCTTCTTCAGGAGAGTCACGTGACATAGTGGTTCCATTTGGATATTGCAGATCATCTGTCTTGTCGCCATTAAATGTTCCCAGGAGTCCTTGCGTGTTGTTCATCATGTCCTCATTTGCGTTAACAGTGATCTGCAAAAGTCCAATTCCAGGTGTCACCTCGATGGAAAAGCCTGATGGGAAGGACACTATGACGGTTTTGTTATTGACAGAACTCCTTTCAACTGACATTTCCGTGAAATCTCGTCCATCATTAAAATACTCGATGGTGTGATTAGTGCATGAGCCGTCTCGTCGTACTACTGTAATACTGAGGTCTCCTTGCAAAGTATCGTCAAAGAGAACTTGTGCAGTGTCACTGGTGTTTGTCCTTAGGACGAACCCAGAGAAGACGGTGGCGTTGGACAAGGCGCCCTCACTTGTCAGAGGTCGTTTCGTTCTTCCATGTAAGTGAAGCGAGTTGTCCAGGGTACGAATCAAAACGTAGTCTCCAAGACCGTTAAAACTGTACTGCAGGGCATCCAATGTGGAGATATGTGGGTCTCCAAAGAACCATGCTGTAAACAACGGATTCAAACAGATTGAATTGCCCGCGGGATGGAAAGAACAATATACTTACAGTATTAATTCAAATCAGTTGACTGGTACCTGAAATAGCAACTGACCGGCGTGTGTAAACAGGTTTGACTCAACTTAGTACACTTGCCTCCCCTGTTAACTACGGGCAGTAAATTAAACTTCTTCAGGCTTATGGCCTCTAAAAACCAAACCCGTTTGTACCTCTGTCATTGGAAGTTAAGCTAGTTAGTTCCACTTAACACTTACATTGCTTTGGCTAACACGTTAACCCTTCAACTCCCAGAAGTGATTAGCAACTAACTTCTCCCTATAACAGCAGTACATTGTACAGCAGACACGTGATGAAAATAGACAAACGCATCAGCCAGAGAATGTTATCTTGATATAATCCCAAATTCTCTTAACTTACGTACAAGCAACTGTATAGCGGCTACAAAGGAGAATTATTAATCATATCATGGGAGGGTTAACCACATAACCGCTCAAAAGGCATCTCAGCTGCTCTGTTCCTCTATCTGATAGCTAGCAAGAATCGAGCGTTGAAATTTCTGGCATATTCATAATCACCTCTAAAAAATCGTCTGAATGGTCGACGGCGCCGGGGACGTCTGTTACAGCGACACCCAAAGAAGAAAAAGCGACAGTTGCACGGCAAGACGAACTCGCGAACGCTAACAGCATTGGTTAGCGGTCGCTTTTCGTAAAACAATGAACACAGCTCTGAATTCGCATCACTGCAGCAATATTGGAAGGGTTCAATGTCGTTGGTCTCTCTCAGCCTGTTGTCTCTATAGTGATACCTGTATAAAAGAGAAAAGTAAAACCTCTGATTAAACTAACTTAACTTGCTTACTGACTATCTGGCTCTTATTTAGTTTATTTTAAGCACCAAAGTTTTTGTCCCGCCCAAGTGCAGTTCTGGATAATGCGTATAGGCAAGCGGTGCTTTCTGCCAGGTTCAAGAGCGTTTTTATCGGGATATTGCTGCAATTTCAAGTCTCCGTGCGTAAGAAATGAACTTAGCGCAGTTTTTGATAGGGTGTCAAAAGTACATGCTGTTACCTCGGTTTTTTTCCTTTATACTCTTTGATTAATTGTCAAAATCTGCGCCACTTTCTCAACGGTAAATCGCGTGTTGCCCACGAGAATTTTCCCTGGCGCGGCGTCGCCTACATTTGATTTCATCGTATTCTGGCTGACGGCTTATGCTCTTCGTGTCTGTTTAATTATGTTGGTTTTAGATTTAAAACACTTCATTGTTAACAGTTCTGTCATAATTAACCTGTCACTGAAATCTTTTTGAACTGTTCCTCCCTTATCCTGTCCGGTTTGTCCGGAAATTCCTAATACTCTACAATAACCTGTTTCAATTATAACGCGTGAAGCTACAAATTAAATTAAATCTTTATGCTGTAGTGCGCTTCATTTTTGCCATATGGAGCAAAAAAGGAATTCGACACCTCACCGACCTGTATGTTCTTCCAGCCAATGGAGGGTCGGAAACAAAAGCATTCCTTCTTCGTCCTCTTCTGTAATAACAACACTGCTGGCTCGCACGGGACCCGCGGGTCGGCCATCTCAGTTCATAGCAATCAATATCTCTGCTCCGAATTCGTACATTCCGGTAACGGTTGTCCCGTGAGGCAAGTCTCCTTGTGGCTGGACAATCACTCAGTCCTTCTGACCAGGTGTCCGGGTCTGGTTCCACGTTGTACCAGTTCATGCACATCTGTTCGTTGGTTAGCTGTATGGGTTTGTCTGGTGCGTCAAGAGATTTACAGAAGAATCCGCGTCTCTTCACCCCGTTTACAAGAAATTGCTTTGAATCAATGCTGAAAATATCCTCAGTGAACGAGTCCGCTTCCTGGTAACTGAACTTGGGGTTCTTCGTCGCATATCCAACGACACAGCTTCTTTTTAATTTTCGAGTCCACTCCATTCCACCATCTTCGTAACTGTAAATTGCGTGGGCTGACGTTCCATTTGTGACTAGCGCTATCTGATACGTGCTTTGCTGAAAGCGGGAAAAGCGTAAAGAATATCAATTCGGAGATATTTACTACTTCCCTTAAGCTTTCAAAAGAGTGGCAATTTGTTTCCGTGTTCATATCACTGGTGTGAGAGGAGTGACAGCAGGATGCAATACAGTCCCCCTTCACAGTTTGCGTATTTATATCTGAAGTCAGATAATCATAATTTTTGTCATCATTGGTTATTAAATTCGATATATTTTCAAGTTCATTTATCTACCAATTTTTTCTCGAGAAGAAGAAAGAAGAAAACTGTCCTCCAAATCTTCATACCTCACTGCCGTATGGATTGAAGAAGAAGAATCTTGCGTATGGTGAGACTCTTTCCCATGTCACAATCAACATCCAAGTTGCATTGAAGTCGTTGGCTCCTGAGCAGTTCCTGATCACGCCAGAAACATTGTCCAGTTGCTATGAAATGCAACAACAAAACAATAATTGTTTGTGACGATTTTAGTGATTTCATAAAGCGCGTTCTGTACCCCACTATGCCACAATGGATGGATACCAGCTGCGTTCAACTCGTCTTTGAAAGATTACTTTTTAGATGGCACTGATATTGTACATCATTTTCTTTGCCCAGGTTACTATTTTTCTCTGTTGTCATTGCTACTCTATGATGCTGTCTTTGCTGACGTCGCTTCGTTATTGTTGCTATGTCTGCACTTAATTTCAATTTTCTTGCCATTTAAACGACGTTTTAGTTTCCAGGAGGAAAACTACCCACTTCAGATCATGTAATGTTCTAGACAATCTGTTCATTTATTCGTCTAAGACTAGAGCTAGCTAAAAACGTTTTGACGTCAACGTCGCAAGATTTGAAAAGAAACCATTTAATTAGATGGAAAGATCTGTGATGGCTGCTACTGTCAAAAGTTACCTCTCTGAATTCTGGCGTGCTCCTTTCCACGACCTGGTATATGATGTTACTTTGGAACGTTATGTCAGTGTTGGCCCAGAATACTGCTATAATATTTTGACGAAGGGATTCTAGTGTCTTGGGGCTTGCACGGTCGTACTTTTTGCCGAGTGAAATCAAACCATTGTAACAAATCTGGAAAATACAGCGGGATTAGTTGAAGTGGCTAAATCAGTTACAAGATAAATACCTTGAACGCGTACATTCATTCATAGAAGCACTGATTCTTCCCTTCCTTCAACATTTATTGATCGAACATTCAATTCGTCTGTCTTTACCTATTTTTTCTTTCTTCTTTCACCCTTTCATTCATTCATTTGTACGTTCGTTTGTTTGTTCGTTCATTCAATCAATTGCTCTCTCGTTGTTCGTTCCGGCATTAAATATTATTACAGTTATTTGCCTAGCCTCTAAATTCCTACTACAAAAGTCTTAGTTGTATCTATTTCATGTAAGAAATGCCATTCCTCAATATGTCAGTGATAAAAGTAAACTTTTTTCCTGCATCGATCAGAAAGATTGCTTAACTAGGCCATGAACAATCGATTTTTTTTTTTACTTCATCAGGAAAAAAAACCTTAAAGCCTCCTTAATGATTACACAACGAAATGAACGTGTTGAAACGTTATGACAAACTCTTACTCACGTAAAGCTTCTTGTGAATTTCACCAAAATAGGGAAAACCGCTGGGCACCGACACTTTTTCGCACGTGCGCCTTTTAATATAACGAACCAAATGCGGAATAAACGGCACAAATCTCTTGGCTTGGGGAACAAAAAAAAAACGATCAGTAAATAAAATAAAAAAAATGAAATGCAATCTGATTCTCTGTATTCAGAGGCAAAAGGGCTAGAAATACCTTATGATGCATTACCCTTCTGCCCTTCATCTTCTTCCAGGCAAACTCGTCCCCAGGGCAATAGAGGGTACCGCGCGGATTGCCCTAGGGACGAGGTTGTCTTCCAAGTTGAAAGGTTCTTTTCATGTCGTATTTCAAATAGACGGACATGAAAAGGACATGAAAAGGACATGAAAAGGTTTAACACAACCTACTGACGGATCTGGGGGCAAACGTACAAACTGGCTTTGGCTGCACATCGTCCTCAAATTAATTTTTTAATTGACGGTTTGAGACAGGGAAAGTTTCGTACAAAGAAAACAGCCAAGAATAAGTCACTGTTGAATTGTTTACTGAAACAATTCCACAGTTTACTTTCTGCTTCTGTTGAAACGAACAGACATCCCTGTATGGTCAATTGTATTGATGGTCATTACAATGATACGCACAGTACCTCTACACTCTCCATTTCTCATTTGGTAGCCTGGTAAGCAGCGACAGTAATCTCCACCAATGGTGTTGACGCATTCAGAATTAGGCGGACATACCTTCAGACCACGTGCGCACTCATCAACATCTGCAACAAAATGAAAATGTCTAATCAGCTACGTGAACAAGTACGAATATTGGTGGTGATGATGTTAACATTTTGTGGTGTGATGGTGATAATGACGGTAACTCACAGCGGTAATGATAGTGATGGTGGTGGTGATTGTGGTGGGGATGGTGGTGGTGATGCTGATGGTGGTGGGGATGGTGATGGTGATGGTGATGGTGTTGGTAATGGTGATGGTGGTGGGGATGGTGGTGATGCTGATGGTGGTGGGGATGGTGATGGTGATGGTGATGGTGTTGGTAATGGTGATGGTGGTGGGGATGGTGGTGGTGATGCTGATGGTGGTGGGGATGGTGATGGTGATGGTGATGGTGTTGGTAATGATGATGGTGGTGGGGATGGTGGTGGTGATGCTGATGGTGGTGGGGATGGTGATGGTGATGGTGATGGTGTTGGTAATGGTGATGGTGGTGGGGATGGTGGTGGTGATGCTGATGGTGGTGGGGATGGTGATGGTGATGGTGATGGTGTTGGTAATGGTGATGGTGGTGGGGATGGTGGTTGTGATAGATAGTGATGGTGATGGTGATAATGATGATAATTATGATGGTGAAGGTGACGAAGGTGAAATGCGAGAAACAGGAAACGTCTTACCAGTGCAGTTCACGAAAACTCTTGGAGACACGCTGTTGTTGTAGTAAGCTTCAAATCCTTTTCTGCACAAACACTCATAGCTGCCTGAGGTATCCCGGCAGAATGCACGGGCATCGATAACAGAACAAATTCTTGGATTCTCGCTGCATTCGTTTATATCTGAACGGAAAAAATTGCTGAATATTAGATAGAAATTAACAGTTGTTGTACAGTTGATGAATGTTATTCAGGGCATCAATCAGTTTTCACGCTATTTTCATGTCACAGTGCTTTGTAATCTTTATGCATTTTTTAAATAGAGTAAATAAAAACATATAACTGAAAAAGACAAAAGATTGATGGGAAGTGAGCAGAAAACATTTTCAACATACTATAGATGAAACAAAACTGCTGAAAATTTACCTTTCGGCTACATTCTTATCATTTTGTTGTCAGCAAAAAGACTAATCAACGGACGTTTCACATTCTTCTCAAAATGACTCGCTCAGAAAGTTGTAAAAGACTGTGTGAGAGAAAAATGATAACAATGATATTCACTTCGATGTGACACTTACCCAAACACCGAAGCCAAAAGCGACTGAATCGATATCCAACAGGGCACCTGCATTCATATGAGCCCACGGTGTTAATGCACTGAAGTCTTCCCCAGAAACAATTGTTGTTGTTGCCGTCACATTCATTGACATCTGGAAAAACACAAAAATCCAGCCACATAAAACGTAGGTAAACCAGACCAAACATTATGTTCAAGAACTGCAAAAAATACAACTTACCATCGCAAGTGTTGTTGATGGTGTTGTGAAAGTATCCTGTACTACACTCACACCGATACGAGCCAGGCGAGTTGACACAATATGAATTCACCGGACAATTGGCAGTTCTGTCTCTGCACTCGTTAATATCTGAAATGGTGGAATGATAGTCACACGTATATTTCAGTCTAAACGCTATTGTCTGATCAGGTCCACTTTACACGGCTATTAAACTATCACATCATAAGGTACTGGTTAACTCTGAAAGCAAACAACCGTTTGGTATGTCCACAAAGATGAAAATTTTAGTCAGTTCTGCTTTGAAGTTTAAACGACACCAGATCACAACCAATCGGATTGTTCTAGGCTCCGAGCAAGATTTCAATTGGGATCTGGCGCGATTTCCCAATAGAGAGCACGCAGGCAGGGATTGTTCTTATGATTAATACATAATAAGTGTGAGAAGCAAATCTTTTTAAGAAAAGGACTGATTTTGATTTTAATGAAAACAACACCAAACTATTGTAGTTTTCTACTTACAATAATAACCTTAGCGATCCGTCCTACAATGTAGGACTGGTTCTTATAAATCAAGTCAGATTCCCTTTGCAATGCCTCATAGGGCAACCTTTAGAAGCACTAGGCACACATTTTACCTTCACAATATCTTCCAGCATACCCCTGGGGTGGACAATGGCACTCATAGGTCCCTGGGAGGTTGATGCAGTGAGAGAGGCGGTGACATCTGTCAATACCAAGCTTGCACTCGTCCTTGTCTGATAGAAAAGGAAAAATGTAAAATAAGACTCATGTACACTCTCCCCCACTCTAGGGGTTTCCTCAATTCGGTTTCCGCTTTGGGCGAAAAGCGCCAGCTCAACTTTATTAAAGGAAAAAGCTCTAGGACCATTATTCTTTCCCGGTCAAGGCGGCAAACAGCGGTGAAACTGTTGAATTATAAAATGGATCATCGTGACAACTCTCTTTGACAACGAGTGGCCGAGAATCAACGAAGATCTTCCGAGAAATTCCGAACAGCTTTAACGAAAACTGCTTGAAGGCCTACAAAGATCTCTCGTTGACTATGAAATGAAGGTGCCCAGGTCACTTGATCTAAAAACAAAAGCCGAGTGTCTGTCATTTAATACCAAATACCTTACCTGTCTCGACAAGGAAGATGATCCTGTTGATAATCCACACTACGGAATGACGGAAGATGCTAAACGTGTATTTCGGGATGTCCTCGTGTATCTGGAACAAGCGATCTAAATACGCGAAACGATATTTGCGAAGAATTTCCACACGTTTTTGAGAGTAAGCGAAATTTAGTCCATTAAGGGCGAAAAAGTCATGAACACTTAGGTGCATAACCCGAATAATGAACTGTTCAATTGTTAGTTTGAAGACGGAGGTGACGGAAAAACCATTGATCCGAACCACAAATGCCAAGGACTTCCTGGTTATGACTCCATGTAAGTCCAACACAGTGTGTCTAGTGACTGTTAAGAATCCGTCCAGTTGAGTCATGCTTAGGGTATACAGGGGTACGGTAATATTCAGTGAGTTGACCAGAAAGCCTGGACTTACACCAAGCATCTTGCTCGTGACTTCAAACGCGCGAACAATAAGCAGCCTTCGAATGACAACGTGGAAATCCCTCACTGTCAAATTATAAGAAAGTTCTGCCTCAGTCTTGTTCACTTTCACTGCGACTTCGGCTAAGGTAAGATGAAGGTTGATTGTGTAACGTATTAGAGTGATTCTGGCGCAGAATAATTCGATTCGCAGCGGGCTCAGTTGGTGAACCTGAACTGCAGTCAAGTTGAATTCTTCGATTAGTTGTTCCACCGTGACATTGTAAGCTTCGAGGATTTCTCTAATGGCAACTTCAATCTCCTTTCTAGTTTCACCGTTGATTTCTGCTAACTTCGCCCTTGTGCTTGCGATGAACAACACAAGTTGTGGATAAATTTTGTAAGTTTGAAGTTCAACGACTGTCTTGTTCGCCAGATCTGCTATCTCTTGCAAAGTGACGTTCAAGAGTTCCACTTCATGTCCCACAACACCTAAAATATAGGAGCTTAAATAACGAACTGGTCTGGGAATCTTCGCTAACACCAGTTCCAACACTGACGTCACGTTCTCGTCTTTGATATCACTTATGCTTACATGAAGTGAAGCCCTGATGTTTCGAATGGTTACCTGCAAGTTATTGAAAAAATCTTTCCCAGCAAATGAGATCTTGACTAAGTGAAGCAATGTATAATTTTTAAACTCCTCTCTGTCTTCAGCGGCCAGAATTGCTGCCAGTTCCCTTGTGGTTCGGTTGAGAAGATCGACATATGGTGGAAGATTGAGTTCACTGTCATTCAAGGACTTTAGAAGTATCTCCAGGACAGGCTCAGTTTCGACACTCAGATTATTTGAGAGGGCTAATTCGAGCAACGTTTCGTTACCCACTAAATGAAACCTTTGGATGTAAAACTTGAAGACAGTCATGTAACGCAATACTAATTCCACGTCTGTCACGAACACACCGCGTAGCACATCATTAAAAGTGATTTGTTCAAATTCGGATGTATTCAGCAGGAACAGGGCAACCTCAGGCAGCGAGAATTCCAGATAATCTAAACATCCTTCAGCAATGCTCAAGCGTAAAGCCGTTTCGCTTTTGGAACTGCTGTTCAGGGCTGCATCCAGAATAGTTGATATGGTCAGCGGCCTACGACCATCTGGGGGTGGTACTTCAAATAAAGCGACTGTTTTATTAACAAGTGAACCCAAGTTGTAACCGCTGCATTGCAAGCTGGGAACTTGGGCTTTGGTGTTTGGTGCACTGATTAGCAAAAGGCACGAGAAAGTAATGAAGGCGCAAGTCTGTGGAACCTTCCACATCGCTCGTCCGATACCTGAAATAGGATATAAACAGTTTTAGCGGACCTTTACATGTAATAAACAAACAAAAGTACAGATTCTAGCGTTCGCTCGACAGGCTTTATCAAAGTCATAAAGAAAAATAACAATAATAAACGCAAGATTATCAACTTGCAATCCCGCTTGTTAATTTTAACTTATGCTGTAGCGTTAGATTCACGGGTCACGGGTTTTTAGCATAAGAACGTGCGAGAATGTTAATCAATGTTAGCAACAGGTAACGTTTATCAGTACGTTGTCATAACATTTCGGTTCCAGAAGAAGACATCTGTAGCTTGAAATTGATCCCTTTGTTCTCACCACTGTTTAAAGTAGAGAATTTCATATAAGAGAAGAATAAAGCCCCTGATAGCGCCTCAAGGAAAAATTTTTGGGGGTCATTTAAAGCCAACTCAACACAAAAAACAAAAGCAGATTAATCACTAAGCTGACTTTAAAAAGCCACAATACTTGTTAATGGAACTACCTCGGTGTAAAAACCTGTGAAGCGCACGAATGACGTAAAACAAAGACAGCAAAATGTTCGAAACAACAACAGATCACAAAACAAAGAAAACCTCGTCAGGTTTTTACACCGAGGTAAACCCAGAGAAACAGTTTCTAACAAGAATCTGCGGTTAATTTTGCAACCACAAACGCCTGTTGTCTCGGCTCATGTTTCAAAAGCACTTGTTTTCTCCTGGTTTGCTTCGTAACCTTGTGGTAAAACACATACTTTCGTTGCTAAGCACGAAAGAAGCGTAAGAGTCTCACGAGGCGATAGCCAAGTGCGATTCTAGCTTCTTGAGTGCTTAGCAAACCTCCCAAGTGCATCCATAACTCAATAGCACACGCTATGGCGTTTACCATTTGTTTTATAACATAACATTGAGACATTGAAACAACAGAAGTCTTTTAGAGTTCATACCACGCTGGTCGCGTCAATGTGTCACGCAATGCCTTTTCAGCTCGCGCCCTGAAGAAAAACATTTTCTTTGACGTTGATATTGTGGTAAAAAACAAAGCGAAATGTGGTTTATTGTGGTCTGTACTCTTACCGACAACGAGTTCATGTCATTACTCGTTTCCCAAACATTTTTTTCGTATTGTTTCTGCATATTAAGCGAGTCTGTAAAAGTTTTTGAAACTGAAAGTCTGACGCGTACAAGCAGCTCATTTGCATAATGCAGCGCGTGCACTTTCAAGTCCGACTCGGTGTTTTCAGTTGTCAAGACAAACATTTATTTCGTTATCTTTGATATTGTGGTAAAAAAAAAAATCAAATGTGGTTTAGCGTGGGCTGTACTCTTATCGACAACGATACGCGTCATCACAGTGGTCAAAATGCCGAGTGAGTCCACCTGACAAATTGAGCTACATCACAAAGCGCGTGCTTCGCTTTAGTTATTGAGTACGTCAACAGCATACACCCATGGGCAAATAGTAGATGCTGAATTAGCCAATCAGAGTGTGCGCTTTGCATTAGTTATGTTATAAATTCGGATGGTAAGTGTCTCTTTTTTGATAAGGATGAAAAATTATAAAGTTAGTCTTTGAAGTGTTAAGAGTTAACTTGTTGGATGTTAGCCAGTCGTGGAGGTTATGTAATTCAATATTTACAGTATTTTCTAAGGACTTTAAGTTTTTATCAGCATAAAGGATACTAGTATCATCTGCAAAGAGTTCAAGCATTGGTGTATGTCATTAACATACAACAAGAAAAGCAGTGAACCAAGGACAGATCCCTGGGGAACACCACATCTTACGTTGGCTTTGTTTGATATGGGAGGTCCGATCTGGGTTGTTTGCATACGATTATTCAAATACGAGAAGAACCAGTCTTTAATAATTCCACGAAAGCCATAGTGCTTAAGTTTGCCAAGCAAATGTTATGATCAACAGTGTCAAAAGCCTTCTTGAGGTCTATGAAGACTCCACAAGAGAAAACACCTAGATTCATATTAGATTGTATTGCGCTGACAATATCTAGTATAGATAGTGAGTAGCGTTTGTCGACTGAAAATGGCGGCCGCTTCTTCGCGTTTTCAAAGGGTCTGCAGGGAGAATTTAGGGGAGCAACTACAGAATACAGGGCCACTTTGGTCCACCTCATTTACATGTGTCGGAGGCTTTTGTAGAACGAAGCATATAACAATGGGCACCATTGTTATTCAATAGTATGTATATAAGTGGCCCTGTATTCTGTAGTTTAGTTGAATTTAGGTATTTACTTGTTTTTGAACAAGTAGATTTATACTAAAACAATTAGATTATTCTCTCTCAATTTCTGTGCGCAATAGCTGATTCGGGCTGCGCCCTCATATCAGCTATCACGCGATAGAGATTAAGAGCTCATAATTTAATTGTTAAATACAGTGTGATCTTTAAGTTTTCTACAAGTTTGTGGCAAAGTTGGGGATGTTGAGATCACACTAAATCCTCGGAATATTCTATAAGCATGGGATGTATCGATGTCCTTCTCAACGAACACATCCTGGACATCTCATCGAATGAGTTTTCCTTTTTCCAAACATTAGTAGAACTTGCGGTGTTTTAAAAGCCGATAGTAAAATTTGGGCAAAGCAGAAAACACTCACCTTCCTCTGTCAGTGTTTGTCCGTTAGTGTGTTTTCAGGAAAACCCAAGC
This sequence comes from Galaxea fascicularis, assembly GCA_948470475.1. Classification (NCBI taxonomy): domain Eukaryota; kingdom Metazoa; phylum Cnidaria; class Anthozoa; order Scleractinia; family Euphylliidae; genus Galaxea; species Galaxea fascicularis. Next base: position 26,904,403 of record OX419343.1, on the reverse strand, counting down.
GCGTCAGAGGTCGGTGTAAAAGGCCGTACAAGTATCAGTGAAGTATTGCATTTACATTTGTCATCGATAAATGGTCAGGCATGCGGTGATAACAATAGTAACCACGACACGAAACCTACACAATCATTTCTTACAATGCAATTAAGCCCCCCGGTAGTCTCGTCTCAATCAAAAGATGTCAGAAAATCTAGAAAGACTACAGATTTAAATTTTATATATGAAACTTAGCAACACGGTATTTGCGTGGTTTGATTTTGATTCGAGACGGTACTAGGCAGCTAGGTCGCACTGTTTGAAACTGCTTGAGGGTGATACACGCTGGTGATCTTTATTGCTTAATTGAGCGCTTTTTACTTCTGCCCTTTTGCGACCTAGCTGTTGCATTATTATGGGTATAGGAAAAGATGTTTTAGTTTTTCCAGAGGTCTTATTTTTCAACAACTGAAACGGCACAACCGGAGGTTACTGCAACCGAAAATAGCTTTCATTTTTTAAATTTTTTTAATAAATTATGCTGCAGTTGCAGGTTATTTTAGGCCTGATTGTACTAATTGTATGACCATACAGATTTCTTACTAATCACGTTTAGTGGATTTCATCGCATCTGACAGTCTCAACGTGAAAGTTAAGGCTCCGTTGTATTCTTATCTGAAAACAACAGTCTGAGCAGTCTGAACAGTTAAAACATTTTTAGAATACCGGTAATTTAATAACACACGTCATCATTGATAGCTTTAATTCTGTTTTGAGTTCATAATTACCTTCTAGAACCTGCAAACAGTCTGGTTTCTATATTTGGCCTCAAACATTATTCAAGCATTCATTAGCCAGATCTTAGCTAGGGTGTAAAAAATGGATGTCAGTTAGTACCACTTAAAGTCAGTGTAATGATGCTTAGAACTCAAGAAACCAGGTGGTTTTAAAACTGGCAAAAATAACTAATTTCTGACTGGGAAATAGACATTGGTTTTCGAAGAACTTAACACGCTTTGCGAGTACACAGTTACTGAATCGAATAACAAATAGACTCCATGTTGCAGTGCGTCTGTTCAGTAATAAATCACAGATGACGTCAAAATGTGGTAAGAACAAAAAAGTGGCACACGAGGTGATAGCCGGGTGTGTCACTGTTGTTTTTGTTTTTCGTGTAGTGGCGCTCGACCGGGCATTTTCTACAAAAAAGGTGTCTTTTCTTTTCTTTTCTTTTCTTGCTTTTGGAATTCGTTCACAACCTCGATAAGACGTTTTTCTAAGTCTTCATCCACCCAGTCTGGCACAATTTCCTCTAAATGTTCAAAACTTTCCGCCATTGTAGAAAAAAAACAGAAGGAAAAAGTTTTAAATGTGACGTTATCCGTGCGTCTGTCCTCTCTAGATCAAAAGTAAAAACCAATCAAAATGCACGCATAGTACAACTTATTACATAATCAATAATAGATTGATGTTTATGCAAAGAAGCGGGATTCACATCAGTGGAAATAGCTAATTGATCATGATGATTTGTGCCATTAATGAAAGGCTTGAATTAACTCGTACAGTATTTATCGATTTCAAATGATGGACTAAGGTTTTGTCGATTTTAGAGCAACCACAGACATCAAGAAGTCACCCATTTAGTGGAGAAATTTTACTGCCCTGGTTAATGCATTTAAGATTCAAGAACGTTAACCTATATATTGGAAAGTGTATCTGTCCCTCCTATATTGTAACTAGGTGTCCCAGTGTGTGCCGAGGTTTTCATCTCACTTGTTTGATGCTTGTGTAAAAGCTAATTTTAAAAGTCTTTAGCTGAGGATTCTGGTTGATTAGCATTTAGACTGGAATTAAAGTTCAGATCAACCCTGGGTTAACGTGTCCCTTGGACAACTGGACCAAAAGTAAGAAGAATAAGAGGGCCAGGTTTTTGCTACTTGCTACCTTAAATGTATAATACCAAGGGAGGATGTGCTAAGAGAGCCTATACATGGGCTTCTTTCAATGATAAATTTTAAAATTAAATTTTAGTACGGCTAGTTATTTTAAGAACAGATTCTTATCGGTCGGTCTTGAATGACATCATGCTTTGTGGAGTTGTTTGTTTTGGTAAATGTGTTCAGTTTCCACAACATTTGTTGATGCGCAGAAGAATTTCAGAGGAATTTCGGAGTGAAGAAATCTTGAGAAGGTAGCAGTCGCCGATGGTCGTGTCAAGCAAATGATAAATCAAACTTGTCTGACGATAGCGACACGGATTTCGACATGGACTGAATTGGAATTTGTGCGGGACTTGCATCCTCGTGTTTTCAAGTTTTCTCTTATCCACTCGATCTTTTAGAGATTCACGCAGTTTTTCGTGGAAGCTTATGATGCACCAATTAAGGCTACGTGCTTTTTCGGTAAAGAACACTCGGATGTTTGCAAAACCTCCACGTCAGGTGCGTAATCTCGTCCCCAGAGCTCGCGATCCTTTTTGACATGCGTGAGAGATTGGGACCTCTGGCCAATTGGATTTTACATCCAATTCCTATTGGCTACTTAACACAATGACATTCAAACCGGATGCCAAAATGAACCAGCGAGCAAACCGAATAATAACCGAAATAACTGAATCTCATAGTAGCGACTCGGGTAATTGTTAAACATTTGATGAAAATAATATTGTAAGGAATCACCAATTGGATTTGTTTGGCCCAAAGACATTACCAGAAAACGTTCCCTTAGTTCTTGAGAGGTTTTTTTAATTTCAAATTGCTAGACATGATAACCTCTCTTCCTATATCTGTCGATGCTGCTTGCAACAAAGTAATAAGGTTTCAAAAGTCAGCTTTTTTCACAAAAATACTGAGAGTCAGTGTTACCAGTCAACAGAGGTAAAAAATGGCAGAACTATAGTCCATCAGCAAGTTTCCTACACAAGACGTGATCTCGACAAAGGAAAAACAAGCGAAGAAACACCGCGAAGCGTCCTAATGGCACCGTCTCTTCGCTCGATCGCTCCTTCAATTCTGTTTTTCAGTTTCCTTCAAATGACGCTTTGCAGGCTTTATAATTTCACACTATATCTTTCTGATCAGGACGTCTGATTTCCACTATCTTTCCAACCAATATTTCACGGCGAAATGCAATAAATCCAGAGCTGGTTTGTCCGAATCTTGTTTCGCCCTTCTGATTTTGCGCAGTGTGTCCGGAAGTCCTAGAATTTAGGACTGAAAATCCGACCTGGCCAGAGGTCGCGTTCTTGGTGCTGACAAAAAGTAAAGCGGGCTGTGGGGACGAGATTGGACAAGTGCGGAGAAGAACGGAGATCATGGGGCCGAACCTAAAAAGAGCCTCCACGCGTGGCTCGAAACTACAAATAGATTTTAAAGAACTATCATGGGGACTGGGGATAGGCTCTCTTGCCTTATCTTCTCTTGATAATACTAATGAAAGTAATGATGATCGTAACTGTTATGCCATTTAAAAAATCTCATTTTGAGCTGTGGAAACATTTTTTATTTGCAATCTGATGGGCCATATGTTCAGAAAAGCGTGGAATTTTTTAATACTATTTTTTTTTCAGTTTTAATACATTTCTGGAAACGGGTTTCCCATTAATGGAATTGTAGGAACAAGAATCAAACAAATTAAAACAATAAGATCTATCTTATTTCCTGCACGAGCAGTCGGTGGCAATTCGGACATGTCACTGATTCACAACCAAAATGTCAAACAAAAACGTACCGCCTGCTGTCACTCGGTGGGAAAATCCATTCACATACAAAATCATAAGGCGGATATCCCGTTTAATATTGCATTTTGGAGAAGTTCATTTTGCAGTTTGATGGAAAACATGAACTATCTGATCAATATCAATAAGGCGTCCCGCTTAGCCGAGTGGGTTAATGAAAATTCCATCTATCTCCTCCTATGGCTATCGTGCTTCGGTTATGAGAATTGATCATTTGAATATTATAGGACAAATTGATTTTGTAAGATTCTTTATTTATAGCAACTACTATTGTGGCCATGACTTACATGAAATAATAAATATGAGATATTTTGGTCTAGCAATTCCTGACAGGGTAAACATTTGTAGGGCCTAATTTCGACAAATTTATTCAATATTTTTGACAACTTGTGCTTTGCATTGTGTTCTTTGTAAGCCGAGGGCATTCGAGCTGCGCTAGTTCAGACGAAGAATTTGCCAGCTTAAAAAGACTCGTTGAAAAAAAGGCAATATTTCAGATTTCTTTTAAAACGTTCCACTGAATGTTCATATTGTCTCGTTTTAAGAAAGCGGCTTAAACTAATATTACTATTCCTACTGACGTGTTTTGTGTCAATTTAAGGAGATTGGAAATTACCCCTGCTTGTACTTAATGCCATTCATTTAATTGACCTCTCATATGGAAGGTCTGAAAGGTTTTCGGCAGCACTCTGATGAGATCTATTTCACAGTCTTTAATGGCGCTCAAGGAATCGCCAATCAAAAACATGTGGTTCCACTGGTTTAGCTTTCCCAGATAATGAAATGTCATGTGCTCTTTCTAATTTAGCTGTCCTAACTTTTTTCTTTTTGGGATGGATAAAAAAAATTTATTTCAATAAAAGTACTGAAAGAGAGCATCAAGGCGAATATTACACAATTATCATCAAGAGGAGATAAACAGAAAACAACGCCGCATAAATTTTGGCTTGTGTTGTTTCATTAATAAGGACTATGAATTTTTCTGTCTCGAAACATTCGAGGATTCAGGTGTCATTGTGAAGAAAGAATTATTTGCAACCCACGAGAAATTAAAAAAAAAAAAACAAGAATTCGAAGGATATTTAAGTTGATGTCGTCGACTTTAACAGTAATTGTGATGCTGATAAATATTGAAAAAGGGATTATCGAAGATGTTTTTAAAGCTTACAGACACTATCCTAACAGCTCATTACGTCAGATCACCGGAATAGGAACATTTGTTTAGAAATTACTGTCGACATGAAAAAAAAAACCCAAATATTTTTGTCTTTTAAGTTTCATGGGGTGCTTTCTGTTGGAGACAAAGCAAAAAAAAAAAAAAAAAGAAATGGTACAATACAAAGAAAAAGGAATTATATAATGCCATAAACATTTATTTTACTGACAGAAAAGCGAAAACTCTTTTTACATGATTCAAGCTATTCATCTTCCTTTCGTTACATTAAGTTATCCATAAAATAAGATAGATATCCTGTCCGGTATTCATCGGTATAATGAGTCGTCTTCAACGCCATTGTTTACAACTGCAATATCCATTGAGATTTTACCTGTATTAGGTTTTCCTGCTAATCAACCAATCAAATGGCCGCATTCGCAGCAGCTGTCCAAGAACCCTCAGTTACATGGAAACGAGGCTATTTTCTCAGCAAGCGCGTAATTAACTTGATTTGGCCAAAGCTTTTTCTCAACCGTTTGACCGGTTGCGCTACTTTTTTGACGAAGCTTGCTCTGCAAATTCATTCCGGAAATCAGTGACACTTTCGATGCGACCGAATGACATTTTCAAACCATCCTGTTGTAAGAAACAAAGAAATTGTTATGTTAACTTGGAAGTCTTAGAAGTTGTTTGCTTATCGCGTGAGCATTTCTTCCTCCTCTTTGTGGCGGAAATTTAAAGAGTTTGCAATAGTACAGCCACGATACAGCAATGATGATCATGTGGAAACCGACTGTATTTGTGTTGTTGGTGCTGGTAAATTTTACCCCAGCATTAGATGTCGGTGAGTAGAGTCTGTCTGGGTTCTAATTTCCAATAACTCATATTTACATGGCAACATCAGTAAGGTTCTCATATGAATGCTATAACTTCACCAGCCATATTTCGCATGTTCTATATACATTTGACAACTTATTTATAAACGAATTTTCGCATGCAGCTAAAGGAATAAGAAAACATGTTCAGTGGAAAATAAGAATAACCTAGAGGCCTATCCGCAACAGGAGACGAATAAAGTTGATTTGTTAATTAAATTCAAAACCTCAAAAGTCGATACCATCTTTTTTGAAACGGATTTGGACCTAAATCTAAACCTGCAGCGCAAAACAATTCTGCGGCAAGGAACCTCGAATGTGCTTTATAAATCTTAAGCTACCTCTCGAGATTTCTTTGTTTTTGATAAGATATAAATTTGCATTTCAAGGGAAGTACTCCGTTTCTTTTGGTTTCAATTTTACGTTCCATTTTTATTTTTAAAGTAGTTTATTTTCGTGATAACGTATTGGCCGAATTGTTTTAAAATTAAGATGATAGTAATTGCAGATATAAGCATAATAAGGCTTTTAGACATCTTTTTTTTTTTATCTCATCCGGCTATTGTGGAAAAACTGAAATGAATTCCCACTCATTTTCAGGAAAGAAATATTTCTTCGTCGAAAACATTTCCGAGTGGGTATTTTTTAAATGTCATTGGTTTAGACCTCGTTAGGCCTTCCTTTTGAACTGTTTAAACGATTGATTCCTGAAAATGACTACTGTTCTCTGTGACATCTGCGTCTGAGAATCAAGATGAAAGCGTCCGCAGGCTTTAACATCAGTAATCTTTCTTTTATGCAAAACCATTGTTTCTTCTTACTCAGTTTTTATGAAATCTTTATGTCTCCTCATTTAAGACTACTTTCTCTTAATTTACTCACTGACCATAGTTTCTTTCTTTGTAGAAAATCTCAAGCTCGGGTGCTTTTCAGAGTCGCCCTCAAGCAGAGAGTTTTATGTTAGTCCCGGTGATTACCAACCAGAGAGTCTCACGCCGTATGACTGCGTTAAAATTTGCGGCAATATGAAATACAGTTTCGCCGCTCTACAAAACGGCAATCTTTGCTTCTGTGCCAATAGCTTCAATGCATCATACGGAGCAAGCGCAGGTTGTAATATAAACTGCACAGGAGATCAAAGCTACAGATGCGGTGGGGTTTGGGCAAACTTAGTATACAACTCCAGTTCGTACGCGAAGAAGTTTGTGATAAACTACTTCGGCTCGCTAAGAGTCTTTGAGAGGGTTAACATGAGCGCTGGTTTCATGAATGATAGCACGTCTGGACTACAAGTCGCCTTCAACATCGGAGATGGAAATGGTGATTCTCCCGGCCAAAACGAAAGGTTTGGTTTCATTGCCTCGTATTGGGGGAAAATGATCGTGAAGGTTCAAGCGCTTAACATTAATCCTAAAAGAGATTTTGTTAATCTGGAGTTATACATCCGCGCAAACCCAGACAGAGCCGAGTTCGTATGCCCAAGGATCGTTCGGGCGGGAGAAAAGTTTCGTTGCATTGCGAGAATTCACGAAGGTACTGGTCTTCGAGCGAAATGGCTGTTCAAAAATGGAGACACAAAGAACGCTTCGTTACCAAGTAAGTGAAATTTATTCGTATTTTCGTGGCTATAATGAATTTTTATTTATTTTCATTTGTCACTAGTCCGCACCAGTTTGATGATGTTTATTTAGCCCATTAGGATATCTGAGCGAATTAATTGTGGGTCATGAAATGGCCTTAGTTAATTCGAGTTGTCACACAAAGCTGTTCCAATAAGAACGTTTTGTCGTGAGAAAGAAAAAAGAGTTTTTTTAGGTCAGAAAAAAGGTGCTAGGTGCTCGACAAGAAAACGCCACTAAGATGAACACGATTTGTTTGCACGCATGTGTTAATTCGGCAACCTTTTTGAGCACGCTTTTCAAAAACAATCGTTCGACAGAATCTTAGTTTCATATTTATATTTTTTATATTTGCAAATATTAGTAGTTAAAAACCTACCCCACATATCTGGACCCATTTTTGGTTTATCTAATGCATTTGTCAGTGCAACGTGGAATTGCCTGTATTCTTTTTGGCACCGGCTTAGCAAACACAATCGGACCATATCCTCACTTTTACTTTCCAGTCTCCGAAAAAGTGTTACTAAAATCTATTGTAGATAAAACTAACACTTTTGCTGTTTTTTTTATAGAGACTCTTGTGCTTTAATTTGTAATCTTCTTTAACTTAAAACAAAAATAACCTGTAATTTGTGCGAGGCAAGTGAATTTTAACTGATGTTTCAAAACACATCTACATTACGTTTACCCACTAACAACTGTAACAAGTCTTTTATAAAAGTAACGCCCGACAGTTAACCATTTTAATCCCCATCAATAATAGATAGGTGTTAATAAAGATAAAGAAACATCTGTAATTCAGTAAGTATCAGGCTGATTTCACGTACACTGCGCATGTACTGAATCGGAAAAACTGTCTTACTGTTTTGCTGATGTTTTAAGTTTAAGGTATAATCTAAAAGAAATAATAGGCTAAAAAAAAAAACGACGACATCGAGGTTTAAAAAGTTTTAATTCTCTCTTTTTCCAACAAATGAACCAAACTTTCGTTCAAAAATGTTCTTAAATGGATTTTGAATTTTTTAGGACCAGAGAAGATACTCTAGGATTGGGTCCATCTGCTCTTGGCAAATTTCTTTTGTCAAAAATTGCAAATTACAAGAGCATGCGAACGCAGTTTTCACTTTCTGCCAAATTCTGCCAGAGGTTATCAATCTTTAAAGGTGCCGTCGCCATGCCTTGGCCTCAACAGTTTTTTGTTAAACGCCAAAACAACGATCAAAACGTTAATCAATGAATTTTAAAGACGACAGGTTTTCGCTGGCGCGCCAAAATTGGTAATTATAGAGCGGTCAAGCGAGGAATATCACAGTACTTCTCTCCCCAGACCCCCTTTATGTGCGTGCTGGCCCGGCCGTTCCTCAGTGGGTTGTGACTGGACTAACTACCTTGCACAGTACAGGACTTTTTTTGCTTTCCTCCTTTCAATTCTCGTTTCAAGCGAGGATTTTGGCTCTGGAAATCTACGGACACACTGCTGGAGAAATCAAAGTGTTTGTAAGTCGTACTGTCTATCTTTCACACGGTTACGATAATAGCTTGTTATTTACAACTTAATCATTTGCTTGTTTGGCTGAGTCGGATCAAATTTGTCTGTTTCTAGTTTCTACATAGAGAACTCCCTAGAGATCGATGTTTCAGAAGAATAAACTAGCAGAACATGATTCAGAAGTAACTGAGCACTCTAAAATGTCAGTCAGTTCATTGAAAATTTGGTTCATCCCGAGAAGACTTGAGCCCAAAACGGCGTTTAGAAGAGAGGGCATGTTGCTTTTGCGTTCAATTTACACTCCGTTTGAAATGGTTTTTCTGTGTTCGAAGCAGTCGAAAGACAAATTTCCTGAGGTAGTACCAATAAAAATCTTTCCAGAAAGAAGTTTATCTTCAGATGCCTAGAGATGATATTTTACTTGTTTGCATTGCAGGTTGTGAGACCAATCTGCTCCTCTCCAGCTCCCTATTACTGCCCGAAGAACCTATCATGTTCGAATCAGCCATGCTACGTCCATCCCTCGTTTTCATGCTCATTCCCCGACATCCTTTGTGCTTCAAAGTCTTGTTGTTATCTCCCACCGAGTGGCAACTGTTCCCAGTCCTCAGGATCAACGACTCTTACTGCGAGTAACTTGACAGTTATCGCTGATATCGGCGTTTTGGCGATAAAAACCGGCTACAACTTGCATATGCTTCCCAAGAACCAAACTTTCAATGTTCTACCGGGTGATATGATCGCCTGGGGACCAGCCTCCGATGGGAAAGTAGCCCTTCAAACAGGAAATGCAACCACTTATCACTTCTCAGCACTTGATGTGAACATACTTCAGACAGGATCCAATATGTCAGTTAATTACTCACAAGCCATTTCGAATGTGTCTTATATGATTAACATAGTTGGATCTCAGGCCTCCACGCTTGAGTTCAGCCATCAGTATTCCTCGTCTGGGGAGTACTGGGCCGCAGTTAACTTCACAGACACTCTTGGAAATTCTTTAACTGCCGGAGTTCAAAGTATTGTCATACAGGACCCCTTAACTAGTATTCAGCCTGTCTACCCTGGAGGATTTTCTTTCTTGGGCGCGAGAATGAACCAAGAGATTGAAATACTTGTAAATGTGTCCACCAATACAACAGTAATAGTATCTTGGACTCTTGTGAATTCCAGCACTCAGTTAAAGCATGAAATTCTGCAGAGTCAGGGAAATGACTTTGTTGTCAGCAAACTGAATCAAACATTTAACAGTCTAGGCCTGTATATTCTTTTCGTCAAAGCAGCAAACAATGTTAGCTCCGTAAATGCCACAATCTTAATTCGCATCCAAGATACTTTATCTGAACTCAATGTCTCTTTGATTTCAAGTCCTGTTTATCTAGCCGCTCCTACAAAGTTCAATGTCTCCGTTAGAGGAACAAACGTCAAGTTCAAGTGGATATTTGGTGATGGCTCGTGGACCCCTTACATTTCAAACACCTCTATAGTACACAGTTTCTCTCAGTTGGGAGCTCTGAACGTCACTGTGATGGCAAGCAATTTAGCGTTTTCAAAGACGGCCTGGCTTATGGTGAACGTACTTCAGCCCCTCAGTATTAACGTGCCATTGCAGGGGGTGGTGGGTGTCCACGTGAATATGTCCTGCTTACTGATTGGTTCTTTCGCTTCGGATCAATACTTCTACTGGAATTACGGAGATGGTACCACCGAGGAAGGATTAAACAAAAACCAAGTGACTCATAACTACTCCAAAGGCGGAACATTCAATGTGTCTGTTAAACTTAAAAATGAAGCACTTGTGCACGCAAGCTCTGAAATCCTCGTGCTTGAGAAAGTGTCGGGTCTTACTGTAGATAACTTCACTGGAGTAGAGCTCTTTGATAATAAGACATTTATAGCCCGGACAACGACAGGAAATAATTTGACATATGAATGGTATCTTCATAGTAATAAAACCATTACTATCTTCATATGCACCAAAGACTCATTAGAGCTATTTTTTAACTCAACCGGTTTGTATACCATAACCGTGAACGTTTCCAATTCAGTTTCATTTGAATTAGCAACGATCTCGTTTTACGTGCAACGGCGCATAACAGGACTTGGTATAACCGCTGTTCCAAATCCTGCGCCGTCAAACAGTACAATAACTTTTAACTTAACAAAGGGTACCGGAAGTGACGTCAAATATCGCCTTGACTTTGGAGATGGATTTGTTCTTCGAGATTTTTCATCTAATTATCTTTTTAATCGCACATTTTCTTCTGGACAATGGCAAATAATATTCACAGGAGAGAATGCTGTCAATCACATGATCGTATTCTATAACTTGACGGTGCAAGATCCCATAAAAAACATCTCTGTAGGATTGACAGCTAAAACTGAGTTTAACGGACACAGAGTGGTGGCTGTCGGGTCCGAAACCATTTTATACAGCCGGGTATCCGAGGGTACAGATGTATACTTCCGCTGGAATTTTGGAGATGGAAGTTACACCAATACCTATAAAGGATCAAGAATTTTAACAAGCGGATTTAATCACTCTGTCGCACACTTCTTTCCTCGTAGCGGTAACTTCAACGTAACGGTTTCTGCTTTCAACGCAATCAGTCATCTCGAGACGTGGATTATTACGCATGCTCAGCAAGGAATCGAAGGGTTTGAGTTGATAGCAAATGATGGCGCGATCCTCGGGAGTTCGACAAGATTTCAATTTTTACAAACTAAAGGAGACAACATAAGCTACATAGTTCACTTTAGTGATGAAGGAAGGAGCAGAATTATCACAGCAAATTCTATCAATAAAACATACAATAGTGTTGGTGTGTTTAACGTCACGGTGAAAGCTGCCAATCAAATAAGCTCAAGAATCATGACAAAAACCATCATAGTGCAGCGACAAATTCAAGGCTTCACTTTCGTGCATCAAATCGTAGCCGTGGAAACGGGCACGGAAACTGTAATTTCGTGGATCATGAGTGATGGCAGTGATGTTACGTTTGTAGTCGACTTTGGTGATGGAACAGAACACAGGACAATAAACTCCAATGTTTTTGGAACGAATGTCAGTGTAAGTCACAATTACACAACTTGGGGAGACTATCTAGTCAAAATTACTGCATATAACCTGGTAGGTCCCAATAAAACCATATCAGGGAAGGCCATGGTAGATGATCCAATAGTTGGTCTGGCAGCATATGCTGAGCCCAACACGGCTCAGATGTATGACAATGTAACTATTGTCGCGACAATTTTGAAAGGTAGCCGCGTAACGTATCACTTCGATTTCGGAGATGGATCTACTCCTGTAGAAACGCTGACTAACAATGTGATACATCATTGGACAAAACACAGTTGGTATACGATCACGATTACTGCCAAAAACTCTCTTACTTCACCTCACCCACAGGTCAGAAAGAACATCACAGTAGTTGAACCGAACAACCCGCTGGAAATCCGCGGACTCAATGTCTCTTGCCAAGCGACCGTTCCAGGAAAAGCCAGTGAAATACGTGTCACTTACCAATATGGTTACATGTTTCAATGCGAGGTTGATTTTGGTGACAAAACAAAGAAAAGTTTTTCTGATTCCTCTCTAACTCTTCCACTGCTGCACAAGTACAACTCAGTTGGTGGTTTTGAGGTGGTTGTAAAGTGTGGAAATCTACATGGAAATCACACTGTCAGCGCAACAGCTCACGTAGATGACGTTATTAACGGTGTGACATTCAAGACAGGGAATGGAATAATTCAAAAATATTTTAATCAGTCCGTGGTTATCGAATGGATTTGGTCAACTGGTACAAACGTTCAACACAGCGTGACTCTGTCGGGTCGCGGCCGTGTTACAAGTCACCAAATCAACGGACGATCAGGTGCTCTTACGTTAGATCGGACCCTATGCCAAACTCCGGGGGAATATGTTGTCAAGATTGAACTATCCAATTCTGTTTCTCCACCGCAGAAGCTAAGAGCCATAGTCACTTTTTTGGAGGACATAACTGGATTGGAAGTCAGGTTTAATCCAGTAGTACGAATTGGTTCTCCTATACCGATGTATGTTTCCGTTGAGTCAGGCTTGGATGTAAACGTCGGTTGGAATTATGGTGATGGAAATTACTCCAACGGTCAAAGCAAAGGTTATGGCCGCCAGGCATTTAACACCAGTCACGTGTACTCCACTCAACGAGAATTTGAAGTGGAAGTTATCACGTCGAACCAAAATTCTCGCCAAAGTGTAAAACGTAAGATAACAATTCTCCAACCGGTGCAAGGATTTATATTTCGTCAAAATAACACAGTGATATGGCCTCCAGGGAGTATTGCGTTCCAGTTCGGTCGAAGCGGGCAGGTCCCAGATCTTCGCAACGCAACGTACCGCATTGACTTTGGCAATGGTCACGTGTCTGGGGACAAGGTTATTGATCCTGTGAAAACACAGTTCAGTCATAATTACTCGTACTCAAAACCAGGCTGTTACAAGGCTAAATTGATCATCTGGAATTTTGTAAGTCGCGTAGAGTTATCGGCTCCCGTTGAAATCATAGAGAAAATAACAAATGCAAGCCTGAAAGCTGTTCATTCTAACTACTCCGTCCATCCGGGGGCTTCAGGAGGAGGGCCGAATGGAAATACTTTCCCCTTTGAATACCCAGTGTCATTCCTGGTCGCACAAGATACGGGAACTTGCCTGCAGTATGATTGGTTATACGGAGATGATGATGAACTGAGAAACGTGAGCACTAATGTTGCTGCGCACGCGTACCCTCTTCCTGGAAATTATAACGTAGAAGTTAATATCTATAACAGCATTGGACGGGAGACTCTACGTCGTACAATCACTTTACAGTATTCAATAAGGGGGCTATATTTAGCTTCTAGTGGCCCAGCAAAGCCTCATGAAAACGTTACTTTCGTGGTATTTTGCTTGAGCCTTGGAACGAATTCGCAATTTGTTTTCAACGCCGGTGAAGGAGATAACATCACTCTAACTGATTTTAAAAACAACACCCTTTTGAAGGCAGAAAAGTTTCTTGAGCCCAATATTAATCTCCCATTTGATCCATCGAGTTTCTTCGCAAAGGTTTACAGCCATTTTTATTCCAAAGACGGGTTGTTCGAAGCACAAGTGTGGGGGTCGAACAACGCATCCCAAAAATCATCGCGCGCCCAGGTTGTTATAACATATAAACCGGTACCAGTTTTCCGCATTCAAGTTATCGGTGGCAAGAAGAGTCTGTTTAACAGTTCGTCTCTGATCTATGGAAAGAGATTTTCTCTGAGCTCACATGTAGAGATCCTCGACAATGAAAACTATACGGTCAATTTTAAATGGGCTGTATACAAAGCTGACTCGTACCATGCCAAGTCGCACGTTCAGCTCCCACCGGAGACAGGAAGAGAAGTCAGGTAAGTGAGTGATTTCGTATGTGTACGTTACTATTTTTAACTCAACCGTCGAAGGATTTGAAATTATGTTAGAAACTGAAAGGAGTTGCTGACGTCATTTTATACTGTCATGGCATGTATAAGTTATGAGAGAAAATTTTCTACATCAAGAATTGTCCACGAGTTACGTTATGTCAATGAAGCATAACTCGAAAAGAAAAGCAATTTTTCGTAATTCTATTTTAAAACTAATTTGTTTTTTAATTGCTGCAGTCTTCAACCGGAAGTCACAACGAATCAGTCATCAATAACTATTCCCGCGTCAGTCCTGGACCCTGGTAAATACATCTTCAAGGTCACAGTCACAATATCAGATGTGTATGCGACAAAAGCTGACTACACCTACATTGAAATTGGAAGCACGGACATCGAGGCTCACATAGCGGGAGGGAATGTAAGGTCACATGGCTGGGAACAGCATCTGTCATTGGATGCAACCGAATCACGCGACCCCCTGTTTACAGAAAACGAAGAATTAGATTATAGTTGGCTCTGCTCCATTACTGAAGGTAACGGTGCTGTTATCAGTTCTCGTCTTGGTTGTTTTGGAAATGGAGAAAACCAAGTTGAATTCACAGGCAAAGTGTTCACCCTTTCACCACGAAGCCTCTTCGAAGCAACCACCTACGTTTTCACAGTGAATGTCAGTTCTGAAAAGACTGGACGCTGGTCAACAGCAACACAGACAGTGAAGGTGTTGATGGGAAACCCACCTAATATCAAGATACGGTAAAGGCAAACAAAAAGAGTTTCAGCCTTAATTATTTAAAATATGCTTTAGTTTGGTCTGTTTGTGATTTTTGTTGGGACAACTTTTTTCACGAGAGTTGACTCGGCTAACAGCGTAAAAGATTTCACGCGATGACCAGAAAACACACCTCAGAGACTTAATCATCATCAAATCAAGTCAAAAGAAAAGGATAATTTAAGGGTTAAGGTTCCCTTGGCCTCTTCCCCAGGGCTTTTCCTTTTAAAGCTTGTAAAGAACCCAAGGAATTAGTTTGGGGTAGCTCGTAGTCTGTGTAGGCTGTAGAGAGCTCTTCATTTATACCTTCACCTGCATTTTTCTTTTTTCAATACAGCTGTGAATCAAATTGTGAAAAGTACTTGAATCCTTACAAGCGACTAATTCTGACAACCACTTGTCCAAATTGTGACGACATCCAAGCCATCAGCTATAACTGGTCAGCGGAACACGTACATGCGTCAGTCCCTTTTAAGCTGTGGCCAGACCGAGCCCTTACTCTTCAAAATGGTCACAGTGCAGTAATCCGCGGGAAAACATTTAACAGTAGCAGTTCATATCGAATTAGAGTCGTGGCCAGCAGGCTTGCTTCAGGTTAAAAACGATTTGATTATTTTATATTATTTTTTAACTACCGGTTGGACTCATATGTCATTTGTCC
This sequence comes from Galaxea fascicularis, assembly GCA_948470475.1. NCBI lineage: Eukaryota > Metazoa > Cnidaria > Anthozoa > Scleractinia > Euphylliidae > Galaxea > Galaxea fascicularis. Next base: position 26,888,701 of record OX419343.1, on the reverse strand, counting down.
ACGTGAACACGAAACAAGACAAGTGACGAGACTTCATTTGATTTTAGTGTCGAGTCAGTGTCAAATTATAAAGCATAATAGCTACAAAAGAAATAAGGCATAATTCAGAACTATTTTGTGAGAAGGGAAGGGGAAAACAGCTGGATGGGGTGGGGTGGGAATAGAAGGGAAGGGTGGAAATGAAAGGAGTGGAGTAGGGTAGTGGAGTAGTGTGGTGTAAACAAGGCAATCCTACGGAGTGATGATCAAATAGGCCATTTCCGAGATCGCTTGAGCCTCTATTTCAAAGCGAGTCTAAGTGCAAAGTCTTTGTAATGAAAATGAGGGGGTGTTTACATGACACCGGGGCGACTTTCGCGCCGGGGCGAGTTCACTCCGGTTCCCTCTCATAGCTCTACATTTGTTAACATGATACCACCACAAAATGTCATGCCGGCGCGAGTCGCCCCGGCGTGAGTTCACCCCGGTTCTCGCACCGGGGCGAGAATTTCACTCCGGTACGAGATATTGCAACGGTTTCATGTAAACGCGGTATGACTGTTCGTTTATTGAAGTTTCATCAATTTTTTGGCACTATAAGACTCGCACCCCAATAAACACGGCTTTATGTAAGCACGGTCCAACTTTTCATCTCGCCCCAGAATGAAAGTCTTGCCGGTATCATGTAAACACCCCCTGAGTTTTCGCTCATATGGAACGCTGCACTTATTACCATCACAAAACTTTCGCACTTTGACTCGCTTTGAAATAGAGGCTCAAACGAACTCGGAAATGGCCCATTCCCTTTGAACCTCTTGAGTTCCCCGAGTAAAACTGAACTCTTGTTTTTGTACAGGAGCCCAAGGATTCGCTGAATATGACATTATAACCAATCAGCCACCCAGGGGAGGCACATGTGACGTCACACCAAAAACAGGCGAGGAGATGAAAACAAGATTCACTTTTTCCTGCAGCGGTTGGCAGGATGAACATGAACCGCTGACCTATAAAATGTTTTACTTGCATCCAAGCGAAAGCAATGATAGAAACTCTTATAGGGAACTGCTGTTCCATGGCCCCTCTTTGACAAAAGCAGAGTTTTTGCTGCCTGCCGGGAGGGAGAATGGTCATGTCATGGAAGTTGTGGTGATAATAATGGACGCTTATGGAATGGCTACGGAAAGCAAATTAGAAATAAAGGTGTGGTTTGTTCCTTAACGAGTTGTTCTAACATACATACATACATTTTACCAAACTAACTTCCAAGTTATCCATGACATACCCACCCGGAAATCCCCAAGAAACAGAACAATACCAATTTTGTTTCCTATTTCTTTGTGGTTTTCATGTTTATTGTTGCTGTTTTGGTTTCTTTCTTTCCTTCTTTCTTCTTCTTTTCTTTTTATTTTTTATTTAGGGGGGGGGGGGGAAGGGGAGGGAATTTCCGATGATTTCAAGTTGTTACCAAATATGATTTTTATCCGCCAATCAAAATCCCTTCTCAGCGTAACCTAGTCGCAGCAGCATGGTGTAACATCAGAACTTAGATTTCTCACACTTTCCTCCTCAGGTGAATCCAAGGATTATCACATTTGACGAATTGAAGAACAAATCTCTAGCGCCCGGAAATGAGATAGGAACAGCGATCAGTATTGGAGCAGACATGGTCGCCTTACACCTAATAAACAGCATCAGCAATATACTCAACAGTCAGAATGACACAAATAACTATATCGAAGATAAGCAGCGTGTAAGTTGAAAAGATTTTGCTACGGCATGGTCGCGCTGGTTTACAGTGGTAATGTCAAGCCAAGTTACTTAGCGACGTATGATAACAAGTCACGCAAGGTCAAGCACCTTGAAGATATGTCACACCACCCAGAGTGACGCGTTCGTGCTTAGCAAACATAACTGCCGCGTAGCCCTTATCATTTAGAGTACAGAAGCAGAAAACATTTTTTCGTTTTTTCATTCATTTATTTTTGTTTCAATTTTTTTTCATAGATTCGTTTGACGATGATCAAATACCTAGCCGACTTTCGTCCGCAAACCCTGGATGACGTATTGCTTAGTTCCCAGACCCTTCAGGCTGCAACCGGCGTTGCAAGGGAGACTACAGTGAGAGCACAGGTATTACAAAAAAAGAGTTAACGATTTCACCGTTCCTCTTTGTACACGTCCTTGCTATTGAAGAGAGTATTTAACAGCCAAGATTCACAAATCTGTATAGGATTACCTTAGGCCCCGTCCACACGTATCCAGCTGTCCATATATTTTTTAATCCGCAACTTTTTTCTTTGCGGATTCAAACATTACACGTCAACACGTAGCGTATTCAAATCGAATTTGCTCGTCCACACGTATCAGGATTCACTTTAGTATCCAGGACTCCTCTGCCAAAAGAGCATGTGGCGGGAAGACTGGGTCCGATTTTGTTTTGTCATTGGATTGAAAAATAGCCGGATTTTTCGGTCACACTTTATCGGATTCGTTGCGGGTTTATTCTCCCCTCTGGAGAGCGGATTAAAAAATATCAGGATTCGCTGCCGACTTCGCCGGATGCGTGGGGATTCAAAAATAGTCCAAAATAGTCAGCTAAGAGGATTAAAGCTAAACTGGTGATACATAGTGCACTTCCTTTTACCCTTATGCCTTATTCGTCTCACTTGACTAGTGATTGGAGATAGGTCGATAGGGGTTACGCTAGTTTTCATGACATGACAGTTAGCTTTTATAAATAGCCAGCTATTTATGATATCAGAATGGTTTCGTAAGCGCGCTATTGATCGATGGAAAGCCTCCCATGTAAACAACACTGCTTCAAGTTTTTTCTGGCTTCATTACGCAAACGCAGAATAAAACCATTGGCATAAAAACACTATCTGAAGACACCCTTAGTTTTCAAACAACCCAGTGAGATCGGGTAAAGGTGCAAAAGCCAACTTGGCTTTAGGAGCTAAAGGGAAGGACAAAACCCCCAAATGACAGCAGTATGCCTTGAACAAAAAAGCTGAATTTTCATCGAACGTATATTTTTTAACGTTCTTATGTTGGTTAGGTTTTAGCGGCAAAACAGTTTTCCATGATGGCCGAGAAGTTGAGGAAAGAGTCCAAGAGCGGGGAGGATGGAGGAGTCATTGAAAAGATCTCCAATGTGATACTGCGGGGATTATCTAACGTATTTCTTGCTTCTCTGAACAGTAGAGGTAACACCTCTAACGCGTTAGATAAGAAAACCTCTGAGGTAGGATTTTTATTTGTTGCGTAAAGGGCTTATTTATTCCAAAAACACCTTTCTTCTCACACAACTGAAGCCGAAAAACGCTAACGGTTTAACAACCCAAGCTTTCTCAATCACATGCCCTCATTAAATAAAGTTCTCTCTCTCTACTTATACTTTTTTATGTACTTTCTTACCAGTTTAGCTACCTACCACTTACCTCCTTTTTAACCTTAGGAAGTGTTGGTTCAAGTTCTGAATCTCATGGATAGTGTTTCCGATGCCGTGCTTGACACCATGATACCAGCGCAAAATGCAGTGATCATGAAAAGTGACAGCGTTGCTGTTGGCTTGTCCAAACAAACGCCGTGTAACCTGGCCGGTCTTTCAGTCAGTGTGGGAGGGGAGGCACAGTTTGTTTTACCAAATGACATTAACCTAATGGATGGAATTAGTAACAGCTCTTTCACCACAACTACGGTGAGTTGGGGGTGTCGCCATCAACCTTAAAAGAGGAAAAGCGAAACCCGGCATGTTCCACTAGGAAAACAAGTTGTGGTAATGGGCTCCTGATGGTTACTAAATGCGACGATTTGTTAGCAACTGAAACAAAAAAAATTAAGAAAGCTTTCTGTGCGGTCTATGATGTTAGTCAAAGCTTTTATCACGAAATTGCCAAATTAAATGTTACTTTGACGTCAACAACCATACATTTGATGGCGTCAGAAGTTACTGTGGAACTTTTGACTGCTGAGGAACTGCCGAAGGTGATGTGAGCTTTTCATCTTTTATTAGCATTGTGATGATCTTATGCCTGTTCCACAGCGAGCTTTGTCCCTCTTTTGCTCCAAATCACAGCCGTATTATTTGGCAGTTTTTCATATTGCAATAAACTGAGTTAAGAAAAGAAGTCACTCATTTTTATGCGCGGTATCTTACTTGATGTATTACACTTAATTTTGTATTTCTCTACAGTTAACAGAACTGTCCATTAATCCATTCCAAAGTTCTGGTAATTCCACTATGGTCAGGACCAATCCAGTCTCTCTTATTGTCAAAGGGCCTGACGGTAACGTTATACCAGTTGAGGGTCTGGCGTCGCCAATCAACATTTCTCTACCGCAGAAAGTTCCTCTGCAGGTAAAGTAAATCCCACGATTAATAAAAGGCCGTTAAGATTCTGCGTTGTAGTTTTAGCCCACTTCATACAGAATTCTTTGCAGGCCAAATCCGAAACCTCTTTAAGCTACAATCAGATTGTTTCAACTGAACATAAGATCAGTAAATCTCAGGTAAGTTCTCAGGACTTTTCACTCGTCGGTCATTTGCGCGATTAGGACTGGAAATGCATGGTAAGCTGACAGAATGCACTATTATCTTAAAAGCTCTTTTGCATTTCGTCACAGATGTCAACGAACGTCTCACAAACTCCTTCAGCAAGTGGATCAATGACCATCCACAAAGTAAGTTTGCCCAACAGTGACAGCATTGTTAAAGCTAAAATCCTACCGTCCGACGGAAGTTCAGCGCTAGAGATTTACTTCCGTTACAGTGAGCCTCCATCGCTTACTGAATACGACTTCAAAATATCTCTCCCGAACATGGACTCCGTGGGCGGAAATCACTCCCTGTTCGTTACCCGTGATCAGATGAAGGGAGCAGGCGACTACTACGTTGGAGTTTTACCCAGTGCGCATGACAGTGAAGGCGAACTTTCAGGGAAGACAATAAATTATACGTTCGACGTCATCTCTTCAGCGTGCTATTTTTGGAACGAGATTTCCTTAGACTGGAGCACCCAGGGATGTCTAGTAAGTTGCCTTAAACTTGCATTCTGTGATTATGATGATGATAGTTGTTAAGTTTCAAAATCAATTTAATCAGTTCTATTATCCTTTTATATCATTGCGGATAATGAAATTTTTCTTGTAGTTTTACTCGGCAAATTAGCGTGTACATTATTGGAGTTCCTGGCTAACCAACCCGAGATTAAGTAAAGTCACCAATCCACCTTTGAAAGCAAAGTGCGACAATTAATTGGAAAACATAATGAAGTAATTCTGTTGAGAAATTTTCCGCTGCTCATGCTGTAACATGTCTCTGACCATGAGCTGCCTGTCTGCAACCAAACTGAGGATAGCATGGTCAAAATTTGTGCTAAACAGTACTCTACTTTAAAAAAGGAAAGTTACTCTATGTTCGCAATCTATTCATATGTTTATGTTTTTCTTTACTTATGATTGGAGAAAACCAACCTTTTGCTTTATTTCTTTCAGGTTCATAGCCAATCTACTCGCAACCTAACCCGATGCCAGTGTACCCATTTGACGTGGTTCGGTGCAGATCTTTTCATTCCGCCAAACAAGCTCAATATCGAGGCTTCGATCAAGAAACTGGCGGACATTCACAAGCACCCTGCACTACTTGCCACGTACTGTTGTATTATTGGATTGTACATCCTGGCCCTGGTGTGGGTGAGAAGGGCGGACAGGAAAGACTCCACTAAGGTATCTCTTGAAAAGTCTTTCGTTTCGTACAGTTCTCGTGCTGCCTATTGTCTCTGCTAAGGATAAACGTTCAGGAGAAAATCGCTACCGAGCACATGCAGCCTCGTTCTTTGCACCCAGATAAAATACGTGAAGTTCTCTTGTTTTCTCCGTGCATTAGAGCAGTTTCAACTGAGAGCCGAAAGTAATTCGCATTTCCTTTGGTTTGGTTTTCTTGACTCTGTGATTGGTTAAAAAAAAAAAACTCACGCAACTTTTTCTACCAATGAGAAGCAAAAGCAAAACCTATCGCAAGTTGCATGCGCGCAGTTTCCCGCGCTGGCGTCGTTTGCATGTATTACTTCAAATTCTGATTGGTTCACTGAGCTGTCTTCGTCTCTTGTGATTGGTCAAAGTAATTGCTTTGGTTTAAGACACTTAATTGAAAACCCCTGTATGTTATAAATGGCGATTTTGCCGCTTGATCACTAGCATGTTTCAATTTCGTGCATTTTTGGAAGAGGAACCACTCTTACTATATTTATGGACCCATAATTTTCTGATTTTTTTTTATACCAGTGCTAAGCAAGTAAATCACGTGTTATCTTCCTTTCAAGATAAATGAATAATCACAAGGCTTTGTTTTCTGTCAGGTTGGTTTGGTACCAGTTCTGGATAATGATCCATCAGATCGGTATCGCTACGAAGTAACTGTTTACACTGCAAGAGGTAAGAACACAGGCACCACAGCCAACGTTTCAATTGTAATCTCCGGAGAGGATGGTCAAAGCGCGGTACACATGCTGAAAAGCACCTCGAGAACATGTCTACAGCCAGGCGGTGTTGACTCCTTTCTTATCACGACTTCAGACTGCCTGGGAGGTCTGACATTCATCCGTGTTTGGCACGATAATAGTGGAAAAAGCCCATCATGGTTTCTCTCACAAGTGGTCATTCGGGACATAGAAACTGATGAGAAGTTTTTCTTTCTGTGCAACCATTGGCTGGCGTGCGATGAAGGTGACGGACAGGTTGACAGGCTGTTCCCAGTAGCGGGAAAAGAGGAGCTGAGTGACTTCGTGCATCTGTTCAAGACCAAGACGTCACGTGACTTCTCTGACGGTCATTTGTGGTTTTCCATAGCCTTCCGTCCAGTGCGCAGTCGTTTTACACGCGTGCAGCGAGTCACGTGCTGTTTATCTCTCCTCATGTGCTCAATGTTGTCGAATGTACTCTGGTACCGAACGCCAATGAAGAAGCAGAACAGCGTACTAATAGACTTCGGATTCTTTGAATTCACGTGGCACGAGATTATCATTGGAATTCAGTCAAGCTTAATTGTGTTTCCAATAAACTTGGTCATTGTTCAGTTGTTCAGGAACAGATCGGCGAGCCCTAAAGCTAAACAGAAATACGCAGAAAGAATAACAGCCAGAAAGCATTCCAAAATCTCAGTAACTGAGCGAGCTAAAGCTCGTAAACAGACTACTGTGTCACTTAGCGATATTACACCAGCGGATTCACCAAGTGAGCGAGGAGTCCTTAAACAAAAACAGGTGACTTTAAAAAATCTGACAAGCATTCGCTCGCCGGTGACTATGGCACGCAAAGATTCATGGGACGAGGAATTCTTCTGTTCACTGCTCGAGAGTCAAGTTGGTGCGTCATCAGGAGATAAAAAAAAGAAATTCAAGAGTCATGAAAGTCGTGATAAAGAAGATCTTGAGGGAGAGATGCCAGACGTTTTATCTTCTGACATTTATTACTACCTGTACCAGGATGTAGCACAAGATCAGGAGAAAGGTAATACATGTAGAGATGGGTTTCTTTTTGTTACGAATTCCAAGGTTTGTTTGGAGTGCAACTGAGTGCCAACGATAAAATATTTTGCTTGAACATGTTTTACTTTACTTGCTTGTCTCTCCGTGATATATTTTATGATACAGAGGGACAAAGGTTGATATTTTAGTTTTTGTTTAGCCTTTCGTCAATGCAAGGAAGATAAGATCTCTTTCAAAATTTCTGCTAAGAAACAGAGTTTATCGATTTGTGTTTATAGCTGCCCGCCTTTCTTAAAAACCCCCGCATAAAGTAAATTACTCAAAATGTTGACTGGTATTGCTCCACGTTTCAGCATGCAGCAGGGATTCCATCGAATCCACCACCGTATTAGTTTCTACAGAAAAACCCAAGGAAATTAAGAAAAAGCGAAAGAGGCCGAAGTTTTTGCTTCCTTGGTGGTTCCTGTACATCGGATGGTTCTTATGCCTTTCAACAGCAGCTGCTGCAGGTTTCTTCACGTTGTTGTACGGACTACAATTCGACAACACACAACAAGAAGAGTGGCTGGTGTCCATGTTTGTGTCGATGTTTCAAGACGTCTTAATAAGCCAACCGCTCAAGGTGATAATCGTGGCCATTTTGTTTGCGCTTCTCCTCAAGAGGCCACAGGATGAAGATGATGACGTCATCAATGCTGAACTGGCACGCGACGAGGAATGGCTCGAAGAAACTCTCAAGGATGAGCCTAAAGGAAAGACCGCTGTCACACAATGCCAACGCCCACCAGATAAAGTAGAGTAGCGATTAATATTGTCTTCTGACAAGTTTTACAAATATATTTTGATTATCTTTCATCGTTTATTGTCCTCCACTCATTAAATCCAGTCCTGGTGTAGTTTCTTGAGTAAGATACACGCCAAGGTGTATTGAGCATCACTAGGGAACTACTGAAGAATCCGACCGAATTCTGTATGACCTGTCACATTCCCGGTACAGGTTGGGATTGAATTGGATCGAGTCTCTCCTTGTGTTCCAACAGATACTTTGTTCTTTACCGTTATTGCTTACTCGCTTTCTTAATCTTCAGGTTCTGCTTCAGGCCGCGCGCGTCCGCCTCTTCAAAGAAAGGAAAATGCACTCAGTCATCCGGGAAATTGTCTTCTACCTCCTGTTTGTGTGGATTGTTCTATTGATAGCGTACGGCCACAGAGACCCGTATGCACATTTCATGACCCAGAACATGGAGAACACATTCGTTGGTAATCAAGAATCACCTGGCGCCCGCGAGGACGGCAAACAAGAAGTAACTACCGACAAGCCTACTGGAAACGACACCATCAAGCTTGCTGATGTGAGTACATTTTGCGAAGGAATAATTGTCCTGTGCTTAACGTTTCTGAGTTTTGATCAGCATAAGCCCACAGTCTCGAACCGGATTTCAAACAAATGAGAGCAGTTTCCTCTTACAAAATGGATGCGTCTGTAATCAACAACGCCGTCATCATCACTATCACAATCACCGTCACTATCGCTAACACAATCACCATCACTATTACCATCACCATCCGGCACCACCATCATCATCACCACACCACCACCATTATCATCATCATCATCATCACCACCACCACCTCCACCATCACCATACCACCACCATCACCATCACCATCACCATAACACCACCACCATCATCATCATGGTCGCCGTTACGATCAGTATCACTACATGTGTATCGTTAACTCTATTGTTCTATTGATGTCATGTCTTGTGCTAATTGATCCTGTAGGTCTCCAATATTATCGACTTCTGGGAATGGGTGAACCAAACTCTAGTTCCAGGCCTCTACAACGGTGCCTGGTACAACGGCAATTCCGGGGAGCCTGGATTCCTAGATGACAAGATGTCATACGTTGTAGGCGTGGCTCGTATCAGACAGCTTCGAGTGAAAAGTGGTAAGTGCCAGTTGTGGAAATCAAACGACAAGCGTTTGTGTTACCTTGAAACTCATATAAAATGTGGAGTTGGAGAACATACTAAACTGAATGTTTGCTGAAAGTCTATTTTTGCGAAATAGCAACCTTGGGGATTTTGTTGAAGCACCTGTTTTTGGATATTAAGCATTTGTTTCTCCTGCAGGCATTGATTTTTCAATAACAATTAAGTGTTCGGTTTTTGCTGGAGTAAACGAATCTAGGAGAGCCGTTACGACAGAAACAATAACAAACCTCTAGGACAAACAGCTGGTTTCTGCATGTCTTGTCCCCAAAGAATGGATTTTATTATGTTTAATTGCAAATAGGAATTAAACAGTTTTTAAGTTGAATGCATTCTGCAAGGACTTCGTTACTGTGAAACTCACAAAACCGTAAACACTAAGAATTATTTCTGGAATATTTATTGTTATTCAATCACTGAATCAGACGCGTGATGAAACCATGCGAAGAAACTGGTAACTAAAAAAGTGATGGACATTTGAGGTTGCAGTTTAGCCATCTTGTATTTGATTGGTTTTCTTTTGCAACACAATAGACATTCCAGAAATATTTGTATTGTTCGCGGTTTTCTGAGTTTCACAGTAAACAAGTTGTAAGGAACTCCAAAACAAAGAGTACCTGCCATCTGGAAAATGTACAACTGGACATACCTTTGGCACTTCTTACTTAAAATTCATCCGTATCTTTTAGGCACTTGTCAAGTTCACGAAGTGTTTGAGACACACGCGGGGACCTGTGACGAGCCTTACTCCTGGGATGCTGAAGATCAGACTCCCCACTTCGCTCCTGGATGGAGACAAACCAATCAAAACAGTTCTTACAATTCAGATTGCAGCGCATGGCACTATAAGACAACTGCTGAACTGAAGACCCGCCCTTTCCTCGGAAACCTTGCGTTGTACCGTGGCGGCGGCTACAAAGTCGACTTAGGTTCGACTATCAACGAAGCGTACTCCGTGTTAAGCGACTTAAAATCAAATGGCTGGGTGGACAAGTATACGCGAGCAGTGTTTGTCGAGTTTACGGTGTACAACGGACACAGTAATCTTTACTGCGTTGCTAACTTATTGCTGGAGTTTACAGCCGCAGGAGGGGTTCTTCCGTTCATCCAGTTACTATCGACACGGATTGATCGCTATGTCGGACATTTTCTAATATTTGTTCTCGTTTGTGAAGTTTCCTTTGTTCTCTTTACTCTGTTGTTCACCTATCGAGAATTTAAACGGTTTCTGAAGACAGAGCTAAAGAATTACATGACCCAATTTTGGACGTGGATCGAGTTGATACTCATAGGTTTGTCATGGACAGCCATTGTCCTCTATGGAATCAGATTTGGACTTGACAAATACACCAAGAAGACCTTCCGCGAAAATCCTCGACAATTCGTAGACTTTCACCATCTTGCCCTGGTCGATCAGCTGTTCGGCTATGTTTACGCTTTCGTGGTGTTCACGACATCTGTCAAGTTTCTCCGACTCTTCAGGTTTAATCGCCGAATGTCCCTACTCGGCTGCACGATCAAAGCAGCCGCTCGGGAACTCGCTCACTTCGGAATCATCTTCGGGCTCGTATTCATCGGGTTCTCGCACCTCTGTTACCTGGTGTTCTCGCATGAGTTGTACAAATTCCACACCTTCGTGACAACACTTGAAACTCTGATCAGTGTGATGCTTGGAAAGTTTAGTTATGTCAGTTTAGAGCGGACTAACAGAGTTCTTGGTCCCATCATGTTCTTTTTCTACAGCATAGGAGTGGTGTTTATTCTTATCAACATGTTTCTGTCCATCATAATCGAGAATTTTAAGAAAGTGAAACAAGACAATGACCTTCAATCCAACGAACACGAGATCATTGATTTCATGACTGATCAGTTTTTGAACTGGCTAGGGCTCAAGTCGCGCTCGATTTTCAAAACTCGCGTGGCCCCTGAAGAGGAATGTACGAGACCAAGGTACAAAAAACTGAAATCGATCGATGAAACGCAACAGCTTAAAGAAAGGGTAGATCGACTAGTTACGCTCATCAAGGAAGTGCATTTTGATGTCCGAGAGGGGGAAGATTTTCTTCGAAACGATGGAGAAGTAACGTACTTGGTGCCATAAATCCAACTGGAGTCTTGTGCTTGAACTAAGCGGAACTAAGACTTTTAACAAATGGAAAACTTAAGCCGTGTACGGTTTTTTTAATCTCCAAGATATCAAATCTGCATCCTATTTAGTGAATCTTAGGTCGGCACATCCTCTTCATACCCGCTAAGCCTCAATTAAGTCATAGAGAGCCGAACATTAAAGTGAAATAACTAGTCAAGAAAACATCATGCACCCTTTGCAAAGTTGGACCGGTTGCGATACAATTAATTACCAGTGAATAGCAGGCTGGTTTGCCCCAAATGGTCTTCGCGAGAATATTTGTAATGCCCCATGTGATTGTTCAAAGCACGAGGATTGTAGACTAACAAAGCCACTCTAAATAAATAAATAATTTAATCTATTTTCATTTGTGCCCATTAATTATCAAAATAAACATCAAAGTTAATCAAATTATCTTTACAAAAATCATTGTGTTCAATACGCTTCGTGTTCCCCTTCAATGCTGTTTGTGTGGTGTGTTGTTCTTGTGATATACTTTTCCACTTGTTGTTTGCGAGCCAAGCAGAATACAATTACAAGGAAATGGATACAAAAGACATATATGTATACAGCTTTGAATAAATATACTACGATTCACAATCGCCAAGTCTAAGCCTCCAAAATCGTAAAATTGAACCGGTAGGAGTAACTTTTCGTAATGTTTTACGTAAGGGCTGGTTCACACTTTGACATACGCATAAGAATAAGCATAAGCATAAGAAAAATATATGTGTGAACCGGGGTTACATAAGCATAAGCATAAACACAAGGAATGGAAGTTTTTCCATTCCTTGTGCTTATGCTTCTGCTTATGTAACCACGGTTCACACCTATATTTTTCTTATGCTTATGTGCTTTTGTCAAAGTGTGAACCAGCCCTTTTTTAAGAGCAAAATCAAGAGAAAACTATGCCCTGGAGAAGTCTTCAAGATAACACATGGTAAGGTTACGAAAGGCGGCCACTACATAACATTCAATCTAATTTTGATTGTCAAAAACAACAGTTAACTGAAGAACATGGATATGATTATATGAAGATCGCTCATTGGACTGCGGATTAGTTAACTGAAGGCTCTGTTCACGAATGGCTGCGTATATGCCATGGCACGTTCAGGTTGTTTCACATTCTTACTCGTCTGCGCTATTTAGCAAATCAAGCACGACTGATGTGTGAGAAAGACACGAGATAAGTGATTATGGGTATCTCGAGCTTGGGGGAAGGGAGGTTGGCGAACAGTCGAACTGGCAACAAGCGATGGTTACTAAGTAACGAGCGATGACGTATTCGTATGTCAAGTTTAAGTGACAACTCTCGAATGGCTCGAATATAAACCGCGAGTTGTTTTAACCCGCGAATTGCATGAGGTACTGTGAACGGTTTCCTGTTTCCCACTTCAGAATGCCACGCTTCATTCAACTTGTCACCTAACAATGACTTTTTCTCCCCGTTGATGTTTAAACTGTTCTGCTAAATTTTCAAATCTTTTGGCTCCTTGCACCGCAATAGCTGCAGCCTTAAACTTTCTTCGAGGGATGGCATTTCCACCGAGTAACTTGTGATCGTCATCGGAATCAGATGAATTGACCCAAGGGTGAGCTAATACCTCCTCGGCAGAGTATCTATCGTTCGGACTTACAACGAGCAGTTTGGAAATCAGATCCTTGGCTTCGTTGGAAATGTTATCCCAATATGGAGACAGGAAGTCGTAATCACCATCCACAATCAAATCAAACAGTTCATCTTGATCCCGCTTGGCACTGCGGAAGGGCGGGAAACCACAGAGCATGATATAGGTGATGACACCCGCTGCCCACATGTCAACCTTGAGCCCGTACCCAGTCTCCTCCAGGATTTCAGGTGCAACATACGTTGGTGTACCGCACACTGTGAATATGGGAGTTTTCACCTCCATTGCCAAGCCAAAGTCTGCGAGTTTGAGGATTGTTTGACCATTGGGTTTCTTGTGAACCTGCAACAAAATTCAATCCGAATTAAGTACCTGTGTTTAGATGCAAACACATTAAAGTCATCGCCCCGATTCAAATAAAAAGTTTGATTTTGCTAAGTCCACCCTAACCGATGCGTTTTCTTGTTAAAACGGTGACCTCTTACTAACGCCTGCTTACGATCGACATTGACACAAGAAATAAAATGACACCAATATCTAAACGCTACCGCGCACAAAAGCGTTTGTACACTTACAAGCGACCAAAGATTTCCGCTTGTTTCACCACAATACTGTTAGAAACCAAATTCAAACAAAGAACTGTTTTTAATAACAATAGCTTAGGAATTGTTTGCACAATAAGCAATACCTAGACGCTAGCGCGCACAAAAGCGTTTTTTACGTATCCACAAAATGAAAACTACACCTTTGAAAAACCACTTACAAGCGACATGCTATAGGCGCAAAAGATGTCCGTTTGTTTGAACTTGAACTAATCCGATAAAACGCGGTTGAATGAAGGGATTTCAATAAAAGCGCCTTAAAGAGGTGAAAAGGGATTTGGTTAATCGCGAGGGATAGCAAAAGACGTCAAACGTTAAATGCAAATAGGATTTGACAATGGCTCACATTAATTAGCTAAAAGTCATGGCACATGATTCGATATTCAGACCTTTTCAGCTGTCAAAGATGGTTTTCCATACCCCCAAAAATAGGAAAACAAATTAAAAGAAAAGAATCTGCAATGAATCCAGAAAAAGTGACCTCGTAGAATATCTCGATAAGTGAAGAGAAGTAACAACGTACAAACTGTAAAATACTGGAATACAGTGACTATTAACAATCAATGCTATCTATTAAAGCACTAAAGGGCAGTTTTATTGCTCACTAACTACAACTGATTTTATTTTACCATCACCAGAGTGAGTTTAAAAGGATTTTAGCCATAGAATGTTACATCTAACTGACTGTGTAAACTTTGGGACCTATGGAGTTTCCATGGTTTCACCATAATACTGTTAGAAACCAAATTAATCAAACAAAAAACCGTTTTTAATAAAAATAGCTGAGGAATTGTTTGCACAATAAGCAAGATCTAATGCATTGTCCTCCTTTTGTGTTTGCAAAACAAAGGCAACATTTACCCACCATTGTTTTACTCCATGCCTAATCGCTATAGTACAACATATTTTAGTTTGAATAATTTAACTGATTGTCATCACCAAGAGTGAAAATGAAGCACCTTCTTCACAAATTAGAACCAAGACATGAAAACTTAAATTCTTGCATGAACATATTTCCCCCTCCAATTCCGATCTCAAGTTGACTTGGAATGAGTCACGTCCAATATAACATTTCAACCGATAAAATCCTTATTAAGTGTGACCTTCTCGAGACTTTCTGAAAGGCCTCACAGTTTTGTACTTTCATGCGACTCTGTTAACCCTGGTTACATTTTCTTACTCAAGTCCAATTTTGTTACCTTGTGAAGAGCGGTTTTCTCTTAGGTGTTTCACGAGGTTATACATATACTACTAACAATACTATACTTACCAACAGGTTTTCCGGCTTGAGATCTCTATGAACAATTTTTCTCTTATGTAGGTAAGCTAGGGATTTTCCAATGTCCTTGACATAGTTGCGCGTGACATCTTCTGTGAATTTCACTGAAGATGAAATAGCGTCGAAAAGATCACCCCCTTTCACCAACTCCATCACCAGGTAAATATGACGCGAAGTGTCATAATCTTCGTACATCCGCACAATGTTTGGATGCTTGCATCTTCGCATGATGTCTATCTCGTCTCTGATCATCTCTTCTTTTCCTCGAATTTTACTTTTGTCCACAATTTTCAGAGCAAATTCCTTCTTGGTTATTTTATCAATACATTCGCGTACGTCAGCGAAGTTGCCATCGCCGATTTTCT
This sequence comes from Galaxea fascicularis, assembly GCA_948470475.1. Taxonomy (NCBI): domain Eukaryota; kingdom Metazoa; phylum Cnidaria; class Anthozoa; order Scleractinia; family Euphylliidae; genus Galaxea; species Galaxea fascicularis. The sequence goes on along the minus strand of OX419343.1, from coordinate 26,873,237 downwards.
TCCCTATGTGGTAAACATCTTCGACGCTTTTGTCTGTAACTGTTCCATATTTGACTTCGTCCTCTGATATAATACCACTATCATCTCTTGATGTTTTCTTACGAGTTTTATTACTGCTCACGCTATATTTCTTACCAACGGACTCTTTCCTTCTTGGTTTTTCACTGCCACGATCTTCGTTGTTTACATTCCCGAGCTCCGGTCCATTGAGTTCGTCACGTGCATTTTGAGCTCCAAAACTACTCTTGTTCGCCTCATTCCTGGGTTTAGATTTCGCTGCGTTTTCTTTATCTTCTCCTTTAGGTTTAGTTACCAAGTTGTTGTTGCCGATCTGGGGAAGTTTCACCCCGTTTTGACGATTCCTTTCCGGGCTGCGCGAGTCGGTATATTTCGCTTTCCCGTGGCTAGCTTGCGATCGTTTGGCTTTTAGGTTAGCTTGCACATGCGGTTTGTTATTACTTTCCTGTTTTGGTTTATTTTCAACTTTAACATGAATGTCAGGCAACTTTGGTAGTTTGCTTTCCTCGACTGTGCTTACAGAATTTGTCTGTTCAGCATCATTGTCTTTCCTTTGTTTACTGTGTGGCATTCCTTGGTTACCCCCTTTCGATTGCTTTCGTTTCGAATGCTTTTTCGAGCTGGTGCTTTGTTCTAAGTCTTCCAAAATATTCGCGATTTCATCAGGATTGAATTTCTCACTGCCCACAGCAATAAATATGTTATTTTCGTCACGAAATAACTCGGCCACTTCACGGACATGATGGCCCTTAACCGTGAACAATTTTCTCGGTGGGCTCAATCCACCGGTGTTTCCAAAGGAGTTCGCAACTTCATCCAGAACTTGCTCGAGTTTCTGTGCTGTCCTTTTGTTTAACAGAGTTTTCACAACCGTACGAGGCTTATGTGGTCCATTTCTGACCACAGTAACAATCTTAGGTTTCATAGTTATCCTGCTGTCGCTTGGAATAGATTTTGAGTCGGAATGTCCTCGTTGTCTTGAATGCTCCATCGCTTTAGCACCGAACAGTCGTCGGTTTGGCTCGTTATTTGCCATTCGTTGTATATAAGGCAATTCCAACTGCTGTCTATAACCCCAATGAGCCAAAGGTAGCTTGCCTCCGTACGAGATCTTCTTCAGACGTGAGTGCGATGAGCAAACATAAGCTTTGCCGTCAATTAACTGATCCAGGTTGTCAACTCTGATGCCGCTGTCAAGGGAAAACAGATAGCGTACTCCCAAGGGTAAATCTCTGAAGCGCGTTAAACGTCCCAGCTCGTTCAGTAGGATATCCACGTTCCTAAATCTCCTAGCAGTAATAACCATTACATGCCCTCGGAAATTTCGATCTCCATTGATGTAAAAAGTAACTGTCTTGGATGACTGGGCTGCCTCATGATCGCTTTGACCGGCGGAAATCGATGCATATGATTTGATGGCCGCCATCTTGTGTGCGTTGTTTTCTGTTCAAACAGCTCAGTTGATTGATTCCTTTGTAAGTGAAAGATCTCCACGGCTTTCCAAGAACTCTTATTCAATGATATTTCCGACAGAACCGCTCACAACAGGAAACAACATCGCCAGTCCAGCAATCGAGTTCAATTAAAAACTGGGCCAAACGACGATCATTTGTTTAACACAAGTTATTTCTTGAAGGCGCGATGACTAAAAATTACTTTCGTCTCCCTTGAAATCTCCTTCACCTCACCCGTTTAAAAGGAAGCAATCGCCAGACATCGAAGCGAAGGGCCATGATGTTCTCGAAGACCGGGAAGAGTGAGAAATTTACAATTCATTACATCACTCCGCGTATTTCAATAAATGCTTGTGCATGCATGTTGTACTGTGTTACCACAGCAACAATTTCGATTAAAGTTCAAGAGGCCATTACAAACGTCTCAACTCAAAAATCACTTAGAAATTATATTCATTCATCATTGTCAACTTTACCGCAGGTGATATATCAATATTTATCAAGGCTTTTAAGGCACAATAACGAAAACCCGATGGCAACTGAATTCTGACAGCCGCGCGGGGGCAAAACCATGAGGGAGGAGAGGGTGGGGAGAGAAGGAAATGTCGACAACCAAAGCCTTCAGTCGAAAACTCTCCCTACAATTCGTCATACAGTAGAAATCCACTGAATAAAAATGACAACTTACAATTTAAGATGAATGAAGCTGTGTAAAAACTGCTTATTGGAAACATTCATAGTAAGCCGAGTTCTCTTCACTGGCTCATTAGGTAGTCACGCAACGCATCTGCCGTATTACACTTTCTTTCTTTTCTTTTCTTCCCCATAGTGAAATAATGAAAGGATAAAAAAACAGAATGATCGAAAAGTTGCATGTTTTTAAGCGCGCAAATTTGTTTCATTGAAGTCCTATCAGAGCTTCCAACTGCTCAGGCGGCGTTCGTCGGACAAGACATATGCCACACCAAAGACAACAAACTCAGTGGACAACAAACCGTAAGATAAAAACAGACACGTACCGTGTTCGAAGGAAAGGTTCCGAGTTAAGGGTGATGGGTGGATATGTTACAGGTTAAAATTAATCGTTGGTCATTTTTTATTTAACCTAGATGAAAATGAAATTCTGTTGTCTTCTCATGAATAATTAGGATTAGGAAACAAAGAAATTTCATTTTGACCTCGGTTAAACAAAAAATAACCCGAGATCAATTTTAACACGTACCTTCCCGCCATGAGACACGGAAGTCCGTCTGTCGAGCTAGAAAATTAAAGGCCGTATAGACAGCACAAGAAGAGGTGCATTACAAAGCGCACGTGAACCGCTTCAACAATTTGCATGATATAGCCGTACGAAGCACCTCATATATAAGGGAGTTTTAGCAACGACGACGGCGACGGCAACGAAAACGTCATTTCAAAATATAACTTCTCATTTCTGTGACGCTTTCGAAATTATTGAAATTTGTTTAACTTGGGAAATGCTGTCAAACTGTCCGAGAACTAAATTGCTATGAACGGCGTTAAAGTAAGAAAAAAGAAAGAGGACTTTGCCTCCATAAGTTCATGTTCTCGAGAAAACAAAATTTGGTGATCTCACTTTGTTCTTGTGCAGATGACGGCAAAGAAATGTGCAAAACTATGACACGCACGTGCAGAATAATTGTTTTTGCTTATTAGCCTATTGTTTTGGGACGTTGCCGTCCTAATTGCTAAAACTCTCTATAGTTAGGGGGGGGGGGTCATAAATGCTCACAAGTCTGCAGCGCTTGGTTTCTCCATATTAGGAGTTCCATTACTATACATATAGAGTGGTTTCGAGTGTCGTAAAACCAAAAACAAAGCAATTACCCTGGCCAATCACAAGAGCTGAAGACAGCTCACTGAACCAATCAAAAGTTGAAGAAAATTACGCGATTTTGTCAATCAATCACAAAGCGAAGCAACCCAAAACCAAAGCAAGCGTGAATTACTTTCATCAACTCGATTGAAAACCACTCCACGACAGACTTTGTTCATTTCTTTCAGGCTTCTTTACGCAATTGCATGTAATTGCGTTCACAACTGCGAGGATCAGTCTTCATTTGGTTTTGACCTATTGTTCTTGTCTTCAGCCGTATCATATCAAATTCGCTTGTGTACCACGATGATCAAATTTCTCTGCAATTTACTGTAACTGGACAATTTTCATGCATAACCATTCGTAGAGCAAAGCATCCCACGGAAACGCCTAACGCGTCTTTTTTTTTTTTAATCGCTGTCCGATTGCTCTTACTATTATCAAATAAAACAAAGAATATTTGAGATCATTGTATGTAACATCCATATCATCGAAAACCGATTCCGTTTATTTCGAGAAAGCTGTTTTATGATATGTGAAATATATAGTCCAAAATAAGAAATAACTTATGCGGATGCATCGAGATACCATATTGATTCATTTTAATTGATTGAAACTTTTTTAGCACGGTGGAAGGTGAAATTTTTTCTGGAGTGCGAATCTCAAAACTCGAGCTCCAAACCAAGACTTTGTTCAGTTTGTTGATTCGCGATTTGCAACTTGCCTTGAATGAAAACGTCGGCAGTAAGAAACGTTTTCTATATTAGATTTATATTGTTATTGTTTGCAGATTTCAAGCGGAAGTTTTATTTATTTATAAGCATTTAGGAGTTATATCCATGCAGGAACAACAAGAGGACACAGAGTCCCTTACAAAGGTCGACTTCCAGTGGCCAGACAGGTCAGCACTAAGGGTGGTCATAGCCAGGTCCCTAGTGGTTCTTTAACGTCCCACAGAATCAATTTGTGAAGAGTTGTGAGACGGGACCTCCGGTTTATCGTGCTTATTAGAAGAAGAAGGTCTAACCATTTGCAGATGTAATGGCAAAGGCAGCACGGTAGTCCGGCACTCTACCAACTGAACCAACCGGTCGGCGCTATAGTTTATAGTTTGTGCAGTACTAGCACATTATTTTGTGTCTGGGTAAGTACCAGTCTTTCAAGTTTTCAATTTTTTGGTATGAGGATGAAGGCAAACTTCTGAAACAAAATACTGTGATAGGGGGTTTTATGCCCGGCGACTGTGTTCCAAACAATGAAGTTCTCTCTCTGGGTTGTGCCTAACTCATACCCTCAAGGAAAGCCAATGTTGGAGCAATGTTAAAGCAATGTTAGGGCACTGGAGGTATGGCGGAATTATTCAGAACGCTTTTCGGGCATGATCGAGACAATTAAGTTGAGATACGCGAGATTGGCTTTCACAAAGTAGCTAAGGCACGGACGGTGTAAAAGGTGAGAAAAAAATTTTCAGCCAATTACTAAGGTCTGGCCTTAAGCTTTGCTGTTAACGTAGACGGCATTTTATCCCTGAACAAGATTTTCTCTTAAGAAATTGAAGACAAAGAAGTGCAATTTTGGTGTTGGTTTTGGACCAAAAAATTGGCCAATTGTGATGTTACCAAACAAACGGTATAATAAAGCTGAAATCGGGAGAAGTCGTCCCGTTTATGGGTTGTGATTACGTGTGAAACCAACCACTTGGCGCCATAAACACATAACACTGTGACTAAAGTTAAACAAGAAGCTAATATTAAAAGAAGTAACGGTGTTTTTACGCAAATATGCGCAGGTAGGAAGCAAAAGGTGAAAACAAACGTTCTGTCATTCTCCTGAGAATAACAGGCTGACTCTTAAAAAATGAGTGGCGCTTCAAACCAGGGTAATAAATTAAGACGTCTAACTGAATGGCTTTGCACTTAGCAGGGACCTAGTAAGTAGAAGGAAGAGATTCTTCTATTCGAAGGGTGAGTAGGAGGCTAAGAGCTTCGGTCAGCTGAGTATGGTGATGATGTAATGCACTATTTATAGATGAAGGAGTAATGCTGCACGACACCATTTTGCCAATCTCCCCTCTGATCGCCTGCAGTACTCTGGCCAGCCTTGGTGAGCAATGGAACGCCATCCAGCGGTCTCCGTCCACAGCCAGGGTCACACGGGGCTGCTGGGGGGACTGGACGGGACCTGGACGAGAGAAAAAGAGAATTGAAGGAGGGCTGTCTTGGACGAAAATGTCTTTGGGATCTTTTTTGGAATAAAAAGATCCCAAAGATCGTCTCGTTAATTTATTTTGTTACTCTTGCAATGTTCTGACCCCGCCTCCACCCTCTTCCCCGCCCTCTCTCCCGAGCATAGCTAGTAGAGGAGTCTCCTTTAGTACCTTAGCCCCGAGTACATGTACCACAAACTTTGAATCCGATACTTAACACCAGGCTTTCAACTTTTCTTCAAGGTCGTCGCACGTGTCGCCAACTGGGGACAAGTCAGTTCCCAAAAGCCGAGCTTTTCCTAGGTGAGAAGAACACACAGTGCCACGCAAAATTGCACTAAGGCAAATATCGTATCGAGACATATGACAAGGCATTCCCACGAATAACACAACCCTCACGCTTCGTTCCATGCTATTAACGTTTCACACGGGAATTTTTCCCTTAGCGAGACGAAAATACGCTCTATGACATGTTAGTACAAGTGTACGCACCATGACGTATTTCGTGACGTATTTCCCGCAATTCTTTTCCACACAAGCAAATCAAAGCCACAGGGTGCACCATACAACTGTCTCTGATGAACACTTGTGTAGACTTCACCTGAAGACAACAACCGGGAAACAAAACCATGATGAAAGTAAAATAGAACATGATGCATAATACCCAGACAACTTTTCGCCCCCACTGTTCCTTTTTCGCTTGGATTTCCTACATTCAGCGATACTGCCTTCATTTACAACCACTACCATCCTCCGCAGTGCCACCATTGTCACCATCGTTAATATTGACACCAACACTATCTCCACGATCCCCAACATTATCATCATCCTCATCATCGTCATCATCATTATCACCATCATCGCAGTCATCATCGTTGTCATGGCCAAAATCGTAAACCGGCATGAGGGGAGCAGGGTTGGCGCAGTGGTAAGACCACTCGCCTTCCAGTGGGCTGAGTTTGATGGTTCTCTACTCTGCTCCGAGAGGTTTTTCTCCCGGTACTCCGGTTTTCCCCTCTCCTCAAAAACCATCATTTCTTAAGTTTAATTCAATCCGGATGCAGGACCTCCCTGAAAACCACTTCGTTGAGTGGATCTTCCTGTGTAAAAATTCACGATTTATTCGACTGATTTAGTTTTTCTTTACATCATCGTCATGATCACCACTATTACTATCACTACTGTCTTCCCGCTTAACAAAGTGCAATACACCAGTATTCTCGTTACCTTATCGTGATACACAAGCCACTGGCTGAGGAACTGTCTCTCGTCAGAGTTCACCGAAGAAGGATGCAAGAAAACACGACCATCAGTTCTGCAGAAGAAAAAAAAGGACTGAAAAAGGTTGAGCTGAAATCCTAAAGAAAAGTGTATCACGCGCAGGAAGTTGCAGCACGATCAACAGGGCAGGCAATTAAAACTTGCACTGCAATGTTGGACAGCGCTCCTAATCTATGACGTCGTCGTATGAATCAATCATCCCGTCGCTTCCGTCTCACACAGCCTCTTTATTTTGGGAAGATGTGTTGGAAGAACTGGTTGTAATGAATTTCTTTTTAAGCGAAAATGCGCAGGCTCAAGTGGCTTAAACCACGATTGCTACTGCTGATTTAAAAACGACCTTTTTTCAATCTCTGAACTTGTGCTTGCCGTCCTCACAAGCTTGTTCGTTTGTCTGCTCTTACGTTTTAACCTCAAAACAATTTTTTACTTACTTTGTCCGAAAGGCGACCCTGACTCGTTTTTTTCCACACCTTCCTTTGGATTCTATGCCAAGACCAACTTTCACAGCATTAGGAAAAAGACCAGCACACACAATAGCCTGTGACAAAATACACAACAAACGCGTGATCTTGCTATTGCGTCAACTTAGTAGCATTGTGCTGTATAAGTGCGTGGCCTTTATCATCTGCTAATGTCAGCTCAAAACACCCACGATGGTTTTGGGCGCGTTTCATAGAGGTCCCTTGAGAAGAACCTCTGTGCTTTCCGGTGTACGAAAGCATCGTATTCTTAGACGAGGAATTTCACTTAAGAAGGGCTACCTCTATGGAAGCGTACAATTCGATTCTCAGTCTCCATTTCCTCAAGCGGTCAGCTGGCATCTCCTCTACAGGAGTCGTGCGGAAAACTCAACTGCCTATTCCTTGATATAGTGTTAAAGGGGTTAAACCGAGTTAAACGTGGGATATATGCGTGATTGAATTTTGAGCGCCATCTTAAGAAAGCTTTGCTGGTGTCAACAATAATTAATAACTACAGATTACCCGCTGTGAATAAGCTGCTTGTTAATAGGGTATTGGAAGAGTAAAGTAAGGTTTGGGGAGGGAATAGAGCGGTGCACGGATCCCGAATATCTCACGTTAGTCGCTCCCGTTCTGTGGGCCCAATACACAAATAAGGAGTACTATCGCACTGGATCATGGAAGAGATTAACGGCTAACCGGCATGCTTCAGGCATCCTCACCTTCACCAGCTCCAGATTTCCGCCAAAGGCATTGACCGTGTGACCACTGTGATAGCTAGAGACTAGGCCCGATAGTTCCAAAAGTCGGACAAATTGATCACGCATACCTGACAAAAACAAATGAGCATTAACGTAGTTAACCTCACCACCTGAGATACTTTCTCAGCTAGAAATCAAGGCTTGTGACAAAGGTGACGTAGAAAGTACAGTAAAGGCTCGTGCAATTTTGAGAACTTTCAAAATCACTCGTACCTATTAATCCCGAATTGTACTCTAGATCGTGCGATTTCCTATACTAATAAGTCCATCAGTTGATTTCAAGAAAAACTGGCTATTAACGTTCACCATCCTAAACAACCATAACGGCTCTTGAATGACTCCATACAAAGCACGCGCGCGAGGGGGCATTAGGGAGCTTAAGCACGCGCGTTTTTGAGACGCGAACGGCAACCGGAAGTGAGATGTTTTCCCTTTTAACTTGTCTTCACACAACTATATTTATATCGTCAAGTATCTTTTCACTATTAGAGACCCTAAATTTAAAAGTCTGGGACCGCTATTCTGGGTTGCGAAATATTCACTTCCGGTTGCCGTCCGCGTCTCAAAAACACGCGTGCTTAAGCTCCCTATTACCTCTTTTCGCGCGCGACACTGACGGAAGTAAACTGACGCGAGTTATTGAGGCGCGCGAGAGGGAGGAGAAGCGCGAGAGATTGCTCCGCGCGCGCTCGACTCAACATGTGCTCCTTCACTAGGCGAAAAGTTTGGGTGTTGTACATGACCTTTTTGACAGGTTATGTAAACAGGAAACGCTGCTCGTACGTAAGAGCTTCCTCTTCAGTGCGATTTTGCCGCCTCCGCAAACCACACCCGGTCAAAGTTGGTAGACTCAAGATGTGATTCTTACTGACAAACTGCATGTTCGTGGTCCTTGCAAAAGTTTGGAGTGTACGCTCCAACATCTTTTGCGTGACTTTCAGTTCACGGCCCTGCTAATTTATGAACTAATGTTTATGGAAAAAATAAAATCGACAAAAATGTGTTGTCAATTCCCAAAATAAAACTCCGTAACCGTTTACGTTAATCTATGTGGTAGTTTGAAGAATGAGATCATCTGCTGAAACCTTGATATGTTGGGATATTATTTGACGTTACGAAAGTGACGTCATACCAAGACGCGACCAGTCACCACAAAGCGGAATCTTGTTTACAGCTCTTGTCTCGAAAGAGATAAAACGCAATTGAGAAGCGATAACGAGATCAGCTTTTTAAAACCTTAGAATTGCTATTTTGACGAGCAGCTGGGCCAAGACTAACAGGTGAAGAAAAAGCCCGAGGAAAATTATTGAGTGCAGAAAATGGACTAAGTGGAAGTGGTAAAAATCATATTAATTGAGCTTAAAAGCCGACAGTCAGGATGCATATCATCAAAACACCCTTTCCGCTGAATTGACAATGCGCATCAAACAAAACAAAATCAGATGTAATAAACTATTTGTTGCTCCTCTCACAGTAAATAAGATGATTGACGACAAAAAATCACAAAAAGCAGACGCAACTGACTCGACGTGACCTCGATCGCCAACAAATAGACCGAATACTTGAAATTGTTTGTCAAAAAAGACAACTGAATGTCCTGCTGCTTATTTCTGAAATGTGCTAAAAAAGAATCCACTCTAATCATTAAAAAACAATGGGAATTAAACTTTCTTCCCTCACGAATTAGCATAAAATTGGTGTCAACCGAAACAAAAAAATTTTAAAGCCTCGATCGCGGATAGAGCTTTCCGGGTGATCATTATTTGATACGAGAGATATCAATTACAACATAACACCAAGAAAATGTCACAAGATTTTCCGTCTTACTCGCACTGACACATCGATTAGGCACAAAAGCCTCTGGCACTCTGCGAACACTTCAATTAGCATGGAGAATTCGACTATGGCAGACATGCTTCCAACCAAAATAACTTGCGTTTATTTGCATGAAGAATGGTACAGTACGAAGGCTACACATGTCACAAACATCATTCTAGTGGTGATGAACTTGCTAACAGCTCTCTCAGCCACTGTTGGGAATTCATTAATTCTTCTTTCCGTTTGGAGGACACCAAATTTGCGTACGCCGTCTAACATACTACTCTGCTGTCTCGCCTTCGCCGATTTCTTGGTGGGGCTGATCGTTCAACCGACCAACGCTCTTCAAATCATCTTCGAAATAAAACAAAATCTCCAAGCTTACTGCGTGGCCAAAATCCTAACCACTGGATCGCTCTCGTGGATCTGCGCCGGGGTCTCTTTCCTGGTCATCACCGCTATTTCAGTCGAGAGATTTCTTGCCATCAAGCTCCACTTGAGATACGAGAGCATAGTCACAGTCCGCCGTGTTTTGCTTGTAGTGTTAATCTTCTGGGTTATCTGTGTATCTTTAGTCATCGCCCGGCTTTTAGGAGTCTCTTACAGTGCTCTGGTTATGACGGTCGTTATTATGGATATCACATGTATTGTTATCACAGTAGCGGCGTACTTCAAGATTTACCAACAGGTTAGTTTGGAGTAATTTTATATTTATTCGTTGACTCAACTTTGACTCCATTTTCTGAAAGGGTGTAGTTTCTAAAGAAACTGGCGCTGTGTCGCTGGGGGAGTTGTACACAAAAAATTGGGTTTATTAACGGAGTTGACAATGTAAGGCCAAGTTTAAAAAAAATGTTTCTCGTCCGGATTTCTATAAAAAAGAAAGCGGGCGGGCAGTTTTTTTTGTTATTTATTATTTCCTATTGCATGCTTTCTTTACACATTATTACCTTCCCCCAGGGATACGTTGGAGCTCTTAGGTCAAATATTAATAAAACGAAACATCAGATATTGATTAAACACAAGTTTGTTTAATTTTGATACACACAAAGGGTTAACAGTGAAAATTTACATTATTTTGGTGTGTACACAGGATGCGAACTTACAAAATAAATCCTGTAAGGTGATTGTCCTATCTACTACCGACCTTGCGTACCATGTCTTTAGTATCTTAGCCTGAGTTCGAATAAGGACGCAGACAAACGCCATCTCTCTATTTTGAGTTTTCTTTGTATGAGACAGAGGAGAACTATGTACAAGGTTAAAGTAACGCCTGTTGGTTTTTGCTCATAAAAAAATAATAAAAAAGAGAGGCGGCGCTAAAAAATGAAGCGGGCGGGGACGAGAAACATGTGTTTTGTTTTTACTTGGCCTAAATTGGCCACTATACAGGGATTCTTATTTAAGATGACGTTTCGAGTGTTTCGTTTCGGGCTAACGCTCCAAATGCCAGCTTTTAGAACCCCTGTGCGGTGGTCAATTTGTACTATCAACTCCGCTGATAAAACCCAATATTTGTCTTAACTCAATTAGCCTCTTGGCCTTGCCATTATCCGCCAAATAAATTGCACCAGAAGAACTACAATGAAAGGGAAGTTCAACAGCTTTCACGCCATTGTCATGACAAGAGTCAAACGAACAGAAAAATGCACCGCACTTTAGAATAACAATTAATCAAGCTCAAAACCTAAAAAAAAAAATTCTCCACAACACAAACGATTTCATTTTCACTCAACATCTGGGACTGACCGCCTTTCTCAGCCCTCCCGAATCTGCGCAGTCACCACATACCCTTGGATCGAGCGAGCTCTGATCTGGCGACAGCGGGTGAATTTCTAATTAAACCTGATCGTTTGTCTTTTTCCAGGTCCGTACTCTGCAGAGGAAAACAAAAGACCAGATGCACTTGGCTCCTGATATCAACAGCTTCAAGCGATCCGCCATCACCATGTTGTATATAATCACCCTTTTCCTCGGCACCTTCATTCCGTTTATCACCGTACTGGTGATAAAGATGCGTCGAGGGGGTGGGCCGCGCTTGAACATCATCTACAACTTCTTTGCTACTTTTGTCTACTTCAGCTCTTCGCTGAATCCTTTCGTTTACTGTTTTCGTTTAAAGGAAATACGCATTGCCGTGTTCAAGATTCTCGGACGAAAGTACACCATTGATACGAATGGCGATGTTATTCCGGTTTCACGGACGATTTCCAATCAGAGGATCAACTATCTTAAAAACTCGCATGTGCACATATCTTCGTCAAGTGCCGACCTGCGCAACACACCTGAAACTAACGTTTGAACACGGGAAACTCGAGCCAAGGAACACAACAGAAAGGCTTTATCTGACCCAAGGGTCTGTTGATTCACAGTTGGTAAGACAGACCGACACACGAGAAGAACAAATGAGCCTAGGAGAAGACGACGTCTTCAGAACAAGAAACAAAGGTTCAAATATAAGCTGTTCGTAATTCTGAGAAACCTCCACTTTCCATCTTTCTTCCTGCAAAGAAATAGCAGAAACTGGCCATCTAAGCAAGACCACAACGCACTAAGGCAAGCCCGGTTAACCTTCGGCCGTATGGCCACATGGCAGCGAATTGCGACCAACTAGACAAGTCAACCTTACCTTTGAAGTGTTTACCTATTTTTAACAAGAAAATAACAACCAAAAACTCATCACTGACAGAAAAAGAAACATCTCACAGAATCGTTTTGTTTTACTAGTTTATCAAAGGTCAATGTATATTATTATGTGGCTGCAATAGTACGCGCGCTCGGATTGGCTGCTGAGCGGGCAAGATTTTCTTGTAATGACCGGGCATTATGAAAACACTTGCAAACACAGGTCAGTAGGTTTTTTTTTTTGAAATTTAAGTAGTTAATCTTGCCCTAAACCTTGACGCAAAAACCGTGTTTTGTGGTTACGATCGCATCGCCAGGTTCGTTTCGGTTCAGTGAACACGACCTTGAATGACCTCTTGCGCGCGGAAAATTACTTCCAGTGTTTTTATTGTATTATTTTTAAGAATAGCGCTAAAAAGGCCATATAATAAATAACTTATTAACCTCGTCCGTTCGGTCATTACAGGGAAATCTCAGACCTAAAGTGGTAATCTAAACAATATGCATTTATTTCGTTTTGCAGTCTTTTTGTATTTATTTTTTTATTTAATTGCAGAATTAAAGCATGCTTTTCTTTCACAGTTGTTTCCATATCTTACGAGTGGACGTTTTATAATGGTAATTGAACTAAGTGGAGTGCAATTTGGTCTGAAATCATACGCGTGATTTCAAAATCGAACGAGCGTGCAGCGCGAGTTCGATTTGAAATCACAAGTGGTTAATAAATAAATACGCATTAATCTAACATACCCAGTATTAATACAACAGTAAAAAGGAAGGATAAAAACCGACGCTTCGGAGTGATCATGACTCCATTGTCAAGGGTACTAACATTGCTCTAAGAATATTAAAAACCAAACTAAATGAATCAATATTGAAATAAATCAACTGTGACCAAAACAACGCCTGATCGTCAGAAAACTTACCGCTGATCATGTTGAGCGTGCCCCAATGAAGAAACCGCTGATCAACAAATTCTTTTCCACGTGACCGGCTCATGGCGTCTGCCCACTCAATGAAGGCGTTCAATAAAGCTACATGATCGCTCCTGCTGCCATGCGCGAAACCTTTGCGAGACTACCGTAAAATAGAAAACGTTGAATAAGGGATTTATTAACGACAGAGAAGTCTCACCATTCAAGCTCCCACTTGTAAAATTAAATTCTCTCTCCAAAAACAAAAAAGAAATTAATTTAGGCAACACAACTTTACCAACAACTGCACGCTACTTGGTGGAGCGCAAGCGTAGCACGGCGTCTGAACTGTTATTGCCGCCAAAACAAGAAAAAACAGTTAGTTACCTGATCAGCCTGTTCACGGCAGTTAAGAGGTGTTACAAAGGGATCTTTGTAGCTAAGACCTGCAGCGATTGTGAGCACTGGATCCAAGCACCTGAAGATGGTACCGTAAATGATCATTTTAGCAATCCGTGGTTCAACTGGCAAATACGCCATGTGTTTTCCCAGGACTGTTAGATCTTCCTTAAAAGGAAAAACGAAGAAAATAACTTCTGATATCTTCGGCTTGCTTCCAGTTGGATAGCTAGTTGAGTGTATTAGCCCGTAGTTGGTGCCTGAGAGATTTGTATTTAAAGGCCCTGGCAAACGAGGACACATTGTTGCCGACGCAAATGTTTCCGCGTTTGCCCGCGCGCGCCAACATTTGTTGCGGACACAAATTTTGTGTCAGGGAAACCAAAAATGTTTCTGATTTTGTTCAGAAACATTGTGTTCCCAACAAATGTTTCCCAGTTTGCGCAGCATGGAAACACAACATTGTTTGCGCGCCCAAGAAACATCATGAACAACAATGTGTCCTCGTTTCCCAGGGCCTTAGGGACGATGGCTCAAGACTTATCAGTGCCCAATCTTCTCGCGGCTCGCTTCGTTCGCCAATCGCTTGCTCACTGTCGTGAATTTTATCGATCTTCTTTAATGTCCCATCAAAAATACAGATTTCCAGCAAGCGAACGGGTTTCAAAACAGAACTCTACAACCACACTCCGTACAAAAAAAAAAAAAAAACATTCCTTCAACAACAAAAATACAGCGTGTTCAATGTTCACGTGATCACGTGTATCAACCGCGTGATCTGTCCACGTGCTAAGAAAAAATAATGTTCAAATACGTAACGCTAATCTAAATGTCACACAACGAACAACAAATAAACTCGCAAGCTATTCCTCTCCATGCAAATGTACTAAGATGGCCTCACTTGCAGTCGTTTTCAGAGGAGTCATGATACTCTCCTTCATACAGGGAGCAGAAGAGAAGCAGTACTAAGTAGTACACTAAATATCGCTAACCCTCTAAATGCACAAAAAAGGGCAAAATTCGCAGCACATCACCCTTACCAAACAGACACACACACCCCCCGACACACCCACACCAAGGGGTGCAATTAACTAAATAGCGGCGAGACATACAAGGTGCAGATTCCCTTTTAATCATAGCCTGTGTGGCAGGCGTTCGAAACGAAGTGAAAGGGGGAATTTGGGTGTCCTTCACACTCGCGCGCGCCCAAATTCCCTCCTTCCGCTGGCCTTCCAAATGCCTGCCACGAAAGCTACTTTAATCTGCATCTTTAGTTCTAACTGTGCTCGACCGGCATAGTTACTATCACTCCAACAAACTAACCTGACTATTCATCGCTCCAATCTCCTGTAATTCTGATACTGCACTTTGAACTGTGAATCAAATAAAATTCAATCAATGGAGGTGCCATCGTTGGCAAATGATGATGCACGGAAGTTATTCTTTGGCTCTATCAAAGAGAATTTAAAGTTCACCGAAGCTTTCAAAGCTCAGAAACTCTCCGAGAGCTGTTCTTACCGGCCATTGATGAAGGAGGGTCTAAAGCCAATGACAAAAACTCTTGAACCTTGAATGACTGATCCGAACACTGAATCTGTGAGAACAAAGCGGACTAAATCAACGAGTATTCAACTTAAATTTTCTGTCAATTCCTTTCGTAACACAGTATTTGAGTGTGCAGATAGCATCCTAGAATTCTTTAAAGCACGTTATTGCTACTAATCCATCTTTTGCTCAGAGTACTGTTTCTCGTGCTTTTCATCCACATCTGCGGATGAAATTCTTAACGATGACCACCGTTTCAACTGGAAATCAGTAGGTAATATTTTGTTATAATACTGTATCTAACGCTGCACCAGGTCTGTATTAGTCTGTGAGTAACAACTAGTAACCTCCCGTACTTTCGCATTGAGAGCTCACTATTCATATTATTTCCCAAGTCGTGGCATTGCTTGCCTATTTCAAAATATACAAACAATTTCCCCTTACCTTCGTCTGAAGGACAATTTCTTCCAGTGAAATCCTCTGCATTTCGGCAGACTGGTAAAGAGCTGCAACAGACGTTCAGACAGCTTAAATCTCAAAACTTACGGACTTAAAAGTGGACTCTTGTTAGGTTAAGAAACTTACTCATATTTTCGAACTGTTCCCTTGTAAAGAGGTTGAAGCAGAATCCCGGTTTGCAGCGCCCTGCACGGCCACGTCTCTGGACCACGCTAGCTTGGGATGTCCAGTGAGTCATTAAACATGACACCTAACAAAAACAGCAGCTTGGTTAACCTGTGCAACTAGCAGTGGTTTGTGCGCGATCAAAAGGAATTGGAAAAAAGAGAAAGATTATTTGGAGCTCTATGCACGTTCTAAGCAGTCTTCAGTTTGACCTGCCAAGTGTAGCGCTGTTTGTTATGTTGTAAAAGGAAGCTAGAACTTTAGAGCCGAAGAAGAAATCCTGAGGTGTGTAATTAAAATTTTACTCTCTGCTGCACAGATAACAGCGGCAAAAGAAAAGAAACACAAACCGAGTTAGCGTCACACCTTGTTTGCCGCATCATACATTTGCTCTTTATGATTCCCAGCATTGATCACATACACAACATCGTCAATGGTTATTGAAGTTTCTGCTATGTTGGTGGCCAGCACAACCTTACGGACGCCAACAGGAGGCCTGGACATCAAATATATCCTGGTTAATTTAGTATGCCAATCTGTAACTGTGTATGTACATCAGTCTTGTGATCATGCGCAACAACTTTCAACTTCAAACGTTCCATTTAGGCCTGGTCCTTACTAGCAATGCAAGCATGAGCGCAACTACAAAATGCAAACATAAGCACAAGCGCGAGCGCAGATATGATTTTCTAACCTATTTCCTCGCGCCAACGCAAGCACAAGAAGAGCGCAAGTTTTGTTTTTTCTTGCATTGGTCCTGCTCTTGTGCTTATATGCTTGTGTTTTGCATGTCCTCACCTGCCTTGCACTTGCGCTTTCGCTAATGCGTGGGTCGCTTGTGAGAACCAGGCTTAAGGGAGAAGTTTATCCACGGGTTATGTATTTGAAGCACGGTGCCCACATACTGAACGACCATTCAAGCTATCTCCTGTACATCAGTATAGAGATGAGATTTAGGTTTGGTATAAAATAGAGAAGTTACAGGGCCCGAGACTAACTCATTAGCTTACTAGCCCAGTGGCTAGTGCACATGTTTTCTGCTAATATTTTCACTGGCCAAAACGGCTAATGAAGCGCAAACCCTACTAGCCAAAACGGAAGTTTTACTAGTATGTGGCTAGCTGCCTACCGTTAGTCTCGAGCCCTGAGTTATAACAATCATCCTGAACAATAAAGGTATAGCTTGTCTTACCGAGAATGCTTGGAAACAAAATTATAAGGGTCCTTATGATTGACAATAGTAATAATTGATTCTTTGGCTAAACCATAGTGAACACTTACTAAGGACCATGCTCATAACAACTCACCTCTCAAACACTAATCGCTGGTTAAACATTGGAAGCATGGAATGGAGTGGAAGAACAAGGAATTGAGATTTCTGCAAAACGTTCATAAATGAGTTTCTTGGACAAAAATAACATTATATACTGCTGTTACAACTTAGTAGAATATTTTCCTTTAGTCATCAATCTAGTTATGGCAATTCTTTTGTTCTCGGTACCCTGACCCATGCCATGTAAGCCTCTGGCTTTGGCCTCCCAACGATATTCAACGTTTGTGCTAAACAAGTAGGATAAATAAAAGTATATTTCTGAGAAAGTAGTCATTTAATACAAAAGATCACAATGAAATGCTGACAATGTGGTCAGCTGACAACATAGCTATAACTGACATCAGTAAAATAATGCAGTCAGGAAGGTTTTGAACTTCAGTGCTCATGTCATAAAAAAGAGTAGTACAAATTATCAACAGAAAATTTGGTGACAGAAAGACACCACATTTGAGATCTTTTTTAGAGTTTATATCTTTTTTTGCATATGTAAACTGCTGATGTCACAAGTGTTCTATGCCATAATATGTAGAAATGCACATAACTAAATGTTTATAGTCTTAAGTTGAGCACTAGTCCCATTCCAATCACATTAGACATTTTTAAAGGCATTTTTTAACTTTTGCCTTCACAAAATTAATGTAGATAACATGGCTCTGTCAGTTTGATATTCCAAAACATTACAAACTTGATAAAACATAAAACAGAAAATTTGCAACATTGACTCACATGTACATCATGTATTTTGGATAACAGCACATCATGGACAACAGCAATCTCATCCCATCCAGCCAAAAAACACAAAATAGCCCCCTATCATGCAGACAAAGCCACTAAAATCAATAACAGTGCACAGGTGACATAACAAACTAGAGTTTTCATGAAATTGCTACAGTAGGAAGATTCGTATTGGTAAGCAGATGAGCAACCCTATGTAACCTTTTACTTTAAGACTGGAAAGAAAAGAAGATAGGTCTCAGAATCTAATAAAATGCCTGTTTAATACTCTACGGTGTGGTTACTTTTACCCTATCTTGATACATCTGTGAAGGAACTAAATACGAAATACAGTTACACTGAATTTATCATTTGATGTCTCTTGAGTGTGAATGATTACTAACTTGCTCCTTGTGATGACTGACTGACTGACTGACTGATTCATTTAATTGATTGCTTAATACATTATTTGCCTGGTTGGTTTCATGAATGATGGATTAATTGGGGAAAGGAAGCTTTTATGCCTTGTTTATACATTGTACCTCAGGATAGTTCCTGCATACATGCAGAACAGTTTCACTGACAAGTTCAGCATCAGCCTCTGCATTGAATGTGTTGCTTTGTACCTGAAAACAATTCAACGATCTTGATAGCTACTAACCTGAAAACATTAGGACAGCATAGAATTGTGCATTCATGAAATAATTCAAGATGACACTTAAAGCAACTGATTAGTAGGAACTTTTGAATGAAGGTAACAACAGTTTTAAAACATTAATCAACACCCCAGCTCCAGGAATATTCCAACTGAATTAAATAATTACTGTAATGAAACGACTATGTGAACCAACCAACAATAAATCAAATTTATGTTAGGTTTCATTCTTGGTATCAAATTCAAAAGGCAATATTCCTTGATGACAACAATGAATAGCTAGACAGATTTTCACTAGAAACTAACCACATTTACAATCCTTTAGACGTTAACTTCTCTGTTTAACTGAACAACACATTTTTATATATCAATGGCAACATGAAAAAGAATAATTGATATTTTTATCTGCAAACTTTACACAGGTCATTTTCAACTTGATAAGAAAACATCTGCTCTGCACCCCACCAGCCTAGCAAAAGACATTTTGGAGTACTCAACATAAGAGCTAAACCAGCCAATTCTGGTTTTGTGTGAGGCAGCTCTAACACTTCCAAAACACTAAAGTATAAACAAAAATGTTGTAACAGTGAAGATGCATATATTATGCTTCTTTTCACACAAAAACCAATTTTAATGTAAGTTTAACCACTCCACTAAGAAAATATCTTTTATTCTATCTAGGTTTACAAGTCACAACCTTGAATATTTCTACTTAGGTAACACAAGCATCTCCTAGTCCTCAAGCACAAAGCTCACTATGTAGTACTTTTCTAAATATACCTTGATTATTGAAAGGCTGCAGTTTACACACCACGGCAATTGAGTTGTCATAAAACCTGGGCTGGGGTGTTGAAATAGAACACAGTTTTATAAATATGTAGCAGGTAACAATAGTAACATTAAATACAGCTGTACCATTTATATTAATTTTGCTTAAAAAGTAGAGTCTGAGCAGTGAAGGCTGTGTGAGAATTGAAACAAAAACGTTAAGAATGGAGAGAAGACCTCCTTTCCAAGATCTGTTTTTCTGCATAAAATTGTTTCCAGACAAATGTGATTCTCTGTTTTAGGTAAAATCCAATTACTATTAAGTTGACAATGACTTCAATGACACTCAGTTTGTTGTATGACTAAATGGCCACATTTATCTTGTTACGTACAGTGTATGACACACTTCTTTGCACATGCACATAAAAATTCTAAATTATTCAATAATCTATCATGTTACTTAAATCACCCATAACTCCCAGAGTGCAAACACAGTCCATCATAAATTATTTGTAAGAGAGAGGGAGAAAGAGGAGGTTGGAACATGGTGAATGACAAGTTACAAAAAACAGTTTTCATTGATAAATCATTTCTTAATCATAACGATGAAGGATAAAAAACCTTTGGAACTGTGTTATCTGGCTTGAATCTCTTGCTCTGAAATGGGCCAGGAACTGACGATGGCATTCCACCCAACATTTGATGAATATCAGGAAGAAAATACTCTGTGACAGAATGGGTGAACCCAGGAATGGTCAAACTAGGACATCTGCAGATCAAAGTTAAACAAAATAATCAGAATAATGTTGTTCAGTAGCACAAGAATGTATTATTGCCTTCTGTTACAGAGTGGGAAAATACCAGAAATGGTACATCATAACAAGGAAGCTATACCAGTGCTGGAATTAATTATTTTTATTCTTTAACAGGATGTGTCCTTTCAAATCTTCCTTTTGGTTGGACATTTTACCAATTTGACTCGACATAAATTAGCACAACACAGTTGAATACAGACTTTTGAAAACTGTATTTAAACTTGTTTGGACATCATGTAATGTGAAATTGGCTGGATATTTTAAAACTTTGGTCGGACAATGTCCGATGACTGACTGTTGTTTCCAGCACGGTATACTGTATCAAAAAAAAAACAACTACCAGTTATAGAATATCAGACAGTTGATTTCTGTTACACAAGAGATGAACACACGAAGGAACAGCCTGGGGCAGCCATGGGCTAAAAAAGAAACTGGACTAAGACTGTTGCAGCCATAGTTAACAAAAAAGATAAATTAAAACAATCTATTAATAAGTGAACAACCATTTCAGTCCTTTCAATACGCATGACCAAAACTGTTGGATGGAAGTTGGCCTCTTGAACAAAGATTCTACCGACACAACGTTGGTTTTTGTTGTTGCCAAAAAAAAAGCCTTGTCCACTGATAACCTTTTAAGTTACTCAATACTTATTGAAAGTGCTGTGTTTTATGTACGTAGTCTAAGTAGTTACTAATAATTTTAAAATCCTTGTCAAAATGGGTTGTAGGGTATAGGCTCAATTTAACATTTTGCAGGACTGTGCTATCAACTGGCAAGGCAGTTTGTTAAGAGAGAAAGAGCTCTTTCTATATTCTCATGAACACAACCAAGAGAGCACTCAACACGACCCTACTGTACATCAAATCAGTAAGTACATACCCATTAAAGTACTGAGAGAACCTCTCTGAGTTGACTGTTGCACTCATCACAACAACCTTAACATGATGATTCTTGCCAAGCAATCTTTGTAGGAGGATCAGCAAGAAATCTGTGTTAATGTCTCGTTCATGTACCTCGTCAACAATTACATGACTGACACCTGTCAATTAAAGCAATTGCATGAGATTTACAGGCCTACAGTGTATCAGGTAGATTAACAGATTAACTACCTTCACAGC
The DNA here is from genome assembly GCA_948470475.1 of Galaxea fascicularis. Lineage (NCBI taxonomy): Eukaryota > Metazoa > Cnidaria > Anthozoa > Scleractinia > Euphylliidae > Galaxea > Galaxea fascicularis. Next base: position 26,851,887 of record OX419343.1, on the reverse strand, counting down.
ATGGGATGTACACTGTATGCCTAAAAATTCTTACAACTGGCTTATTATAAAAGAAGGTAGATCAACAAGGAGAGTGATGATGATGACAATGATGGAAACCATGTTGACAGTGATGATGATACCAAAGTCAGTGCTGGTTTGGCAACTATACAAACCAAAACTAAAGGCAAATATTATTAACAAAACCTAGCTATATATCACCACATTTACTGCATGTGTAGGTACCTTGTAAAAGAGCATTGGTCTGCATCCTTCTCAGTAGAATCCCTGTAGTGCAAAACAATATGCGACCCCATTGTGTTGGGGGTGTCCCCTCCAGTCTCACCTGTAGCAAAAACAACACTTACACATGGTTGTTGCTTTAATACCAGTTACTAATTGGTCATACTCACTTTTTTGGTTTACAGGTGGGATACAACAAAGTCAACATACCAGCCTAAACAGCATTGAGGTGTCTACAGCTGTAAATGTATAATTATTTAAAAAACTATTATTATTATTAATATTCTCAACATCTCTTGTGATTAATACCTGATAGCCAATGCTCCTTCCCAGGACCTCTCCTCTTTCCCAGGCCACTCTCTCTGCAATTGACATTGCTACTATTCGACGTGGCTACAAAAATAGAGATTATAGTTGTTTGAGTCAATAACGTCATCACACAGGAAAAACTTGAACAAGGCACTTAATGATTGCGTTTTAGTCAGAAAATTTGAAGTGGAAAAGTTTGTGGCTGTTTATTACATGTACCTGTGTGACAACAATGTTGCAAGTTGATCCTTTACCATTTTGTATAGCATGATCCAGAATGTACTGAGGGATCTAATATAAATGAATAAGAAGGACAATATGCTGCAAACCATACCAGCTCCAATTTATTGACTCTCATGTTAGCAAAAACATAACACTGTGATATTAATGATAAATGGTGATATCTGCCTTCTTCAGATACTCATAAAGATACTCATAACCATCATCAATCATCTGTTTTCAGTTGCCCTGACCTGTGTAGTTTTCCCACACCCTGTTTCTCCAGACAACACAACTACTTGGTTTGCTTCAATTAAATCAATGATCTTTTCCCTAGAGAAAGAAAACAACAATTATTATGCAATGGTATTTATATTGTGTGAATTCTGCATGTCTTGCTTGGATTATTTTAACAATGAAAGACCTATAGCAAGAAAATGTGCTACAGCTGAATGGCATGTGTTCTTACAAATTTAATCTTTGTTGTCATGAAGCTATACCAACTCTAATCCAAATGCGAATGAATGGTGCATGAAATAACATGTTTGCCTCCTGGCCATTTACCGTCTTCCTCTGCAGACAACCATCTCAGATGATTGATTGACATTTAGTCCAGTCATGGCTGGTGCTGGACAGCAACATTAACACCTAGAAAACAACACACAACTTGATGAGCTCCCTACCTGTGCTCTGCAACAGGCAATTTTTTTGTCTCTTCACTACACCATGAAAGTCTTGACTCCAACATTCTTTGTTGATGTGTGCGTTCCTGTAACAACTGTTCATTCAGTTTTGCATGTTCTTCTGTTGACAATTCCTTCCAAGGTAACCCATTAAAAATATCTTTTACATCCGAGGTAGCTGTAGCATTTGTAAAAGCAGAGGTTTGATTGTCTTCAGCCACTTTTTTGTCTGATGATCCATGAGGCACGTTCCAGTTGGAAAAATCTGTGTCTGGAATCTCAGGATCTTGCCAAAATTTCATATCATTGCTTGTTTCTACAGCAGAAATATTATCAGATGACTGTGTTTGCAATTTCCTTGAAGCCTCATCTGTAGCGGCAGTGCCTGATATACACTGTTTATCAAATGCAGGTTGGGTTTGGTTCCTGTACAATTGTTGACTGAGAATAGAATTCTTTAGTAAAAATGACTCCACCTTTGACAATCTATCATCATCGACATAAATCCACTTAGGTTCATCCTTGCTCTGCACTGCTTCCTTCTTAATGACAGTAGCTGAACTTATATTTATCACTCCAAGTTTCTATTTAACAAAAAACAGGCAAATGTATTAATTCACAGTACAACTACTACCATAATACACTGTATGACATCATAATATGTAATCAAGAAATGAGCAATGAAGGTTGATGCCTGGATTATCAAGGGTATTTACTCTTAGCAGGCAGCCTCAAGATTGAATAAAACCCCAATGGATTTCCGTGCTACAGTGTTATACCTGCCAACTTTTTTTGAGTCAAATACGTGAGATTTTCATCTCCTTATGGCCAGAATTTCTGAAAAATGTTTCAGCGACTTCAGACAATTTCCCAAAGACGTCTGAATGCTACTGAAGATGTTCCAATGGCTTCCAAACACTTCCAAAGCTATTTGAGACTTTTCCAGTGGCTTTCCAACGTAATGAAGACATTTCAAAGCTTTTGTAATGGGTAATGATATTTTAGCACATTCTGATGCAGTTAAGACCTCATCATTAAGCATTGTTTCTTGGAACATTTACGGGAAATGTTCAACTGAATTTTTGTTGTTAATGTGTTAAAGAACAAGTCATCCGGACTTCTATTACTCAGGAATGAGAAATTGTCCTCAATGTGTGAGATTGACGTCTTTGGTCCGTACACGTGACACTCACCCATAATGCGTGAGAGTTGGCAGGTATACAGGATGTATAGAACCAGATTCTGGAGCATGATTTGATGGTCATGATTCAACCATCACAATTTTACTGAGAGGTTACCAAACAGTAAACAAAGCAGTTGTTGAATATATAGACCTTGTCATGGTTTCCAAAGCTATCTTAACAGGTAGGCAAACACTTCGGAAATAACAGTGTTTATATGGAACTCCGATGTCACATAACTTGTAAAAGCCTTGAATCTACAGTTGACTCTCAATAACTCAGACCTTCAAGGGGAACGAGAATAATTATGTTCGACTTAGCAGGAGTTTGACTTACTGAGGGTAATATTAAAGAGAAAATGACCTGAAGAAAAAAATAGATCACTTTGAGTTATCGGAAGGATGGAGTTATCAAGGGTTTGAGTTATTGGGAGTCAACTGAAGTTACTAGCCAAAGGATTTTAATGTGAAAATCTGAGGTTCCTAACTGCTCTAAAATTTGCCCAGTGGTATTATTAATTTCTCATACATTGTCTGTAATTTTTCCCATGCGTGGGAAAAATCCCACCACGCAAATTTTAGAGCAGTTAGGAACCTCTGATTTTCAGTTCACCTTGCCAAGTTGCCTTCACAACTAATCTGAGAATTTTTGCTGGAACAAAGGCAGTACTAGTGAAAAGCCAATTTACTGTTTCCTTTATCCAACTCCAGCTTACAACGTTGGTGATACATGTATATTACTCACCATATCAAATCTCCTTGGAGAAACTGCATGCATGTTTTCAAATGTCCATCAACCACTACAGCCACACTGTACCACTGTCTTTGTTTACTACTTGGCAACCTCTTGATCGAAATTATATATTATAATACAATATTGAAAATGCACAAGCTTGATATTTTGGGAGCTTCCACACCATTGAATAACAATAGTAATGCAATATGCCTTGTTCTTCACAGACACATGTACAGTGTTAATGTGTTAATGTGGTGGCCGCTTACTTTGCAGTTAATCTCTTGCATGCATCAGCTGTTCATGTACTTAGGCCATTCCATTTAATATCCACCCCCCCCCCCCGCCCCCCTATGGTTGAGGTTGCCAAGAATTTTCCCCTTTAAGAAAAGAAGATCAAAATGCCAACACAATACCCCACCCCCCCTCAGAAATAAGCCAAATTCTGTACTTCCCCTCAGAAAAAATCCCAAGTTCAAAGGATGCCGACTAGCTCACCTCCTCAGAAATGACTTTGCCCTGTGGTTATTAAATGGAATGGCCCCTTGCTAGCTGTATGTTTATTTTTAACAACTGTTCTATAGATCGGTAGAAATGAGGAAGGGTGACCTTATGTTAGTTTCTTACCTCCAGCTCAATGCAAGCAATCGCCGCGACATTTTTTTCCGCTTCCTTTTTCGAGGGCCCTTCGCCACAAAACGACAGTTCCATTGGCCATGGTATTCTCACTGTAGCTTGCCAAAACTTACCCTGCACCTCTTTACTATCAAACCTCAATGAGTGCCCTTTCAAAGCACCTTGAAGGACATTGTGAAGTCTTTCCTTTGCGTTAGGAAATCTCTGTGAGGCTTCAAAACCAACGCAAATATGAGCAGGCTTTTTCACAGCTGTGTTTTGGCGTGAAACTGTTTTCGTGGGTGGTTTGACGTCTTGCAGGGGACCCCCGCCAATAACAAAATCTGAAGAAAATGGTGGACGCGGTCTATTACTGAACCCAACGGGAGGCGGACGGATCAATCGGGGAGGAGGTCTTCCCCGAAAAGGAGGATATCGCGGCTGTAAATTGTTGCCTCTTGGCTGGTGAAACCCTCTGGAATACGCCATTTTGAATTTTCAGCTGTACAGCGCATGCGCAAGCTGACACATTTTTTCAATCACGCAATCCATAAGCAGTGTCACGCAGCAAATTTGCAACTACTGTCACGTTGTGTGCGTGATTAAAAGTTTAACTCTGAAACAGGGAGTGAGGGAACCGCTCCTGCCTCTTCAACTGAGGCTAGGGGGATGACACTAAAAATGCTTAAAATGCATCTAACTCCATTGAATTCATAAGACTTAAATTCCGTTGTTTTCCTGCGAGGTCCGCAAACTGTTGCTGACCACTCTTATCCTGTGAAAAAGTTCTTTTCATTTTTTGGAAATGTATTTCACTTAATTTATTATTTTTTCTACAAAAAGTGAGGGGTGGGCTGTCACCCCTCTGACCACTCCCCCTTCACAGTCCCTGAAGAAGGGAATTTCCTATGAATCCCATTCCACAAAAGTTTTGTATGGCCAAGTATAACCAGGGAAAAATTTGCACACATACTTTTATGCCATGGTAGAGATAGGATGACACCAGTAAATGGGGTGAGGTTTAGCAATTACTTTCTCAAGTAACATAACTTTTAAAAAAATATATCTTTTTTATTCCATTCAAAAATGAATTACTATGAAAATCAATTGAGTGACTTTATATTAAAAATTCACATTTACTTGCTGATCCACAGCATCAAAAACTATAAACCATCTTTCATTAATTTGTATAGTATAGTAAATGTTAATATACAACTGAGATGCTTTACCAGACACCTACCACCACTGACAGCTATTAGTTTCAGTTAATGACTATCAGTTTGGATAGTACAAAGTCCAGTAAAGATCACTCACAAGGCCACTTGATTTCCCTGGAAAGGTGACAAGTATGTTTATCATCTCTCCACAATACCTTGTTTTGATATTATTGACCCTTTGCAGTTAGTGATTATGTGGTAGAAACACCACCTTGCAAGAGAGCAAAGTATCACCTATGATATCCAAAACAAAGCAACTTAATTTAAATTTTCTTTGTTTTGTATGTCCCAGTGCATAATTGCTCTCCAACAAGGTGTTTTTTTGTACAATGTGTCCACTAACTGCGAAGGGCAAAGCTATATGATGCTCATTAAAGGTACCTTTTACACAACTAGGTTTGGCAATTATTGAAATAACTTGTTACTGTGTATTAATTAGTGCTTTCTAGTCTGTGATATTGATGTGGATATGAAAATATTGTAAAATAGTATTGAACCAAGGACGACATTGAGCCACAACAATATTTAGAAATGAAGGTTACAACATTACCACATATTCTAAAATGAAATAAATTATCTTTTTCTGGTCACAAATCAGTACAAATCAGTAACTTAGCTGTTCATTGTTACTTAAACACTTAAGCTAAGTGGAGTGTTTTTGATACAATAATAATTATTATGGAATTTTGCTAGTAACAAATATGTGCACCTAACAAAAATGCCCCCCCGCCCCTTGCCTACTTTATATTGCCATCAAGTATGTTGCTATCAAAGGCATAAAAACAGTGAAAAAATCTGTGAAAGTTTGGAAGATGTAGACCAGGGCTGGCAAGATGAGCCAAAGATATTATTCATGCAGGGTTGTCATTAAGGGCCAGGGGCCAGGGATTTTCCCCTTGTATTTTGAGGTATATCCCTGGCTAATTTGACATAAGACCAGCATGTTGACTTCCCTACAGCAATTTCAATCCCCAGCTATTTTTTTGTATATCTCCACCTACTTCAAAAATTAGTGACAGCCCTGTACATGATGGCATTAAATCAGCTTGGGAGTTTCAAGGACTAAATAAAATACACACAATTCAGGTCTAACAATTCACTCATGTTTACACCTACACAACTCAGAGATCAAGTAATTAATAATTATATAAACATCATGCACCCCATCATTTCTTTTGCTCAACTTTGGAAATGATTCCAACAAGATTGCAACACCCAAATAGATATCAAGTCTCCAGCTTTTGGACTCTCCAGCTGTGCTAGCAAAGTCTCCAGCCCAGGAACATCCTCTACTTGCCATAAAATACGGTTAATCAGTTTTGAAATATATATCAAATATAGTCTGTTCCATGAAACAGATTTTTTAAACAAAAAAAGGAAGCCAAAAACAAAGTACTGTTCCGGACAGTATCTACACATAGGTTCAGATTAGTTTTTGCAAATGCCTGACTTGGACTGTCAAGTTGTCATTTTTTACATTTTGCTGAAACTGTACAGTCAAATGAACTCAGAATACAGAAAAAGTGGTCAGAGAAATCAGATTATAGAAAATGTTCTGGGGGGGATGGGAGGCATCCCAGAGACCCCCCCCCTCATAGGCTCACACCAATGGCACTCGCTTCAGTCTCCAGCCACACAGTTGAGGAAACTTGGCATCTATGCACCTGTATAGACTCAGATCCCCTGCTTCTCTTTGTTGTTTGCATCTAGTCTTGTAAATCTTGACAGTCAGCGCAGTTAGTCATCACAGACTCCTGATAGAGTTCCACTTGAATGGTGCTGTGAAAAATACGAAACTCATTCTTCAATTTTTGGTTTGCTATGTTGAGCACTTTCTGAGAGTCATGTCCATGTTCTGAAAAAAAGAAAACAGTTTTTGACTCAGACACTGAGGTTAAAGATGTACACAAAAAAGGTAATGTCCAAAAACTCATTACACATTACAAAGTTAATGTCTGTATACTAAAACGGTGGGCACAGTAAAGCAAACCACTTCCCTCATTTCTGCCTTCTTTTTAACAGTACAATTAACTTCACAAAGCCCATAGCAAATTGGCAAAGATCATTCACACATACCTATGGCCAAGTGAACGGCTAAGGCAGCTTTATTGACTGTGAGTGACCAGATGTGTAAACTGTGAGCAGCCACAACACCTTCAATGCTCTCCAATGCCAACTTCACATTATTATACTTTATGTCTTTTGGCGTCCCTGGTCACAAAGAAAATGAATTACAGTTGAACCCCATTGTTTCGAACTCAGATATTTCAAATTCCCCACCATTTTGAACTAACTTTTGTTTCCTTGATTCAACCCTTTCGTTTCGAAGTTTAATTGAAAAGGTGGTTGACATTATTACATCAGACGCTGTCAAAACACAATAGGACAATATTATTGTCTTTGTCCATTCTTTGTCCATTGTCCACAATTCAAATTGCACAATCTGCCAGTGGTCATTAAATAGTGTAGAGTTTTATGATGTTAAATATTTTGGGGAATGCCTATAGAATGATGTTCCTCAGAAAAACAAAAAACAATGAAAATACAGCATACATTTAGCAGGGTTTTCAATAAGAATCAGAGTAGGTGGCAAAAGTTTACGAGTAGGTGGAGAAAATACAATTTTGTTCCATGCTATTCATAACATTTGAGGTAAGTTGTTAATCAAAGTAGGCGGCGAAATCATGCGAAGTAGACGGCGCGTTTCGCCGGCTGCCGGCCCTTATTGAAACCACTGATTTAGTGTTTTTAATGCTGAACCAGTCATTTCAAACCTCTGCTAATTCGAACTGTTTTTTCTTTCCCTTGCGACTTCAAATTAACATTGTTCAACTGTATGTTGCTCTGTAAAAAATGCCAGAACACACAGCAACTTAACTCTTTTAACCCTAACAGTGATCAGCATCAAATTTCTCCTTGTAATATCAGTACTTTATAAAACAGAGTGGTCACAAGAATTGAGGACAGGATCACACAACATGAATTTGCTCGATATTTTAACAACTTCTGCTCACTACCTCTGTAGGAAGTGTGTAAGGGCAACAAAAGAGAATTTATATTTTGATCTTAGTGTTTAAAGGATTAAAATCTACAGTTCAATAATATATTAAAAAACATACTGCTGCTAGTTACCTTCCATAAGTACATGGACTGTCTCGCGAAGTATATTCAGTGTTGTTATGAGAACCAGCAGTGAGAAGACAAACGTGCAAACTGGATCAGCGAGTTTCCACTCTGGCTGTTCAAAATATAATTATTTATTGAAGACAAACATAAGATATCTACAATGCAAAAACACTGAACCATCTTGCACTGAGCAGCATAATATACCACTTCCAAAGGGAAAGTACTACTCAATTAAAGGTAACACTTTTGGATTTCTACAGTCTCAAATATTTAGTATAACCACTTTGGTGCAACAGGAAAGCACTGCTCAATACCCTTTCACTTGAAAGGTCATTAACTCTCACATATATACTTTATTATAAAATGTTTGAAGAGTTACGCGCACTGTGATTGGTCGAATTGAGTTCATTATATCCCGATAAAGCACGCGCTCTACGTCACACGCGTGCACTGTTGAGTTATAATGCACGCTGCCTACGTCACAAGCTCGTGCGCGAGCAAATAGGTATGAAAGCTCACTTAAATCTCCGGGACATTTTATAAAAGAAATAAAAAACTTGTTCCTCGTACTTTGTTGAGTTATATAAGCACTTGGGAATTTTTTAGAACACTCGAGAAGTGCCAGAAGCACTCGCCTTCAGCTCGTGCTTCTCTAGGCACTTCTCTCATGTTCTTAAAAATTCCCGCGTGCTTATATAACTCAACAATGCACTTGGCGCGTTTTTTATTACTTTATTATATGGCTTGTGCTTGTAGCCAATACAGCACGTGGCCTGATTGGCTAACTGCTATGGCATTATTCTACTGTAATGCCCACAGGCTGATTAAAAATAATGAAAGAACATTTTAACACAAGTTATTAATCTCTAACATTTGATCTTTAAGGGAAAATCTCAAACATCAGTCTTGCTGCATTGACCTTACTATTGCTTGATCAATATGGCAAGGCCTCAGTTTGATATTTTCCCATAAAGACCTCACTCTCTGTTAGTAAGCAGTAAACAATCATGAGGAGCAAAACATGCCGTGTTGAATTACCTTGAATTTAATAATATATGCAGCAATCAGGACACCAACACTTTGAACTATGTCTCCTAAAACATGAATAAATGCTGCTCGTACATTGATGTTCTGTTTTTCTGTGCTACTTCTTGCTAGTCTGATGCTCCTCGATATCCTACTTGTTGAAACAGCACTTTCTTTGTCATGGCTGTGACCATGGCTGTGACCATGGCTGTGGCCATGGCTGTGACCATGGCTGTGACCCCCTCCAAGACCATGGCTGTGATTATGACCAATGCCTGTCTGGTGAAGAATTATACCTAACCTGGTAAAAAAAAAGGAAATAATAATTAGAAACAACAAAGGGTTATAATGAGCACAAGGGCTGCTCACAAAGGCAGTTTTCTGCATTCTTGGGCAATTCTGGTCTGACAGATGGCAGAAATCTGCCGCCTTTCAGCTCCTAATGACAACCTTGCAACCACATATAATCAGGGTTGTAAGAAAGTTTTGAAGTGGGTGGCTATTCCGTCATCGCAATACATGTATCTTACACCAAGCCATGACTAAAAAAATCAGAGGAATATCACAGCATGATAGCTGGCCAGGAACTCAAGGTCATGGTGATTTTCATAAGCTGCTGGCTACTTATGACAATCCTGATAATAAGGCCCCATCCATATGTATCCATTTAAGTTCATAAAAGGGTATTTATCAGTGTGTTTAGGCCTCCCATCCACACGTAAACAATGACAGTAAACAATCTCTGTAAATGTATCTTGTCAAAAATAGCTGCCATTGTGGATAAATTTGTGAATGCACAACACAACACGTTTATCTACTATTGTGTGGACAACACAACTTATAAATGCTTATGTTTACACATTCTCAGTCAAGATTTCATGGCAATTCTGGTTCCCAGGCAGCCTTGTTTAATTCTTTAGTTATACATTTACCACTTTTCTATGTTTACGTGTAGATAGCCATAAACAACATGTTTAGGTGTGGACAGAAAACTTTGTATATGTTTACGAGCATTAACATATACATGTGGCCCAAGCTATTGTACACCTAACAGTAAACAATGTTAATAATGCATAGGATACACACTCACAAGATGTTCACTCCTAACCCGATCCCTGCTGTGATAAGCATAATATCAGCATTTATTTCAAAGTCTCTGGTTATTACTCTCAGCACAGCAAGATAAACCAGGACACCAGTTAAAACCCAGATGATAAGTACTGATACCAGAGCACCTAAAACCTCTGAAAAAACAAAGAATGAATTAGATATTCAAACTGATATACCAAATCACTTATCTGAAGGTTACGTCTGTATGGTGAGTAATAAATTTAAAATAATTAAGAAATAAGAAGAAACAGAGTAATAATGATCAGACTCCAAATGAATTAACAACTTCCTTTCAAATATTTTGGTCACTATGGAGAAAGGAAATTGCCTACACAGTGAGTACACTGTGTGAGTAATTATTACTACTGTCTTTCATACAGAGAAAATCCACCCACAAAAAAGATCTTCAGACTTCTTTCGATAACTTATGTCACACCATTTCCTGGAGCCCAATGGCCCTTTGCAACATTGTCCAGGACTTTGCCAGACTGCAATACAATTTTTTATGTGGAATCAACAGATGCCCCATAATAATAATAAAGCCAGACCGCAGTGCACTACATCCTCTAC
>OX419343.1:26823377-26835877 GCA_948470475.1 Galaxea fascicularis | reverse complement strand
TGATTCAGACATCGAACTTAACTATTCGTTTTACAGCCGTTCCTAATACATGCTATTAAATACGTTCATAGGTCAGTTGGTTAGAGCGTCGCCGCCAGGTCTAGGGTTCAAACCCCGTTGAAGTCCTGATTTTTTTTTCTTTTCAGTCCTCTTGACCCAATTGCATAAATTGCGTCAACGTGCCATTTGGCGTCTCATATTTCCACAAACTTGCGACGGATTCTTATGAAACCTCGCATATTTACTAAATTTGTCATGGTAAATCGATCTATGGAGGTTGTTTTTTGTTTGTATGAAAAATACGAAAACTTGTTATTTTGCGTGACATCGTCAAAGTACGGTGGCCCATATCTGCAAACACAGCAAACAATTCTTCAAGCACAACAAAATATTCTTAAAACACAACACACAAATTTCGGAACACAACTCAATGTTATCGAAACACGACACAATGTTATCCTATCCAAAACACATTACAATTTTCTCGAAACGCAACAAAATATTTGCGAAACACAACACAATATTTGTGAAACGCAACACAATATTTGCGAAACACAACACAGTGTTTCTAAAACACAACACAATATTTGCGAAACACAACATAGTATTTGTGAAACACAACACAATATTTGCGAAACACAACACAGTATTTCCGAAACACAACACAATATTTGTGAAACACAATGAATGAGTTGCCAGTAATCGGATCCGTGTCCTATGCGCATAGGATTCTGGGATCGCCAGAGGGCAAACATTGCCAGTCGCTAAAGGAAAGCCGGAGTGTATGGCGAAAAGTTATTTCGACGTCCATATGAACGATTTTCGAGAGAGATCAACGCTTTTTCGCCGCTGTTTTATCAGAAATGGATTTGGGCAATGTTGATACGTGGAAAGTGTTAGTTTTTGTTTAAACTAGAGGCCGTAATGGCCTTCACTCGGGCTTTTCGAGTGGCAAATCGATGTTGTGGATGATTTCCGCACAGCCTAATTAATATATAAAATTATACGTGTATTTTGTGACTCAAACTCGATTCGTTAAAGCATTGGGCTGCCTGTGTGCGTGTGTGCCAGCGGAAATAAACACGACAGGACCGTGGGAACACAAACAATCTTAGTTTCCTGCTTTTCTGTGACAGACTTTTTAGCTTTTTCACTGGTATCCTACTGGGCTCGCGATCACAACGTTGATGGCACATGGCATTCACGGTTGTCGTTAAAATACACAAACTTAGCATAATGAGATCTGAATTCCTTTCTATATTTTATTTTCACTAAGGCATCACGTTGATCATGTACAGATAACTGCATTGCCTTCTCAAATACCTCGCATTTTTCAAGTACATGATCCGACATTTGTGTTGATAAAACTGATAAACTTACACATTCATGTAGAACACGCGAAGGTACAAGATTACACATAAAACTAACACACTACACAGACTTGATACAGCTGATAATCCACAATCTAAAGTGTACAAAAGAAATGAAATACTGGTGACAATAGCCATAAAAGTAAAAACGTTGCTTGCATCTTCGCTTCGATGCGTGGGGTCTTCATCACCCAACATGGACGCTTTCCTGTTGCTGTTGTTACTACTGTTCGTCTTTGTACCTCTAATCTCATCATCAACGGGTATCTCAGTTGTATTCGCCAGCACCTAAACTGTTCGTCTCAAAGTTTCCACTCAAGTCAAAGCCTTTGTGCACTTTTTGTACTCATTGATAGCTCATTCAGCTCATTTGATCTCATAATATTTTTCACATTTGCTTCGCGGAACGAACCGTTTCGAGATGTACGCTCACCATCATCATTTAGTGTGGGTCTACCGCGAACGGCGGGTGCAATTGTAAGTGGTTTGAGCGTATTAGATACGACACCGTTTGCCATAGCTGTAGACATAAACTTTTTCCTTTGAAAATCCGTCGAGGGATCCACAGTTGCTTTGTGCCTTGCTTTTCCACAGACAAGACAAGCGTAAACAAAACGTAAACAGGTTTTTATCGGGTTTTACCGGTTCATCGTTAGCGCCTGCGCAAATACGCCGGAAATGAGGTTTGTAGAGAACAACGAAAAAAAAGAAAAACGGACGACAGATTTAGACTCGGGCCTTCCACAGGAAGCCCGAGTAATAACCGTCAAATATAGGATAAAATCTACCGATAAACATTCTTGCTTGCGTAAGGTTTATTGTGAAATTGACCTCGCGTAATGGTCACGAAGTATTGCAAAATTAGGTATAAATCGGGAGGAAATGACTCTATTAACTCTATAAAGCCTTTTCAGTTGTATTTGCGTGTGTACAGGCTACGTTTAGCTTATTTCTAAGCTCATTAATACAAATAATATTGGAAATATGCCCAGTGGTGATCATTGTGCTGTCTGGGGTTGTGACAACGATCGAAGGTACCCAGAAAAGCAAAACAGATTCTACTCGCCCAGGGATAATGAAGATGTTTTTTGTGGGCTAGAGCTATTAATCGTGATCAATTCAATTTAAAACGAGTACGATGGTCTGTTCAAATTATTTTGTACAAGGTTATAGAACCGTTTGAATGCCCTACGTACACCAACTTTGTGCATGAGAGGGTACGATTGTGGGGTAAACCCCAAAGACTTGCTCCAAAGATCAGATCTACAGAGAGCAATAAGAAAAAGTGAAGAAAGAGAAAGCATAGTGGTAGTGCAGATGAAAATATATACACAGTTTCTGCCCAAGTTCCTGTGATCTTGCTGTTCTTGACATGTTCCTCCGCAGATTTCGAAGAGAAGAGTAGTGGTTTTTTCTCAATCAAACTAGAGTTTAACCTACGAATTTCCTCATGTTTGTTATCGCTTATTTCATCCCTCCAAAGAGCAACAGTTCGGTAAAAACGATTTCCATCACCTCTGACAACCACTTCTCTCCTTTGAGGAGGTAAATTTCCAAAAGCCATAATTTGTTTGTGGAAGACATGACTAATAAGAAAACAGCCCGTACACATATAAATAAAACTGAAAAGACTTTATTTAGTCATTTCCTCCCGATTTATACCTAACTTTGCAATATTTCGTGACCATTACGCGAGGTCAATTTCACAATAAACCTTACGCAAGCAAGAATGTTTATCGGTAGATTTTATCCTATATTTGACGGTTATTTAAACAAAAACTAACACTTTCCACGTATCAACATTGCCCAAATCCATTTCTGATAAAACAGCGGCGAAAAAGCGTTGATCTCTCTCGAAAATCGTTCATATGGACGTCGAAATAACCTTTCGCCATACACTCCGGCTTTCCTTTAGCGACTGGCAATGTTTGCCCTCTGGCGATCCCAGAATCCTATGCGCATAAGACACGGATCCGATTACTGGCAACTCATTCGTTGTTGTGTTTCGCAAATATTGTGTTGTGTTTTAGAAACACTGTGTTGTGTTTCGCAAATATTGTGTTGCGTTTCACAAATATTGTGTTGTGTTTCGCAAATATTTTGTTGCGTTTCGAGAAAATTGTAATGTGTTTTGGATAGGATAACATTGTGTCGTGTTTCGATAACATTGAGTTGTGTTCCGAAATTTGTGTGTTGTGTTTTAAGAATATTTTGTTGTGCTTGAAGAATTGTTTGCTGTGTTTGCAGATATGGGCCACCGTATCAAAGTGTTCTATTACTGGCTTAACTTCTTCCCCAAGTTTATCCGTCTTTAACAGAAAGCTTCTTGAATTCCTCAGTCAAATGTGTGAAATGTCTGACTTTCTTATGCAGAACTTCATGTCTAGATCTTTACAGTCTTGCCACTGCATGTTATAAGCCCGGAGAGGGGTACTTCCAGAAAAATTGGGTGGGGGTGTGCGGCACGCTTCCTGAAACTCTTACCCAAATCTGTAATTTTCCCTACCCTATTTCAGACCTGGCGCGCGTTTCTCGAAACTCCCGAAACCGTGGTTTTGGGGGACACAGCCTCAAATTTAGAGACGTTTGTATGGATTTTGAGCTATGTTTCAAGGTCCATAACTTGGTCTCTGTTCAACCTAAAAGAATCAAACTCGGTCAAACGACCAATCTCAATGTTATCTTTCATGTGATGGTGTCAATTTATCGATTACTTCAAAATTTGAAACTCGTCCCAGTTCCCTTTTGAATTTAGGAACGGCCAATACATCTCCAAGGGGACCTCTTAATAAAAGGCGTCTGTCACGCAGGCTATCTTAACATAAGCCTTGGGATTTCGTGAGGTCTCCTCACCGGCCCATAGAAAATTAAAGCTGGACTGGACTACGATCTGGACTTTGGACTAACTTTCATAGAATTGTCCAAACATTAATAAAGTTAATATTTTACTAATTATTTAAAAATAATGAAAATAATCGAACAACGAGAGGGAACGTTGCGTGACGAGCCCAAACGATGGCTGAATAGGGTTGTTTTCACTTGGACAATTTTGGTTAGATAAAGCTGGAAAAGTCCGGAAATACAGTGAAAACACCTCGTCTTTTGTTCAGCGAGTCAAAACAGGAGGCTGTTTTCACAATAAAAAACAAGTGATTTTCTTGCCTTTCTGACCGGAAATTCACGCCAAGTTATATTTCTCCTGGTTAACACAGGAAAAAAAACCAAAAATCCAATGTAGTTTATACTTGGTTTTGATGTGGATTTTGTAAAATCCAACTCCCCATAATAACCATGTTTGGTTTTAATCTGGTTTTCCCCTGGTTTTTCTGTCAGGTAATAAAAATCACGTTTTTTTCCTTATCCTGGATATTAAAAGAAACATCTTCACCTTGGGTTTTGAAGAATCCAGCCCAATCCAATCTGGATATCTTATTTTCCTGTGCTGGAATTCTGCTAAATCCAAACTCGGATTAGGTCGAAACCAAAAGTGGAACTTAGTAATCCGGTTTCTTTGTTATCCAGGTTTGGTTATTGAATATGGGTTTTGAGATATCCTGCTTTGAAAAACACCAATCTGGATATCCCATTCTCCTCAGCTGGACTTCTGCTAAATCCAAACTCGGATTAGGTCGAAACCAAAAGTGGAACTTAGTAATCCGGTTTCTTTGTTATCCAGGTTTGGTTATTGAATATGGGTTTTGAGATATCCTGCTTTGAAAAAACACCAATCTCGATATCCCATTCTCCTCAGCTGGACTTCTGCTAAATCCAAACTCGGATTAGGTCGAAACCAAAAGTGGAACTTAGTAATCCGGTTTCTTTGTTATCCAGGTTTGGTTATTGAATATGGGTTTTGAGATATCCTGCTTTGAAAAAACACCAATCTCGATATCCCATTCTCCTCGGCTGGATTTCTGCTAAATCCAAAGTCGGATTAGGTCGAAACCAAAAGTGGAACTTAGTAATCCGGTTTCTTTGTTATCCAGGTTTGGTTATTAAATATGGGTTTTGAGATATCCTGCTTTGAAAAAACACCAATCTGGATATCCCATGCTCCTATACTGGATTTCTGCTAAATCCAAATCCGGATTAGGTCGAAACCAAAAGTGGAACTTAGTAATCCGGTTTCTTTGTTATCCAGGTTTGGTGATTAAATAATTATGGGTTTTGAGATATCCTGCTTTGAAAAAACACCAATCTGCATATCTCATTAATATTCCTGTGCTGGATTTTTACTAAATCCAAACTCGAATTAGGTCTAAGAAAAAAGTGGAACTTAGATCCAAGGCTTGATTATTAACTATGGATTTACAGATATGCACATTAATTGTTATTTTTCCTGTGCTGCCAGTCGTTATAATTACACTAAAATCCAAACTTTATTCAACAACTCCAAACTTCAATAAGACTGTTTTCATGTGTACATATCTTACACGTCAAATTTGATTTCAGGTTAAATTTCATTTTCTTTTGTTCCAGACTTATTACATGTACTACCATAATTCTAAAACAAAGGAAACTGAAATTTAACCTGAAATCAAATTTGACCTGTATAAAGGTTTGGTTATAGCTACACTGTATATCCTGCTTTACAAAACTGAAGTCTCAATATTGTGGTAAAAGTTCTCAAGTGTCTCTCCACGCATTACCCACCCATTCACCATTCACAATGGACAAAAGACTGTTGAAATGAATAGTCTCCTTTCTTTGTGGCCTCTCTCTTACCCAGAGGTGGTTAGAAGCATCAAAATTGGGATTATTTACATAGAAATAACCTTTCACAGTTGATCTATGGTAGTTCACTTCTGTTATTAGTGCCCTCCATGGGTCACCAGCATCATCACCAATCACAGACACAAAATCACCAACTTGAGGATAAACAGGTACAATCACCTTGGGGAGGTTCACAGTTCTCCTAAAGGGATCAACCACTGCATACTTGTTACCTGTCTCCGGAAACAACATGATCTCTCGTCTAAGATCCTTTACACCTACACAAACACAAGAGTGTGCAGGTTGAATATAAACAGTATCACTGATAGGATGCCTTGAAACAGCACCACTAGGATTAAATAACAATTGAAACGTGTCACCAAGAACAAGTGATTGATACTCATTGTTAACTTTAACCAAGAAGAAGTTCTTTATCTTGAAAAAAATTTCAGCCCCTTGTTGGACTGCAGCAACAAAATCGCCTTTCCTGTAAAGCTTCCCACCCACTGGTTTACAATGCATGGGTAGAAACGCACTGCGGAATGACTCAACAGCTTCATCCACATCATCTGCCGTGACATGCTGTAAATATTCTAGAATCATTTGCCTCTCTTGACGAGACATCATGTGGAAATTGCCAGCACCAATTAAGACTCCTTGGTTCACTTTGTCAGCTAGTGGGCCACCAGAACAAATTTTTAAGAGGTACTTGGCCCCTTCCAAAGATGATGCAGTTACCTAAATCGACAAGCACAATGAAAAAGAGGGAATTACATCTATGTACCGCAAAGCTACTTGTCTGCACTGCATTCTGAAGAAAACCTGTGCAACTGCTGTGTCACTTGTTTTTATTATGCATGCAAGTTAAGCATTCTAGAGATAGTCCACTTACAAAAATAATAACAAGTAATTCGTTTCAGTTATTCCAAGTCGGGATTAATTGCTTCAAACAAATTGAAATTATAGATGTCAGGTGTAACATGTGGTTTTATTTTATACTTGGTTTAAATTCTTTTAATTCCTTTGTATTTACAGTATTGAGGGTTAAAATGAGATCCCAGGTCAAAATGATTTCAAACTAAGGTTGATTTGTATTTTTCTTTGTTCCAGATGTAAATACAAAATCCTTAAACAAAGGAAAAGACAAATCACCCTAAGTCTGAAATCATTTTAACCTTGTATACATACAAATCATACCAACAAACATAGAACTGATCCACAAAAACCCCATTCACAACAAAGATAAAACAAAATTAGAAACAACCAATTAAACTTTGTAATGTACTTTCACAGCAAAGAACTGTTAACTTCTCTTGCCCAGGGCATGTGATGAAAAATAATATACTCGTACTCGTCAACTGTCTGTGCTTAAGCAATTATACCTGGGTGACTGTCAGTTTGCCATCATTTAGTGAGTGCTTCAATATAACTTGAACAAACAGGCAGAAATAATCTGCTATGTAATTGACCCAATGCAAAATTAATGGCCAGAACTTTTATTAATATCCTTTGTTTATATTCAGATTGACCATTCAAATTGGTCGAAGGAGGATGTTACCTCAAGCAAGGGTATAATATAGTCTGGGTAATTTTCATGTAAACTAAAGAATAGTAAATGTATATAGTGGCCATTTTTGCACTTGGTCTATTACAATTACCTTCTCCTTGTCTTTAGCCCAAGTAAATCTGCACCTTTCAGATGAGATCAGCTTAAGGTCTCGCTGAAAATTCAGGAATTCTCTTTGACTTTCTCTGCGGGCAAAGGATTTTTCAATGTGCTTCTTATTGCTACTTTGCTGCACATACCTCTTCACAGCCCTTTCAAATTCAAAACACCAGAAATTATCTGGGGCTGAAAATCTCTGAATGTCTTCAGGCAAGTGTGTCAAGTTGTGTAGGTTGATTACACATGCATTAACTCCATATTGCTCTTCACACAAAATGCAATACCTCCAAGCAAGGCATCTAAAGTTGTCAAGCATTTCTTCACTCCAGCCATTTCTACCTGAATTGAACACAAACTCAATCATTCTTGGAACAGGTGCCCACAATTTCAATTCTTCCTCAGGGAGCAATCCGTTCAAGACAAACTCTGATGCTGGAAAAGCCAGTTTCTGGTATTCCTCCGCTTCAAGAGAAAACCAAGAACAGGTTGCTGTTAGGGTATATAGTGTTAATGTTATCAAGAGGATGACTTATTCACAGTGCAAGGACACTTAAGTTTAACTTATGATTGAGTGTCATGGCTAACATGCTTTTTGCAGCTGGCTTATGGTTGTGCAAAATTTCAATTCTAGGAATACCGGTATATCCCTTTATAAAACTCCACTGTCACTGTAAATGAAAATTTTGCAAACAGTGTACAGCTGTAGATACATGGCCAGTTCTCTGAAGCTACCTATTTTTTTCATGTATTGTAATTTAACCTCTCCAGACTAACAATATATATGACAATAGAAATCTAATAATAAAATGAGCTTACATGTCCAGTAACCCATTGAATCAGTATCCAAAGGAAGGCGGGATGCACGATAATCTATAAAATAATATTCTTGTGTTATGCGAATCATACTGTTAAGTCTGATTGCTGGAGCAAATAAAGTAGTACAAATTCATAATTTTTCAGAAACCTTAAGCATAAATGATAGTCAAAATATTTTTCACTCACATGAGCTTAACAAAATTGTCTTCCTTTACAATGTCATTTACATGTACCTGTGGTCCATGGCATTTTTGCCAAGTTGGTGTCAAGGTCTTTTTTGGCAAAATAGTCTTTAGAAATCCATCGCTCAATGTTATTCTTGACCACATTGAGAGGTAACAGGTGCATAGCATCAAAGACTGAGTCCCTGAGAACATCAAATCCATAAAGGGGATAAAGCCTATGAAGTACTGATAACCCCAGCAGACCATTTTCCTTGCTTATTCTTTGGAAATAGGTAGGTCTTTCTTCCTCTTCTAATGCCTTCATCACTGGCAATTCTTCCTTAAGCAACCTCTTTTGATAAGGGTATCTGTATTGCTTCCTGAAGTTCGGGTAGTAGTTGTGCTTGTGTTCACTCAGCCATGTACCTTTATGGAGTAACCAAGAAATAATATATAATTCAAGTTCACGAACCTGTGCTTTCATTACCCCTTGGAATTGAGTCACAATGTATCACCTACTAGTACATATACTGTCAAGTAGACTGAAAAGAAATGGGCATCAGAATTTGCACTGTCCTCAACTTCCATCACCTACCACATATATGACATCTTCGGCATCCTTTTCTGGCTCCAGCACCCTTTGTCTTACACACCTCACACTGTGCAGGATGGTCTCCTGTCCAAGGCAGTAAAAGGTGCCGAATTGTGATATTGGCAGGGGGGAAATTTGGAAGTGATCCTGAATAATTGACTTGGTATCCTGAAAACACATAATGGAATGACATTTTTAGTTGGAAGATGGGGTCCAAAAGTTATCAATGTAATCGACCCCTACATGTGTCTCAAACTGTTGAACACTTCTTTTTGTTGTGCCAGCATAGCATTGCAGGAGACTGAGGGCACTTTCCACTTGCCAGCCAGGCAGATAAAATGCATCATTTTGAAGGGATAGTGCTCCAAACTCTTAAAAGATAGTCACTCTCAAAATTATTTGCTGTATTTTGAAGAAATTTAAAGGATAAGGATAAAACATATTGATTTGGTATGTTTTGTTTATGAACTGACCAGCCAGACTGGTCAGTTCTGACAAATGGAAAGTGCCCTGAAATAACAATGTTATATAAAGCTACATGTACAAGTTTCCTTGTCATAGTAACTGTAATTAAAAATGTATTTTGTTGACTCATTCATACAGTGACAAATAACTTATGTTCACACCTAAATTAATTAGTTTACCTTCAATAAATCCTTTCTCAATATCACTGACAAGTGGTTCAAGAAATGGATCAATGGAGTTTGGCCGTGCATCAGGCAGGTCATAAGATGGCACAAATCCAACTGTGTAGACTTCACCTGTCTGTAAGTGTTGTTCCTTTGCCATTGTTGCCACTGACACATCTATTGCACCTATCATAAGAAAGTAAGTATACAAGTTGCACTGTCAGAAGGATAGTTGTAAGGGAAGAATCGCAAATGCTTGCTCATATTTGTATGCAGGGTCTTGGGTGCTCAGAAAATATGAATCCACTTTGTTAAAGTTAAATTATTGTATGCAGCACATGCAGTATGTTTCAATTATGGAGTATCATTAACCAATGATACTGACTAACTGTAAGATTTGAATAGAGCCAATATAATTGGCCTTACCAGTACTACGTGATTTCCTTCCAAATGGCTGAAAGCCATCCCAGTGACCTGAGAAGCAAAACTGTACAATGGATAAATTACAATAAGTTTTAGTTGAAGTAAAACATAAAGAAGCAAAAGGGGTAAACAACCCCTGACCAAGATGGATGTTGAATAAACATGTGACTCCTTATTTTGTTGCAGGGAAAGAAGGCCAGATACAAAGTAGCACTATTTTAATCAAATAATAATTATGTATCATGCTTATCATAAACTACCTTACCTATGTATGCAATGTTCCTTGGGTCACCTTTTACAAACACAGGTTGATGAAGAAATGTTGTACAGCAACACTCACAGTAGAGTTCCCTTTTTCCGTTGGGCTGAGCAGTGGCTTGTAATACTTCATCAGCACTCAAAACATTCTTGCATCCCTCTCTGGCACATCTTGCAGGCAAACACCAACTTTTATCAGGGTCCCAGAACCAAGCCAGTTCTGCAAATCTAGCTCCATCCCAGACCTCCTTCTTGATCTTCCAACCATCATCATTTCCATTTATCCAGTGTTCCTTCTCTGACCAGTGAGCTGTCATCTTTGAACACATGTCTGGGTCCGCTGTCCACTGCTTAACTTTGCTGTCCAATCCAAGGTAATAATACTTAATAGTTCCTACTTCTCCGCAGAAACGACACTTTTCAGATGCAGACTTCATAATGTCCCAGTGCTGCTTATGTGTTGCATTCAAACAAATGAAGTATTCATGAGCATCCTCATAGCCTACATCCTTGAGATATTTTTTGGCTCCATCCCAGTCCTTGGGCCAGGAGCATTTCATTGGGTGATCGTTTTCATCAATATCTTTCCCTCTGCAATACATACGGCGTGCAAAGCATAGCAGGTCTGTAATTGTGGCTAAAGAAGCACCTGTTTTTGTGCTCAGTTCAATGGCTTCGAAAATGCTCTTCACAATCGCGTACTTTAACTTCTGTTCTTCAGTGCTGCCAACTATTACATTGCTTTCCCCAAAATCATTGCATTCATCACTGTCATTTTCGTTTGCAGAGCAATTTGGAGACACAACCGAATGGATTTGAGGATCAGGAGATTCAATATACTCAAAATTGTCACTCACATCTTCATCTTCCAATTCTTCATCAGTGGCAAATATTCGAATGGATGGATCTATAGCTACCAAAAAGAAACCAAAGAAATACACTAGCTTACATGCAGTAAAAAAGTAACGTTTTTAACTTGTAATAGGCACAGAAAAAATGCAGATGAATTCACTTAAGGATTATAGGAGCAGGAAAAAATTGTATAGTTGGTTAATTCAAGAAATAATGAAAGATTGTGTTCTGCACAATAACGTCTTCCATAATAAGGGCTGGTATTTTGGATGTTTTGCAATAAACTTTTCATAGCAATAATAATTATATTAAGCTTAAGACTTACAGTGTATTAGATATATTGTGTACAATTAAAATATTTTTTTGTTCTTTGCGCTAAAATATTTCAAAATCCAAACGTTTCGGGACTACTGTCCCTTCATCAGTGGATATATTAGTGCAAAGGACAAAAAATTATTTTAATTGTACTCGATTTATCAGCGCTGAACAGTTCCTAACCATATTAGATATATTACCTGGCAAGTTACTTGTATTGGCAGCCTCAAACTTTCTCTCAAATTCTAGGTGAGAGAATTGAGTCCGGTAATTCACAGGTTTTCCATTGCAGGAAGTGCAGATACAGTGAACATGTACTGTTTTTTTAGCAGAACAAAAACAGAGAGACGATGGCTGTTTTGCTGCGGACGTATCACTCCTATCTCTCTCCGCCATTTCCAGTTGCACATACATTCCGGCCAGCGGTGGCATATTATAGTGACACAACATGTACATTATATAAGCGCCCAATCCAAATTATCCAATCAGGCTGTAGAAAAGTGGCGCGATTGCGGGCAGTGTTCATTTCAACATGGCTTCTCAAGTGGGAAGGTTGTTTCGGTCGAAGCTGCCATCAGAACGTCGCAGAAGCGACGAAAGTTGTGATTTAGATTCTTCAGGAAGCTCTTTGTCGGTGGACGAGGAGAGCCCCGTTGAAACGCAATCAGAAGCCTTGCCTGTTTCGTTAAAGCGTTCGAAAAA
>OX419343.1:26815877-26818377 GCA_948470475.1 Galaxea fascicularis | reverse complement strand
CCAGTCAATGTTTGGTAAGTTAAAGTCACCAACAATCAAAAGTTGCTCAAATTTAGCCTTGAAAGCTTTGTCCAGGAATTTTGTGAATTCTTTCACGTAAAGGTAATCAGAGGAAAGAGGATGGTAAAAGACTGCCATCAAGATCTTTTTCTTGCATTAAGGGTGAATCTAGCAAGCGACGATTTCAGCTGTTTCAATATCAGGCCTTCTAAAGCATGGCACTGAATTTCAAACTGCTAACAGGAGGCCTCCCCCACATTTGTTGTTGCGCTCATATCTGTCTCTTCTGTGAATAGTGAAATCCAAAATCTCCCAGCTGTTATTTGTCTATTTTGGTCACTTAACAAGTCAATAATATCATGACAAGAAACATATTTTACAAACAATAAATTATTGACATAAAGTGAGAATAAGTGAAAATAATTTGTGAGTAGAGCTACTGGCAAGAAATGAATGCAGTGGGCTGTGTGATTTCCACACAGAGCCACATCATATATTCATCAAACATGCATTTTAGTGTTATTGGACAGTACACATCATGCCTCAGTTGTTAGACAAATGATATGCCATTGCGCGCACGCTGGAAGAGCACACTTGCACTTTCACATTTTCTTTACTACACCTCTCAGGGTGAAAACTACTTTTCTCTGAAAAGTTTTTCTTTTGTTTCTTTCTCGAATTTTGTTATAGCTATGATTAATAATTATTGGTAACAGGACTTTGTGTCGTCCAATTCGGTCTGTAATCAGACTCATGATGAAACAAAATCGGACTCCCGCTACATGGTTATATATCCAATTTTGTTAATCACTCGTATGATTACAGACCGAACTGGACTCCACTCAGTCCTATTACCATTACTTATTTATAATCCCAGAACATATCAGCTTCGTCCCATTTCAAAAGGAGATAGACAACTCTCAGGTTCCAAACAGAACATTTAACTCTAAAGGCAAATAGTGACATTTCAGCCACAAAGTTGACCTCAACTTTCGATCTTGCGTCCTTCCAATCCAACAGGAACTGTCTCTATGTCCTGAATTTCCTCAATATTTCGGGTATTGGCCATTGGTAAGCACCTTCGTCTCGCTCTTTTCTAAATTCAACGGTTTTTTCCTTGACTCTTGCCACACAGTGTCCACACAAATGATTCGCAATTTTGAAATTTCCACACACAACACAGGTTTCAATGTCCGATCGGTTATTGAGCCATTTGTTGCGATTTCGTAGTTTCTTTTTAGAGGCCGACGTCCTCTTTTTGGGAACCGCCATTAAAAGAAAACCGTCTCCTAATTGTTCTTCCATGCAGCTATTTGACCGAGGTGAAGCGATATTCCCCAACAAAGCAGCTTCAGGGTGTATTCCATAGTATATGAGGCTAAGATTGTGTGTTGAACTTTCTCCTAAAGCGCAAAAGCGTCTGATTATGGATCGGTACGTCGAAGCCAACAAAGTCGCCATGTTGCTTTACTCAATTCTCATCCCCAGAGCCCCTTACATGTAGCTCTCTCCATCGCGTGGCACTGCCCGTGTGGCACTGGACAATAGAGTTCTAAAGTGTGACGTCACAAAAAATTAAATTTGTGAAATTATGGGATTGGGCGCCATTTTTGAATGGAGTATCCTTTAAAAAGGGTCCTTCCCAAAAAATAGCTCTTAATTGTAATTCCCAGCCGAAATATAAAGGATTGAAATTTGATACTGCCCCATATAAATCTCTCTAATTTTGAGTCACTTCTAAACTGAAGGAACAGAAACAAATTTTGAAGAGTTTGTATGGGATGCCATCAAACTTTGATCCCTTATATCTCTACTGGGAATTGCAATTCGGAGCTAATTTTTGGGACGAGGGCGTCTTTCAGGATGCTCTATAAGAATATGGCATCATATTCGATAATTTCAAAAATGTTATTTTTGTGACGTCATCACTTTAGAACTCTATGGTGAGGGATCGGGAGGCGCTTTTCGTGGTGCAATCATGGCGTCTAAATGAGATCAGTTTGAATCTGCGGCCGTGGTACTTGATAAGATAAGTACCTTCATCACTTTGGACAAGACTGTGCACACTTTTCATCACTTTGCACACCTCGTTAATTTGTATGTTGGTGGTACCCCTCGATTCGTTGCGGAGATCATATTCAGTGCGCCCATCTTTGTTCCTTACTGCGCACTCTTGACTACTGGATAAGGGAACGAAGACTGTGGGTAAGACATCGTACTCTCACTCCCCGAGCATATCCAACCCCGCCAGCCCGGGCATTTGACCTTCCAGTGCAAACCCGAGGACAAAAGAATTTTAAAACATGTAAGGCCTCCACCTGTGCCTAGGTGGACTGGAGAATTGAAGAAGAAACTCTGCAGTTATACGAATGCACGAGTGCAGAGGTAAAAGTGTTTCTTTTCTGGGCCATTACGGTAATTGGCTAAAAAAAAGGGAAGTTGAGGTTTCGAGTTAATCAGATATGCAGACGCATTATTTTGTCTGTTTTCCAATTGTAGC
>OX419343.1:26770877-26810877 GCA_948470475.1 Galaxea fascicularis | reverse complement strand
GAACACCTCAGCCGATCCAAATAAAATCAGTCGAAGTTATTTGGGTCAAACGCCGTGCTTCACATGAACTAAATGACTGAGTTAAGCTCGGCTCATGTGAAGATTAAGTACGGCGTTTGACCTGGTCCTTATCATACTGATTTGGTAAAATGACTTATATACCATGATGGTTAAGCCAATCAAAACTAGAATTGCATTATCCAATGATCTAGGGTTTGATCAAAAGCAATAGTCCACTCACGACAGAAAAGTTTCTCCTCCATACCGATCGCTTGATTTTGCTCACGTTGTTGATTCGGTTTTTATTGGTTGATTTCAATTCAGTTCATTACTGTATTCATGGCATTTAGCACCAGTCGGTCAACCGCGGTGGAACGTGTAATCAGAACACGAAACTGCTCTAGAAACAACAAAAGCTATTGCTTGAGAGTATCATGGATTGGTAAACAATCCTTTGTAAGAGGTGATAACCCTGTGCAGCGACTTACCATGCATCAACTTCCTGACCTACTCCTCCATCCCACAGTGACACCAAATGCACTGGGATAGCGGTAAGTATGTGTATGGATAAAAGGCTTAAGACATTTGAGAACCTAAACAAGCAAAGAAATCACCGCGCAGCAGAGATGCTATTATAAGAGGAAATTCAGTTAATAGAACTTAACTAAATTCCCATGTAAATTCACAATGTTTACAGGAACTCAAACAAATAACTAACCAGAGCACAAATATAATTACTTTTAATCAAGAAACTCTGGCCCAGGAACATTATGATTGTCTTGCCAGTGTGTAGGTGAAAATTCTTACCGTTTATCAATGAGGTAGCTCTACCCGCAAGCTAAAGTGTAAGCAAATATAGTGAATCACCTATCTTCTCTTTGATGGGTAAGCTAATTTTGACTCAAAATTTCTACGAAGCGAACTTTGGAAATCCAAATCTTAAGTCTGCCAAAGGAATAGAACTCGGCATTTATCTTTAAAATTTCCACGAGATTTTACTGACAACACTATCTTTTTCTTTTCTAGAACGGAGATCTCATTCTTCCCCTGACTACTGAGGATACAGCAAACCTCCTTCGCCCTTGTCCCAACTAATTTAGCTCTTCTCCAACTGCTCGAATGATCTAAAGAAAAAAGTACAACCGGCTGCCTCACAGTCCAGACTCACAAAACCCCTCAAAAGAGCTTGCTTGTGTCAGCTTTGTGCGCTCCTGGGCTGAATGTGCCTTCCTACAACTCCGTAATTTGGTTCCGCTGTATTTCTGTGAGAAAATAAACCCGGCATAAGAGGAGCTACAACAGATGGGGGTGAATCCACCTCGGGGCTGTTGTTTGGACTCTGTTTAGCTTTGGTTGTCACATCCAACTGGTTTGGTCTTGCAACATTTGTCCACAATCTCTCGTCTGGACCCAGAATTTTCTGAACGACTGCAAATAGGATTAAAACGGCGAAACTGGTGATCCCATAAGCTCTGAAGGTCATGTTTGTACCAAACTTGTGAATAAGCACTCCTCCTATTATTGCACCGCAACCCCTCCCTAATCCGTGATGTAAACCTTGTAAAATTCCTTGCGCTGATGTTGCGTATCCCGGGGGAGCAATGCGACCCACGTAGCTTGTGCAAGCTGCCCATACTGCAGCATGAGTTATTCCTTGTAGAATCTCAAGAGGAAGCACCAACCACGGATTTTCAAGGAACGAAATATAGATGAAGCGAATTAAATTACCTAGAAGGCCGATGTAGAGAACGCGAATATGGCCAACACAAAATATAAGGCGACCAACATTGAAATAACAAGCAATTTCCGAAATGTGATCGATCAACGAAGCTATTCCGAACAGAGTTGGCGGACCGCCGAGGTCCTCCAGATGCCAGAAGAGGAAAGTGAAGATAAGACCAACTCCGAAACCTAAGAAGAAAGTCACGAGAAAAAATGTCCCGTACCGAAATGATAATAGTATGCTATACAGTCCTGAATGTTTGTCAGGCAATCCTTCATCCGGTTCAAATTTTTCTTTGTTTGGAAAAGAGAAACGGGTGGCAACGGTTAAAGCGCACATCATGAAAACGAAAAAGAAGTAAAATCCAACCGTGTAATTTTGGCTGATGATTTCGCCGCAAACCTCAACTCCTTTCATGCTGTCTATGACAAATCCAAGAAGAAACATGGCGGTACCCCAGCCTAGGCTTCCCCACATGCGTTGTCGGCCATAAAGTTCTTTGTTTTCGCCAAGCATTCCAAGGGTGGCTGAGTCAGCCAGGGTTATGGCTGGAGCTGAAAAAAACTCTCCTACCACTGTCAAAAACAAAAGGACTAAAAAGACTTGGTGGACACCCTCGCGATCATAGACCAAAGAACTTTTGGCTTTAAACTCTGGTTCTTTTTTATCTGGTGTATTCGGTGCGAGAAAGTCCTTAATCTCCGATGTTTCCCCCGTGACAATCTGCGATACATTTTCAGTGAGAATGAAATATTTTCTACATGTTACGGGTGCTGGTTTTATAAACGCCAAGGCAAAATTAAAAGATATCCAACACACCAGTGAAAATAGTAGTAAAAGCTTGCGTTTGTTCAGTCTGTCCGCTAATGATCCTAAAAGTGGCGCGCTGAAAAATTCCACCATGGGTCTACAACCGACTAGGATTCCGCTAAGGCTGGGATTCATTCCTAGCTGCTTGAAATAAACTCCGAGAAGCGGAAAGAACGAACCAACAGCGCCCCAATAACAAAAATAAAACACTTTAGACACCAGGAGTTTTCTGTTAAGGCGGGTAAAGTTGAAGCAATAAAATTTCTTCATGATTCCCTCTCCGTCTTCGTCTTTACTCACCGCTGTTTCAGTCGCCATTGCGAGACTAGCACCAATTTCATGTTGCGTTATAGAGAGCAAGTTTAAAAGCAAACGTGGTATTTTCAAACAAAAGAAGCTTAGTAAACTGTTTAATTTTTAAAATTATTCAGAGGCTATCTTTGCAAGTACCAACAAATGAACATGTTCGACTGTTTTGTGGTCATATTGTTTCTCGCAAAATAGCTGTTTTGTAGCCTGACCCGCTGAAAGATTTTTCGTTTAGCACCACTGGAAACAAAAGTCACCGTTTTAAAACAGTGATACTTCTAGTCATACCACTGCCATATTTGTATTGATTTTATTTAAGATGCGCATGAAAATTGGCTTAAAATAAAATGTAGCAATTTGTATCAATTGTAATTTTCAACTTGTGATTCTAAACCTCGCGTAGATTGGTCAAAAAACGCTTCTAATAAGTCTCTAAAAAGTTGATATAAGCACAGTAAATCACTGAGTAAAGCTCTCAAGGTAACTTGTCGGCTTGCTAACAGCCCGATAAGGGGAGTAGAACTTCTTAAGCGATCAGAAATAATAATGACCCAATTCTTCACCAGAGGTTTGTCTTCAAGACCAATTAAACAGGAAGTGATTACATCTTACCTTCTTGATGATAAAGATGCCGTTAAGTAATTAAATGTTCCCTCCCTTAAGAATTGAGAAGTAATCAATCTTCGTCTAAAAGATTGGCCAGACGTGACAGAAACACACTGAAAAGTCGCTTACTGGTTAAGGTGAGTAAATTGCAAACGTTTTGATTATGCTACTGTTAAGTTTAATGATAACCTTTTTAAGTATCATTTGACCTCTTATGTCAGTAAAGAGACGGGCATATACTTTTGTCTGAAAAAAAAATTAAACTAAAGAATAAAAAATGAAGCAAGAGAACGATGTTCAAAAAAAAAAAGAAAAAAGTCTCTTGAGATACAAACAACTCCCACATGTGCAAAATCGTAGATACCATATATATTTTAGTGAGGACTAAGTCTTTTCATACCAGCCAAATTTTTAAAACTAGGCTAGCAAGATAGGTTTGCAACATGATATGAAATTTTAAGTGAGTTTTTCATTTATTTGTTACACAAGCATCTAAAAACACAGAATTTCTTATATTACCCTTCAGTTGATAGCTTTAGAAGCTTATGCAGTCATGACATGAGTTAGAACACCGAATGCAAGTGTCATAATTACAAGAATTATGACGGAGGCTGCACTGAAAAGATGTCTGTAATAGAAAAATCCATACCAACAGAGTGCAAGCACTATTGCTAAGATGGGAAGAAATAACTTGGAGAGGTCCAAATCTGCCTC
Organism: Galaxea fascicularis; assembly: GCA_948470475.1. Classification (NCBI taxonomy): domain Eukaryota; kingdom Metazoa; phylum Cnidaria; class Anthozoa; order Scleractinia; family Euphylliidae; genus Galaxea; species Galaxea fascicularis. Next base: position 26,806,715 of record OX419343.1, on the reverse strand, counting down.
TTGGCTGGGCATTGTGGAATGTCCACTGTCTCTATTTATGTCAGAAATCTGGGCATGGACAACTGAATAATTAGCAATACCATAAGAGCATATTGGCAATGAGTTATCTTGAAGCAAGCGTCCACTGTATATGAGATGCACCCTTCTGCCTCTGTTCAGGTCATTCTCAAAACACAACCTGCAAAAAGAATGCACATATATCCTTATCACCAAACGTTTAACATACAGTTAACCATTTACATCCCAAATGTGACCACCAGCTTCTCCTTACTGTGTCAATAGTTTGTCAATAAAACAGGGCATGAGAATTTAGAGAATGATCACCAGGGATCTGAGTTGAGTTAACATTCATTCAAATTCTCCCTACATGTAAATTATGAAATGTACTGTAAGGAGAAAACACATGTTGATATTTAGGATTGAAGGGTTAAATGAAAAGAGCTGAATGAGAGTTGGCCTAAATTTAAAGTCCCCAACAGGAATCAAACTCATGACCTTCTGACTCTAGAGCTGTGATTAGGGGCATCATTCATAGTTCATACTATTGTGGAAAAAAGGTGCAATGAGGTTAACCCTATATAAAGCACCAACCAAAATGCCAGACAACAACACTGGGAACTATGTCCCCTGCTCTCCAACACAGGAGTCTGCTGCAGTTTTGAACTGTAGGACCTATAACAAGAAGGTGTAAACTACTTTTCTCTGGAAGTTGGTCACTGCATTTGATCGCTGAGTGTGAATGCACACGACCCTCCATGGATTCTCTTCCCTCATCACACTCCACAAAAGAAATTTACAAAGTTAAAAGTTCTCCTCTTGAGATTTAAGCTATAACTGAAAGCTAAAGATGGGGGTTTTGTGATGAAATTTGCCAGTGTTACCTTTTTAACTCTCCCACAGTTATTGTCCTATTTACTGAAAGTGTTCTATCATTCTCCATGTATTTGACTCGGATTGATATGCTGTCCCTAGGTGAACCATCCTGGTTGTCAGGCTCCGAAGGCATGCCTTCACTTCCTCTCCAACGTAACCCATCTGAGGTTCTATGCATATTAGGAATGCTTTCTTGTGTAACTGTCTCTGAAGTGGGGACATCATTTATGTAATTATGAGATGGTGCTGTCTCAGCTCCTTGATCAACGCCACCAGTGATTGACCCATCATCCACTAGCCTTGTTCCTTTTCAATAATGAGAACTCTTTTAATAACATTTATGCACTAGTCATTTGGTTCCCCCACGCCCGCGACCTGAGGGGATTTTACCAGGTAATAGTGGGGAAAATACCATAATTACCTTAAATTTACCTGATCTTGTATTCCCCCGTGGGGGAATTACCGCTATGTTATGATGTCATGCACACATGCTCCACGTGAACGTTGTGCTTTGCCTACCTGAATTATGGCAGATCAACCTTCATGTACAGTAGACGAACTTTTCCTTCCGCTTTGTGCTCGGAAGATGGGCTACATTGTGGACAAGTTTATTGGTTGGTGTATTTTATATTTTAAATAAAAAATATCAATTTTGAATGCTATTAACAAAGACCTAATATTGCCCATTTTGTTGTACCCTGCCCTGGCCAATTTGGTGTGTTGAAAAATCTATCTGTTGTCTTTGAAATGCTGAAAGAAGCGTATCCCTGGAGGGTGGGGTTTTTGTATTGGCAGGGTGACAGGGTGGGGAAATTCATGTAAATTAGTACATTTGCAATTTCCCCCGCTATGTCCAGATCCCAGGGATGCATGGGGGGGGGGGGGACCAAATGACTAGTACATTAGTTAGTAAGGCATATATTAAAATAAAGGGAAAGATTTCCACACAGCCCGGCCATGCATCACTGTCATAATAACCTTGTTCCAAAATGAATAGAGTTTGAGTCACAAAATGCATGCATAATATATGGCGCTTTGCGGAAATTTTGCCGGGGTGCGTTTTCGGGAATGGGGTATGTAAGGACGCAAGAGCTGGTGTGTGATGTTGAAAGATACAGGGTCATGTGGGCGGGAGATCGAGCTAGGATGTCGTAATGTGATCATTCGGATCAATAAATACTACTATGATTATAAGTAATATTTTATTCGCTTTCATTTATAGCATCGTGTTAGCGTTTATGTATTGGCTTAATTATAATTCAGATGGACCTACCTTGTCCCTCTGTTAAGTTCTTCTGTGTATGCTCATCAGAAGAGGAAGACCTTACTGAGTTTGAATAGTCTGTATTTACAGCATTTTGTCTAGAATTCAACTTATATAACAGATGAAACAAAAGTATCGCCATCAAAGCGACCAAAACACTAACAAAGAGGAGGACGTCATTGCCGATTCCCTCGATAATGGTGCTGGCCATTTTCAAGGGTCTTTTCATCCAGATGCAAAGTAAAATGCCTATGTTTTACAAGCCCAAATAAGAAAAATATAGCATCTTCTTCCTTGTTGGACAGAATGTAACGACGTGTATCTCCGATTTTCACTCATGCTGAAAGTTACATGATGTGTTTCAGCTTCAATATCCATTCAGCTGACCGCTTGCTGTGGGCTCAGTAGGAGTGTCGCGAAATCAAGTCATCCGGAAAAGGTAACTTTATGTGCTGGGCTTTAATTTAACACGACCTTTTCCAGATAGGACTAGACTGTATAATAAGGTATCTCCGGTATATTCACATATCATTCCACAAATCTTAGCTTCCTTTACGACGCGTTGATCGAGATGATTGCAAACCGGACGACTGATCGATAGGAAAACCGATCGATCGACACTCTGCTGAATTTTACTTTCAGCTTTAAGCGTTTAATGTCTCAGACGTGCAAGTGGATGGAAGAATCCAGGGTTACTTTGTAGTCGGTTCTGAGAACATCTAAGGTCAAAGATATTTAGAAATTATAGGGTAAAATTTCGTCTTATCTTGTACCCTGGGGGGTGGGGGTGGGGGTGGGGTGGGTAATTTTACATACATACATATTTAATAATCCTATTAGTGAGTTCACTGTACAGGATGTTAAAAGGGGTCCAACGGGAGTACACTTAAATAAATTAAATTAAGATAGACGTTTCAACACGAAGGCTTAATACATTAACTTAGCTTGGAAAGAGCTAACTGATTTTGCACAGACAGCATCACTGGGTAGACTGTTCCAGAGGGGAATTACCCTTGGGAAGAAAGAATACTTGTATGCATTTGAATTAGCAAATATGTGCATAAACTTATAAGGATGATTAGCTCGAGTTCTTTTGCCTTGTTTGGAGAGTTAGTGAAAACTCTCACCATATTTCCTTCAAGCCATATTGACTTTCAAACCATAATGGTCAAACCCCTCAGCCAACAGGAATTTGGATGAACTTGGGTCAATCTTTGCCTCTGTTGAGGACTTTTTGCAGTGGGGGAAAGTGGCCAGCCACCCCCACTATGAGATTTATTGGAATGTGCCACCCTAAAGAGCATCGTCCCTTGACCATCTTGCTCCAAAAGGTTATGAGGTTATGAGGTTTAAAAATTTCGTTGTGAGACAAGTCATATTTATCTTTAGTTAGGAACTGGGGCATATATATATATATATATATATATATTTTTTTTATTCTAGAGGGGTTAGTGTTTCCCTCCTTCATCTTGGTATAAATGGTGAAGAAATGCTCAAGAAACAAAAGAAATAAATTCTCAAAAGGAACTAAATGTTTGATTAACAGGATATAACCAACACTCTGCAAGTACAACTTTTAGCCAAGTTGCCATGAATGTGGAACATGAAGTGAAGCTGTTAGTGCAGGAAATCAAGAGGCTTGGGTCACCAAATGCTGATGGGCAGGTCACAGTCAAGTTTGGAGTGCTGTTCAGTGATGATCGCTGTGCAAACATATTTGAAGGTGAAGAACACAATTATTAACCTTTATCAAGAGTACTTGTTTAATGTATAATACCAGATTAACACAGTAGTAACCGGTTAGACATACAATACAAACACATTTTCAGCCAGTGGACTGAACTTAGAGACCTTTATACCCTGGTGTGCCTTACTAATATTTCTTCTAATCACTGTCCCATGATACAGCGTATGAGAGACCTTACATGTTTGTGTTTTTGGAGGTGGAGCTCAAAGATTAGCTTTTGTTTGTTACAAAGTTTTATGCAAAACTTATCAATAATAAAGACTGCAATCTGTTTTCCTCCAAACTGTTCTTTTGCAGCTCTTGTGGGAACCCTCAAAGCTGCTAAGAGAAAGAAGATTGTGACCTACACCGGTGAATTACTTCTTCAAGGTGTACATGACAATGTGGACATTGTGTTGTTAAAAGATGAAGAATGAACAATGAATAACTGTTAGCCAAAATTAATATGAATTCATCATTTTGAAAACTGTACTTTACAATAAATACAAATAAAGTTTTATTTTGTTAATAGAAGAGGAGGTTTTTGGTGTTAAGGTGATTCTACCGAAAAGGAAGTAGTATTAAGAAATTTCTCAAACTTTCTCCAGTTGGTAATTATGTTCTTATTTTAATAAAATGCAATAAAAAATGGGGTCACTGTGCTTGTTTTTCCACAACGTAGATGAACTTTATAGCGACTTTGTGACCAATGAAATTCTCGCAAGTGAAGAGTGATCATCGCAGTAAATTTTCCAATTTAAGCAACTGGAAAGAAGAAGCCTGAAAAAATCAGGGCTTCAACTTCACAATGAAATTCTCATTACTTAACTTTAGTTGGCAGAAAGGGACACTAGAATTTCTAAAAAGAGCACTTCTTGGGGTTAAGATTGTTCCGGCGCGAGGGCGACCGAAACAAAACTTCGTCAGCACTGTATTTAACATTTTATTCTTTAATTGTAAATATCTAGAACAAAATATACAAGTGAATACAAGTGAGAACAAACGTAAGGAGAGCGTACAAAATAGGAAAAAAGACGCGAAAGGAAAATGAAAGACAACGAAAAGGCTTACCAATGCTGACAGGACGGGAAACACAACGTGAATGAATTCGGAAAGCTACGAGAACTAATATAACTGACGAAATTAACATAAAGTGAGAAATGACAAAGCGTGCGGAATGTGAACACCAACAAAGTGACAATATGCATGTAAAGCGCAATTAACAATCAAATTAAAATCAAAAAACCAAAAAAACCGAAACAAAGATATTAGAGAAGTTCAACAAAATAGATGCTGAACTTACATTATAAACCATCTTAGTTAAACAGGAGTTAATATTATGTAACAAAATTAAGAATTGGCTGCTTGCGCACATACCCAGGACTACCGAAAGAAGTGTTCTTTACAGCATTAAAATCAAAATATTTTAATGCAGAATTTAAACCTTTCTTTCAAATTGAAATATATTGTAGTTAATCTTGTGTCATTTAATTTCATTCATTAAAAAGTGGGGGTCACTGTGCTCATTGCCAAACTTGTGGTCCTCAAAACTTGAAAATCCTGTTGTAAGAGCTTTACGGCCAAGAGAAGACTGGGTCAAGTTTATGTGAAGGTAGGATCCCAAGCCAGTGATTAGGTATATACTGCATACCAGCAATTATCTCATCTGTTCAGCAACCTTGCAACCTTCAAGGGACTTTACAAGGACACACAATTCCACAACTTATCTTCCTGGGCAGCGAAAATGTCATGCCAAAATTGTTCTCTTTGTCAAAACTTCTCTGTGAGAACCAACACTCCTTTTTCAAGACACTTCGATACAATTGTAGATCAATTGAGCCTCTTTCCTTGCAAAACGACCTTGTTTATGCTTAGTTCCTTGGCCAGCAATAAACTCCACCACCATTTTAGTCATTTTGGATGTTGCAATGTTATGCACAGCAGGGGTGTGATAAAATCCCACTAGTTTCATATTTGTCGGATTCTGAGTTGTGAAGAATGAATGAATGAAGTGTGGGTGCTTGGAGAAAAGGGGTTTTCCTTTTCAACAGAATTGAAGTAGAAGAAAGGAAAATAGGTGGAAAAATTATAAAAAAAATTGAGTTTTCTCTCACTTTATTTTTTGGCTTAAGTCGAGTTGCAAGCGAACTTGTTGTGATCAGGTGGCCAAAATCGCTGGTCACCTACATAAAAGGAGATCTCTGCTGGGAATGGACTTCACCAACCTTCCCATGAACATTGCAGTGATTTTGCATGCTTGCTAATCATGCATTAAGTTTCAGGTGTTTTCAAACTAGAGGCCGATTTACACACTCAGTATGATTTGTTGTGCATGTCTTGGCGTATGTGACACAGCGTAGAACAAAGTTGTGCTGTGTGAATGCTCCTACAACTTCTCTACGACAAACAGACGTGGCCTTAAATTTGTCATAGGATTTTGAATCATGTTTTAAAACCATACAGCAGTCATATAGGTATAGGTAATATTGAATGACAAGTGTTGTGTACGATTTTTTTTTTATCGTACCGTTTAAATCAGCCTTAAGAGAAAATATTGTAATGCCAAAACTTTGGAAAAAGGAAAGAAAACATTTCAGAAAATGTCGACTTTGTTTTAATGTTTTATTTTAATCTATCATTCTGGTACTATTATTTACACTGTAGCTAACAATAAAAAAAAAAATAATTATGTCATAGTAGTGTCCAGTTTACACACGTCAAGCACAAACTGCCTTCTGATTTTAGAATGTGCTATCATAAGAAAAATGCCTTCCAACATTAATCAAGTGTAGTGGCACTAGCTGTACTGTGGTTACTTCTGGCTACCTTACATCCTGCATAGAAAATGGCATGTTGCAAAGACCAAAACTGGCAACTGGGCATTTCTTGATAAAGAGATTCCTGTCTTCTAGATGCATGAGATGGATATTTTATCCACTTCATATAAGTGGGCCTTCTTACAGCTGATCAATGTTATCATTTGTATAACTCATACATGGTTTACATAGAGTACGTTAAATTTGTGCAGGCCAGTCTAGTCTTGCAAAGTTCTATCCAGTTCCTAGTGGTAAGCCAGATGTCTACGAGGATCATGTCACCCTCAAGTCAACTGCCCAGCTTGGTGGTTTGCTGTCATAGCTGAAATGCTCTTCAGCACTGCAGCTTGCTTCTAACGGTTGACTCTGAAGGCCTTTTCCCCTCTCAAGTTCAATGTCAGTGTCATCACTGTATGGATTTTCAAGAAGTTTTAGGACTCTTTGAACCTGGAAGAATTGAAATGGATTGGGTTTAAAACAATACTTAAAACAAACTGTAAATAGAAAATCATTATTGAATTTAACCTTCCCATTAGTCAAAATCACAGGTTTTAGAATGAGCCACATCTACAAGGCCCTCCTCTCTCTCAGGGCTGTTACTTGAAGCCAGGATCTGGGTATCGATCAACACCCGAGTACTGTATGTACAGTGTCTGCCTTTGCTGATAAAGTATTGAAAAGGGCAAACCATTGAAATCTCAGGGAAACCTGCCTATTAAGAATCGTATACCTTCCTATTTCTTCAATTAACAAAATCCCTGCTCTCTTAGTTAGCTAGGTACCACCCTTTCTAACCACCTCTCTAAATGAAACATTTTCAGTCTGCTCCAGCGATTTAACTCTTGAGCTGTATTAAACTTCATATTGCCTTTGGCATTGTTCTTTAATAATAATAATAATAATAATAATAATAATAATAATAATAATTTATTACTTATTAGGCACAAATTAGCATGTGAATATGATCAAATGTGCCTTACAATTCTTTGCAATTCTAAAATCAAACTAAATCAAATGAAATGTTGGTTTTTGGAGAGAGGGGAAAACCGGAGTACCCGGAGAAAAACCTCTCGCAGCAGAGTAGAGAACCAACAAACTCAGCCCACTTATGACGCCGAGCCAGAGAATTGAACGCGGGACACATTGGTGGAAGGCGAGCGCTCTCACCACTGCGCCAACCCTGCTCCCCATTCTTTGCATATTATTTTCATATCATTACAAAACCAAGACATGTTTTCTGATTGTATTGATTTTCCCCATTCCCTGCATGTTTTATCAGACATTGGCACTGTTGGGAGAAATTAAATTTCTGTTGATTACTTCTGGGACTTAAACATATTAATTTCAGTTAAACAGCTACATTTGTAGCTCTATCTACCAAATCTTTCATCTCTTCATAGAGCTTCTGCATCTTCTCAACAAGGGCACACTCCCTACAAAACACTCAAAATGTTTTACATCTATAGGATACCTCTGAAAAGTCTCCTTTTTCAGCTGCAGAGATGGCATTCTGTGCAATATAGTTTCTGAGAATGAATCTAAAAAAAATACAAGCATGATGCAATCAGATACTTCATCACAATTTAGAATAATACTATCAACACAAAGTCAATAACTAAATTACATACCTTGGATTGTTGGATTTCATTGCCTCAATCCGTTCATTGTAGGCCTAGAAAATATATACATGAAACATTATATACATGCAATATATTCCAGCCTTTCATTGAAGACTGAAGGCAATAAACTACAAAAGGTTCATGGGTGGTTGTTTTGGGTAAATATTACATTAATGTAACTTAATAATATTGTGTTCTTATAGCTCTACTTTTCCCTTACTTTCTCGTGATCCTGCATGTCTTGAAAATCTACATTCAAACGTAGCCTGAAAATTGAAAAGATGCTGGAGTTTTAAAGCACTGACTAATAAATTATTAAAGCCATGATAATTTAGACAACTTGTTAGTCTGAAAAGCCCTGCAAGGATGAGCCATAATAAAGCATACATGTGACTGTACATAATTATATGTCATGTAAATAGCTCTTGCCTTAGATTTCTATTGGTTTACCTGTATTGTTCAATCCAATCCTGCCATAGCTTTCTATCTTTGATTCTCTTGTCCTCTGGCTTTAACTCCTTTGTAGAAAAAGCAAACAATTGTTAACAATAACTTACTCAAAAAGAAAAGGAGGCAAAAAATATTTATTTTGCACCATTTAACTCCCAGACATGACAAGCATGTAACTTCTTCCTTTAATATCAGCACATTGTCCAGCAGACAGGTGATGAGAAAATACAAATTTATCAGCTAGAGGGTGTTATCTTGATATAACCCAAAATTCTCTTAACTAATGTACAAGGAACTGTATAGCAGCTAGAAAGGAGAATTAATCAGATCTTGGGAGTTAAAGGGTTAAAACATGTCATCGTTATAGTTCTACGCATGTGAGCAATGGACTAAAGCGTGAAAGGGAGCTTGAGTAGAGGGTCATTAGGTCATTATACTTTCTTATTAAAAGAAACTGTCTTGGATCTTATTTTTGACATGAATAATTGGAATGTTCAGGCAAACAAAGTGTTTGAGAGTAATATGTTCAAGACTGACAATATGTCTATACGATCTACAAAAGATTTAGCAAAGTACACTGTAGTGCTAATTAGAAAACAAACAACTCTCAGAAGGTTAGAAACCAAGATAGCTCATACATTCATTTTCTCGACTTTCTCTCTTCTTTCCAGTTCCTTCTGAATCAGAGTTGTACCTCCTCCCAGATGTTCCAGGACACTGGGGCTGGTCTGAAGTAACATCATTAACATCTGGAACTCCCTAAGGTCACAAGTTTAATTGATATTAAAACAGGGGCTAGTATTAATATTCAGGATTTACTGATTTAACCAACAGTAAAACCTACCTTGCTCCAAGAAATGGTTTTGAAGATTTCTTCAAGTCCTCTACTGTTTGGCATTGAGACACCAGGTAACCTAAAATATCTTCATCACTGCATAAACAAAACAATGTAGACTGTATGAAATGTATGTTTGTGCATTTGTGTGTTATCTCATTCATTTATAGTCTGAATATGGAAAAAAATTAAACAAAACAGAAGATTGAGTCCAGTGTAACATACACAATCAAGTCATTTAAATACAGTATTTCATATCAATAAGTTAGACCTCTCTCCTCCAGCCCTTGCACCTTTGTGATTTTATTTGTCAACATATATTACTCAGGCCAAAAGGTGCATTATTGGCCTAAGGTGTGTTATCAAAGGTAATGTTTAAGGCAATTCCCCTGATTCAAAGATATTGAGCATACCTGTCACTCTCAGATGAGCTGCTTTGTACAGAAATCCTGAACAGACATCTGAAACAATTTGTGAAATCAGCTCCTAATAGAAGACAACAAAACTTCCATCACAAAGATATCTACTGAAAGATCAGCCTTAAACATCTAGAAGGTATCAAATAAACAATAAAAATTAATTGTTAATGAACATCAAAGTGTACTCACCTGTCTGGTGCATTGTCTCCAAAAGGCTTTTCACTAGATCTCTACACAGCCAAAATGAGAACGGAGTGTGATCAGTTTTTAACATTATTTTAGAATACATTATTTATATGGTTGGTGCTTGTAGCTGCTACAATGCAAACTCTGATTGGCTAATTGCTAGGGGATTATTCTCCCATAACGCAGGGATAGCACAGTGGTGAGAGCACTCGCCTCCCACCAATGTGGTCTGGGTTTGATTCCCGGACTCAACGTCATATGTGGGTTGAGTTTGCTGTTGGTTCTCTTCTCTGCTCCGAGAGGTTTTTCTCAGGGTACTCTGGTTTTCCCCTCTCCTCAAAAACCAAAACTGCTAAATTCAATTCGATCCGGAATGCTCGAACATTTAATACATAAGCCCCTGGCTTGGGAGATTGGGCAACCACTCCTCATGCTGTTGAGCTTCAGTAAATTACAAAGTACAATATTACAGTACTTTATTTACCACCACATCTGACACTTTGTGTTTTCAAGTAAAAAATAACTTTTTTTTTAACAAATTACAATATTTACAATTTATTCTTACTGTCTGGTGTTCAGGTGTCCAAAAATATGTCAATAAGTGTTAATCACATTCCCTTTCAGATATACGGTGCATAAAGGGTAACCCTGGTTTCAAGATCAATATGATTGACGCTTGTAATACAGACTGTTTATTTTCATTACAGAGTCTCTGCCTTTCCAACCTCAGCTGGAGCTTATGATTGATTGATTGATTAAACAGTAAAGATGGATTGAAAGTAACACATTATTTTTTCCCATAAAATGCAGAAAGTAGCTATGAAAACAACAGCAAAAACATACCCATCCTCAGGGAGTTGTTTTCTCAATAAGCCAAGCTGAGGCAAAACAGAAAAAAATGTGAATGTGACATCAGTAAATATTTACAAACAAATCTGTGAGTTATCACAATCAGAAGGTTTTCCCACCACTTCCATGGTCCACTGTAGTGGTGGGACATGCTTGTGCAGCCCAAGTCAAATCAATGTTCACAAAACTTCACCCTCCATTGCTGGTTAATTTGTAATCTTACTGTATATTATTAAGTTTGCATGAACTGAGCCCACTTAAATTCTTATAAGAATCAAGAAAACACCACCACAAAATCTGATACTAACTGAAGTCTCCATTATCTTGAACCTTATTTATTCTTATCAAACCTTAAAAAAAACTTACTTTGAGTCTCATCTTCTCCATATAGAATTTCTGATATTCCTCATCAAAGCTAAAGGCAGACATAAGATGAATAGGACACATGATTACACTGTACATGAGACAAGGTATAGTCTGTAACGTACAACAACAGACATGACCTTACATTTCATCAACAGCAGCCTTGGATCTCTCCAAAGGAAGTACATCTTTGATAGCCTCTGCTAATTTGATCAAATTCCACTTACAGATCTCAGGCTGGGCCTGATAGCTGTATCTTCCTTGATCATCTATGAACAAATTAAAGTAAAAAGGGGCTCATAACCTTGCAAAAAACATTCTTTGGCAAAACATTAATAAAAACATAATTGCCTCATGAGATGATCCCTTATTGGAGATGTAGCTTGTTTACAAGAGAGAGGAAGAGACAGATCACTTCAAGAGAGAGTCAACTGTACATTATTTAGTCAACTACAATATTGTCTTGATTTACCTGAGGCATTACATACATGGTTAGGATCATAATGATCCAGAAAACCAAATGGACCATAATCAATTGTCAGACCAAGGATACTCATGTTATCTGTGTTCAAAACACTAAGGAGATAAAAGATCACAACAAGATTAATAACAGTGTGTTACATTTATCTTATATTTACTTAGTTTAAATAATCAGCTGTGCATTGACTAGATACAGTGTATAAACAGAGGTGCTGAACCTGAAGGGCAACAATAATTATTGTGACTGTTCAGGTTCAGTACAATCTTAGTTTTGGTATAATTATGCCAAAACTAAGATTGACCCTTGTCAGTTTTTATTTAGCAAGGATGCGGCTATCAGCAAGAACAAAATGGTACAAAAAGGAGGGGATAGAGGAGAAGATGACCACTTACCCATGACAAAATCCAACACACTGCCACAAGGCTACAAGTCTTGCAGTAAGCTTCATTACTTCTTTAAAGAATCCCAGATATGTCTCCTCTCTACTCTCGGTGATAACCTGGAAAGTGTAAGAGAAGAAAACAGTCTTAGCCACTAATGATGGCTGCAATACACAACAGAAATAATCATAATAATGATGATGACAGTGGTACAGGGGGTGATGATGAAAATAATGCAACAATGAACATGGAACCAGTGATGACTACTGATGATGATCAACACAATAATGACGATACCATTGATGACCTGCATTTTACACAGCTCAAACATTTTGAGTACTGCTCAAGACCAGTATGAGCTGACTGAAAAAAAAATCTTTATGACAAAGAACAAGTACAACTCAACAGTTAATGTCATTACCTCTGGAAAAAAGGTTTGTACAGTGTAGTCAAGGAGCTGAATCAGAATATCTGTGCGACCCTCACTTGGTCCTTTTCGTCCAGTCATTGAGTCTGTGGGTTTAAATATCTCAAATGATCCAAACCTAAACAGGAAATGGCAGAACACAATTTCAATACTTAGTCAAGCAAAGTTTAAACACATCTATTCCTTCCTACTAGAAATTACATGCTTTACAGAAGTAGTGTTAATTTCATGACAGTAATCATCGTTAGATTACAAAGATAATTATTCAAGTTACGAGAATAGCAAGTAGCCCAAGGTCATGTATGATCAAGCAACCATAAAACTGGCAGTGTAATTACATAGTTACAAGGATTTTAACTAACAAGAGACTTCATAAAAATTTTTTAGTCTACCTGATGAATGTTGGAGCAATCCTCAAGACAATAGTACATTTTTCCCTGATGGGATTTCCATCATAAAATATGTCTCTTATTATCCTTGAATCTGATGTAACACAACTTCCAGCTGAGAGTATAGGAAAAAATAAGACCAATTTAATGATATGTATGGGAATTGACAGAAACACATACCTAGTAAGTACTCTAACTTACAAGCACTATTGTTTGCAACTACAAATTTTCAAGATGTCCAAAAATGCACAAAATTTAATACTTGCCAAAAATAGAATGCACAAGATAAAAAAAATTTAATATTACATGTAGACTAGATAATAAAATGATGCAAGCTTTAAAGTTGCTGGTTGAAAATCAAGGACTACATGCTCATTTCTCTGCTTGATTTTAGTTCCTTGGCTTAAATCTCATCTGTACTTTTTCCCTGCAGCTAAATCTTTGAAACTTTGCCAAATAATTGCTGGATCAGATTCTCTATGGTTATGGGGGTAAGGGGAATTTGATTTAGGAGAAGGGGGTTCCATGGAAGGATGGACTGTAGCAAAATTATCAAGTAAACATATTATGTATTTTCTATTATTGAACAGATTTTTCTCCTAGGAAACAAGTCCTAAGAGATGGTTACATGTACACCTCTTACCTCTTGTTGTTGGAATTCCAAGAAAGTGCATTGCCTAGAAATAAAATATTAGCATAACAATTATTGCTGTATATTTGGAAACCTACAAATGGCCATAGAATACATTTGTTGACTTGTTAGTTGTATCCCCCACTACTTTAAGACAAGAGCAACTGGAATCCCTGGCTGTCTTTTATATCTCCCCATCTACTTCAAAAATTAATGATAGCCGGCTTGAGTCAAAATAAAACAATTTTGAAACCAAATTCGTATTGGCAATCAGCCTTGCCTAAACATAAAGCCCCAAAGATCTAAGCACACGACTCGGACAAGGCTTTAGCAGTGGAATTTCAATTTTGGATGCCTAAGGAGTTTGCCTCCTTTATTTTCATAACAATGTAACTTAGCTTTTTTATTTTTATTATTGTTTTTCACAGACTTTTTTTTTTTAATTTCACAAACGATCCACTAAAATTACATAAAAGAACCAACTACACGTTACAATCTACTTACTGTAATACAATCTAACCACCAAATCTACAAACTTAGCTTTTTTACATGTTATAGTATCCAAGCACTCTCTTCACCTCACTACAAAGGAATTCTCTTATACTTGAACGCAAGACTTTTCTGCCATCTGCCTGCCTCGAGTATGGAGTTAAGCCAGCACCTTTGAATTGTATTTCCCACCTATCTCCTTTCTTGTTTACTACCTCCCCAAGGTACCTAGTATAGTGGTAAATAATGCAGATAAACTGAGATAATAAGTATAATAATTAATTATTAACTGTCAAAACAGCTGGTCACTCTCAAAAAAGAGCAAATAGAATACGAATAGTACCAACAACAACAAAATAGCTTGAAAAATCATATTGCAAATATTACAGTAAGTGCTTCTCCCAATAATCAAGTCCACTTGATAAAATTTATCACATTTTAAAAGAATTTTCCATGCAGCCTTAAGTCAGAGTAATTGCTCTGGTTTTGGTTCTGCTGAGGATAGGAGGGGTCATGTGATGATACTTTTGGTCCATCTGCAGGTCAACAGAAACAAACATCCTACAATAATATTGACCTCCTCCCAACGTCAGTAACTTCATAGCTCAGTTGGTTAGAGCATTGCACTGGTGTCGCGAGGTTATGGGTTCAAACCCAGATGAAGTCCTGAATTTTTCAGGCTTCTTTACACAATTGCATACAACTGCATTCACAACTGCCAGGATCAGTCTTCATTTGATTTCATTTCTGCAGTTCATATGATTTATTTCATATACATCTCTAACAGAGACTGACATCAAAACCATGTTCTTGACAAGAGCACCAGGCTTGGGAAGGATTTCCACACAGCCCCATACATTAATAATTTTTTATACATGTGTCACTGGCAATTACTAACCCTGTTACAATAACATATAGGGTTTGAGTCACAAAATATAAAATGTTGGGGAGCAGGGATGGCGCAGTGGTGAGAGCACTCGCCTCCCACCAATGTGGCCCAACGTCATATGTGGGTTGAGTTTGTTGTTGGTTCTCTTCTCTGCTCCGAGAGGTTTTTCTCCGGGTACTCCGGTTTTCCCCTCTCCTCAAAAATTCCAATTAAATCTGGAAACTCGAATGTTTAAAACATGAGCCCCTGGCTATGGAGATTGGGCGACCACTCCTCACAATATCGAGCTTAAATAAATTCAGGGGTTTCAATAAGGTTTGAAATAGCCGTCTGAGCTTGCTAAAGTAAACGTCGACCTGTTTAATTTTTTTTAATCATTTCAGTGAAATCCAGACAAAGTAGGCGGCGATGAGAGGTAAATTCTGACAAACTAGGCGGCGATTTTCGCCGGTTGCCGGCTTCTAATGAAAAAAACCCCTGATAAATTACTAGACACAAAAAAACCCTATTAATGTATGTGGCTGTAAGGAATTCTTGCCCGAGGCTTGTAAAGCCTTTCAAAAGGAGCGACAAGGAAAATCAACACAGCACCCACCCTTCCCTAGACCTATTACATAATCAATGGTAATGCATATTAATTACATTAATGTCCAGTCTATAATATGCTTACATGGTAGCACCATCTCCCAACTGGCCAGAAAAGTATCCAAACTGATGCCCACAATAGCAATGCGCAGAGGGCTCTGCACCGGGTAAAACTATATTTCCACTGAAATATTCAGCAAAATCTTCGCGTTTTAACTCCTTTTCGGGCAAGTCCAGGAGAGACATAGCTTGTGAAGAATACGCGACGGTTGTCGCGTCTTTTACAGGACTTGGTTCAACACGAGAGAAACAAGCTCCTGAAACCTGCCGTACATAATTTTTTACTTCCTTGTCTATGGGCAGGGTTCTCAGAGCTCGATTATCAAAGTTCAAAGTTTCCAAAGTTGCCATCTTGAAGTCGAATTTCAAGGGTCCTTTAAAGCTTGCACTGCAAAAGTGCTTGTTACATAGTGAAGAGGAATGAGGTGAGGATCGTCTACTGCATCCAAGATTGCATTTGAGAAACAATCGCCAAGAAGCTATTTTTCTTGACCAAGTGAAGAAAGACATATAAAAGTCAAAACAAGAAAAAAATGTGGCTACCAATCCCAGAAGCCTGCGTAATCCTGGCAAAACGGTCGGAGATAATCGGAATAAATCGGAAGATTCGAAAAATGTTTCCGGTTTTCTATCGTTCGGTCGTTCGGTCCAGGTTTCCAAGGTTCGTTGTTCGTCTTGAACCGAGTGCAGTCTGTGCCGAGACTGCGTGACTTCGATCAACTCCGCATGTTGCTGCTCCAGAAAGGATTGTCCCAGTGTTCATACCTTTACAGTCTTTTTGTGGGAAATACCTCATTTAACCATGGGCGAAATAACGTAAGAAGCAGGCTCCACAACCGCTTCTTTTTCCGATATTTTGCAGTGTCTAATATATATATAGTTTTACTTTTAGGACACTACATCCTTCAACAAAGTGGGCGCAACGTAAGGACAGAATTTTGCTTACCATCGAATTGTCAGATTGTCCAAAGCCAGATATAACTCTCAATCCAAACACTCTCCAGTTCAGGTAAAGGAATGGGATTTCTCTTTTGTATATTATGCCAGTGTGTATTCATCTTGTCAAATGCGAGGTATATATATATATATATATCTTGCCCTGATGTGAATTAGAATTTCTCATCTAATTCCGAGTCGAGGTTCCCGATCAATATGATGTATCGAAGAGATTAAGGGCTGTAAACCTTTTTGTACACTTGTACAGCCATTTTAGCTGATAAAACATATTTTGAATCACAGTGGTAAAGGAGGAAAAGAACAGAAAATTTATACACTGGATCTAGAATTTTATGGCGAGGTTATCCCTAAGGTAAGACTTTCACTTTTCTCAGCTAATGATTACTCCGTTTGTGGCCCATTCATGATCGTTGGAATTAGACAAATTATTAACAGAGGAACACGCTATTTCATTTGAACGTGTCAGGAAGACCTGGTGAAAAGCTTATTATTTATTTTCTCGTAGTCTGAATCTGTAACGTCCAATTTGGTTTATTCGATTAATATTCTTCTACCCTAAAATAAAGAAGTATGGGTTTTTTATTTGTACTTTAGTTGTGTTTATTCTGGATTCTGTCAATCACAGGGTCATCAAAGGCCTATTTTGTCTCTTGGATCCCAAGCTCTGAACTTTAATAGCATGAAAAAATGTTTGACCCTTGATTACACAAATACAACACAGCATTCAGCAGAAGAAATGCAACAAACACAATTGCCATCATTTCGAAAAAGATGTTGGCTTAAACCCAATTGTTACTTTATTATTATTTTTTTCAAGGAATCCAAGCAACATGTAACAGCAAGAGAAATAACTTTCAGTATCAAGAAGAAAGAAGAGGGGCCTTATTGGCCAAAGTTACTTAAAGATAAGAAAAAGGTTGGTTTTTCTCCTTTGTAATACTAATCTTGATGTCTTGAGCCTCTTCACCGGTGTCTTTATCAGAAGCTGTGGTCCAGGCACTGGCACCTAAATTTTCTGAAGTAAGTTCACTACCTTTGTGTTGAGAAAGTGAAAAGGGCAGCCCAAAGATATGTCAGGGGTATTACTATAATTATTGAAACCCTGTAGATGTTCTGCTCTTATTTCCTTGAATAGATGTTTGGTGGAATTTTGCTGGGAAATGGTAAATAAATCCTACTTCCTCCTGAATGGCAATATGCATGCAAGTCCATAGTAGTTGAAGAGACACTGTGTCCAGTGGTTCAAATCACAGTTGATTCAATGGTATCACTATTGACTAGCATCTGCATACTGTTTGGCAAATCCAGGTGCTCCTCCCAGGCCCACTGTTAACATTTCTTGCTTTGAATACATAGACTTCTGGTACATGTAAGTCACTTCTTGCCTGGTTTGAGAGAGCTTTTTATTTTATTTTTCGCAGCCTAGTTATCTTCATACAGATTTTAACAAATGGAGAGATGAGGATGACTCAGAAGAAGAAGATACTGCAATAGATGATAACTTTGAAGCTGTAAGTCCACTAGGAATCTGTCACTCTTTCCAGAGAGCACTCTAATCCAAAAATTTATTTCAAAATGCCTGTTACAAGGTAGCAAAACAAAGCAACCATACAAGAAAGTTGTGTGTTACTGCTTTTAAAAACCGATACAAACACTTATGTTTTCAACCTGTAGAATTCAATAACAGTGTCATAAATTTGAATGACTAGCTCAGTTATCTCGTTTGAATGACTGCATCTTGCATAAGTTACATTCTACACAGCACACCTTACCACCTTCGTGGATAAACTCAAACATTTTCAGCACTCAAAATTGGATTCTTTGGAAGTAAGTTTGAAGAATTTTAAAAGAATTGTAGTTTCACAAAAGTTCCACAACCTCTTGAAAGCAAGCAGTTGCTTTTTGAGTGAAGATCAGTTTTATTAATTTTATTGTCAATTAAACAAACATTTCATTATTATTGTAGAGCTTTTAAATTTAGTAATATGTTAATTATTTCTACAGATGATGAGTCAGATGGGTGGAGCCGGTGGACAGGTAAATAACGAGACTGCATAGCAAACATTCGCATTAAAACCAGTTCATTCTACTGCATTCTAACCATGGGAAAATTGGGGAGAGAGATAACATTAGGAGTGGGGATAGGAGGGAATGCTTGCCAGTAAACCTCAGTACTGGTTTAGATATTTAAGGCCTTATTAGAAGTGACTTAGACTCCCAGATGTTCTCAAACTACTCACAAAATCATATTACCCATCCTATACCTGACAAGCCTATGCCCCTCAGCTTTTGGAGAACTGGAAAATATCACCACAACCATCATCCTTTACCTCTTCTTAAGGGTCACTGAAACATCTTAAGGTAAAGAGTAGTAGGGAAGTTCTAAACCTTTCTGTAAGGGGATTGTGAGGCCGTAGTTGGTTGATCTAACAAGAACAAGCAAAGAAAATCAAGCAGGAACTGGGGAAGGTCTTCCTCATCACCTAGCCATCTGAGAGCTTGGCTTAAGTGAGTCCTTCCAGTGACACTACTTGTTAACGGTTCATACTTGTAATTTTTGTTAAATTCTTAGAGCTTTGATCCAGGAGATGCTGACACGGAAGACAGCGATGATGAAGGTGAGTGTTAACGAGAAGGAGACCTTAAGCATCTGGTCTCATTTGCATTTGTGTTAACCTGATAAAAGAAAGTAGTTCCTGATACAGAGACATTTTTGCCTGGTTTATAATGATTCCAAAAAACAAATGTTATTACATTTACCATGCATTTAAAAGAGCTTTAAAATATGTGAAACTATATTGCAATTATTTTCCAAATTGAAGCTTAATTATCTCTGAGAAAACAGTGGCCATTGTAGTGTTTTTTATCTGGATAACAAAGGACGTTAGAAAGGTCTGCGGGACGTTTATTTATATAAATCACACAAAAATAGTTTCAGTTTAGAAGCCATTGGTCTTAATTCAACATAGTTCTCTAGCAAGCCTGAAATACCACAAAAGCATTTTGCAGAAAATTTTTTTCCTTTTTTTTTTTTGCAGAGCTACCAGACCTGGAGAGTTAGAGAATTTGTGTCAGTGTATAGAAAATGCAATAGTACCTTGGTTAGCCAGTCTCAAACCTAGATGCCTTGTGATGGTTTGTGCAACATGGAGTCGGTTGAACCTCTCATCCAGCTGTGGATTTGTAAAGTTACCTTCGCTTGTTACTCATCTTGTTTAAGAACAAAATTGCTGCAGTTAATGTTATTCATAAGTGTGAAATAAACTTGTCACTTTTGTGGCTTTTGTTAAAAGAATTGTTTCTTGTGGTCAGAGGACGTGTTTATGCTGCCAAATGCCATTGCATAACATACAAACTGTGATTAATTATTAAAGGAGAAATAATTATTTTGCTCTTTTGGTCCACCATAAGCTGCTAAAAAAGTCTTTAAATCAGGGAAAACCCAAAGATACTGAAGCAGTTTGTTTATTCAGGACTGTGTTACTGTACTGTCTTCTTTTGTAACAGATGCAAGGATGAAAATGGATTCCATTTTGAAAATTGAAGCCATGGCCAAAAATGTACAATGCATGAATTTTCCTGCAAACTTGATTGATATCTTTCCTACATTTCAAGGAAATGTTCGGCATGAGTAAAGGTTATTGAGTAGCATTTCTGTAAAGTTTAGCCCGAAAACAGCAAAATCCCCATGACAGTGCTCTGTTAACCAGTTTTAAAATTTTTATGTTCCTTTGTTTTGATTCCGAGTCTCAGTGAAAGAAAAACAAGATGACCTACCTACTACCCTCACCTCTGCCCCATGCCCCTTCCTGCTTCACAAAACAGTTGACAAGAAATCCATGATCTGTTTGGTCAACAAGACTCTTCTGCCTTTCAACTATCTTCATGATTTTATTCAGACTACCATTACAGTCAGTGTATCTTGTTAAATAAGGATGACTGAATTTCAGCCTCTGCATTTGTAAAGTTTTGCATTCTACTTACTCTTACATATAGGCAGAGTTGTGCTCTGGTGGTACCCAGGTAACTTTTGCCTTTGGTGACCATAGAATAATTCTTGCTCCAAACCTTATAGACTGGGTGCCCTGGATTTCAAGGGTTAAAAGGTAAAGTCACCTTATTTAACGTCGGTAGTTCCTTCAGCTACGAGACTGGTATCAATGGAAGCCGACAGTGCGCCCTTTACCCCCCTCCCTCTGTCAGTGCTCCATTTTACGGGTATTTAAAGCTATAGCTACACAGATCAGAGGAAAGTCGAACCAGACGTTGAAGTCACTGAGAATCGAACCAGGGACCTCTTGCTCCGAAAGCCGCGCACGCCCCTGGGTTTAGGGATTTTGGGTACCCAATTACTTTTCTTAGAGCACAGCATTGTTAGATGAATTTTATTCTCCTTTGCTTGATAATTTTAAAGTGATCAGATGAAGCAGATGTTGTTGCTCAGGCTCAAGATAAGCCCACAGTTCTTTTTCCAGTTCTTTCAAAGCATCTGCATCATGCTCCTGACAAACCATAACAACAGACTGGAGCAAAAGAAAAAGATCTCTGCTCATGTATTCGATAGGACTCCCACCAACATTTCCTTCAGTATACTTCTCAAGTATTTGAGCATGTTGAGGACGAATACGCTGTGGTGTTGGTTGTAGTACCATCAACAGGAGAACACGCCCAATTTCACAGTGTGCTAAGATCTCTTGATAAGGGCCTTGGATTTTCCCTTGCTGTTGGCCCATGCTTCCTCTTTCTTCAGCAAAGTATGCCATCTCGGTGAGAACGGACAGTGCACCATCATAATCACCTGTCAAAAATCCAATTTCAGACAAAATTTTGTTAGTAGATGTTTGATCCTGTAAGTTCAGCTGGCACATGTACATGTTCTTTGTCAGTTATGAGATGGTTTTAATAATTACCTATTAGTGCAAGCTCAGGAAGAGCGGATTGTCAGTGGTTCCTCCTGCATTACCCTGGACATGGGGGAGAGGCTTGCAGCCTACCACTGCAGGAAGTTGAAAATACAGGAGCTGCCTTATTTGATATAAAGTGATCATTCCAAACATTGTGTGGTATTAGGCAATTCAGCCTCCCAAGACTTTCAGATAAACTCTTATTTGTGATATTTGATTGGAGAACACGGTCATTTGGTAAAAAATATCAACAGACCTGGTACAAACTGTGTACTTATTGACCAGGTGGGAGGACTACATTGTAGATAAAAAAAATAGTATTGGTTCCAGGTCGTAGGCCAACCACAGTAAATTTCATGCACCTGCCTAGAACTAAACCCTTTTCTGTCTCTGGCCCAAACTAAGTCATGTTGGTTTTTGAGGAGAGGAAAACCAGACCACCTGGAATAAAACCTAAGAGAGCAGAGTAAAGATCCAACAAACTCAACCCACATATGATGCTGAGTCTGGGAATCGAACCAGGACACAGTCTGGCTGAAGGCGAGCAATCTCACCACTGCGCCAACCTTGATACTCTTGTTCACTTGTGTTGGGGGTAATTATCACAAGAAACTCCATAGTATTAAAATGCTAATAGCAGGGCCATATAGTTTTTTTGCATGTGGGGTCTTTCTCTGTAGTCTCCCCATGAATGAAGATGCATGGCTTCACAGGTCATATGATGATCAAGTTTTTTTACGCCAAAGTACATGTACCTGTATCAATCTTGCATGATGCCACAAATGTCATAGATCGCAGAGCATCTATCGGATTCTGATGCTGTAACTCCGCTGCATGCTGGTAATGGACCATAGCTTCATGGGGCCGGTTCATGTGTCTCAAAGCATCACCTATTTCCAAACACAAACAAGCCCCCAGGGCAGAGTTCCCCTGGGCACAGTGCGTTTTGATAGCTTGATTGTATAGATGTATTGCTTCTGTCAAGTGCTCTTCAAAAGACGGGCATTTGAGTTCTAAGCAACTTTTCTCCGCTTCCAAAAACAACCTAGCTGCTCCAGTGAGGGCCTCAATTTCACCAGCCGCATTAGAGAGTGTATTTTCACACCTCGCTTTGGCCAGACTACAGAAACCTGCATACTGTGGACAGTCTTGTCGTTTAAGTTCTTTGGCAAGGGAACCAAACTGCCCGCTTGCCTCAGAAACGTTGGGCTTCTTGAGGAAACGGCGCTTCAACTTCGAAGTAATAGTGCGGTACTGTCCTAGAACATCAAATTCACGATCCATGGTGAATTAACAGCCTTTTTTAGATTTCTTTTTGTCAAAGTTGGTCAAAGTTGCTCTGCATCAAACACCCACCATATTTCTGATTGCTCACGTGATATAGTTCATTATGCTTACATGACATGATATCTCAATAAGGCCCAGGCTTTTCCTTCCAACATGGCGGTGACACGTTTCTGACGATTGTTCCTTTTTGGAATAAAATATTTCGTATGAAAACCGAATGTTCACTCAGTAACTTTTCAATGGAGGAACCTGTGGACAAACAAGCGTTGACAGCTAGGAAACGAAAACGGATTGAGTAAGTTAATGAAGTTACTTTCCTTAGTTTTACTTAGACCATTTCCTTCAACCTGAGGTTGATGATTGATTTAAGCTTATCTATATCTACATGGTTTCAGCACTCGGACAACTCCACGTTGACTTGTGGCTGTTTATGTGTGCGGCCTTTTGCACCATAAGCCTTTTTTGGGGTATCGCAAAAACATAAAACAATACCTCATAACCCCTAAGGCATTGACAAAAAACAATAACTATTGTTTTCTGTCAATGCCTTAAAACAAAATAAATTATTTATTTGTTGTGTTTTACGTCATCTGTACCTGGTACCATCTGGTACACAAAGTAAGACCCCCAAGCCTTGTTTGCACTTTTGTTTTTCACATCCTGTCCTCTGGATTTGCATACTGTTAGCATATGGGTACTCTCTACAGTTGGATTTAGTTCATGCTAAAAATTAACAAGCTTGAAATTCAAAACAAGGCTTGGTGATGAAATTAGCTACTTTCTTGTAAATACATGTAAGGGCCATAATATGGATACATTGCATCCAGGTACACACAAAAAGACTGGCATTGTGTGGTTTAGCTGAGTCCTTGATTGACTCCCTCTGCTGAAGGTTATTTCTTTGTTACTTAGTTTTTGTTTTACTTCCAGGTGGTGGGAAAGACATGCACCAAAGGCTAAGAAAGTGCAAAGGAAACCTGGTATCTGTTGTCAAATTTCCTAGCATATATTTAAGCTAAATGACATTGGAATTTTGTTCAACATCATTTTTCTCATTATTTTCTCAACCTCTCTTTGTACCTGTTGGATTGTTTAATTTATATTTCAGTGCACTTGAAAAAGCCATTAAGAACAAAGGAAGAAAAACCTAGGAAAGGGGTCATGCTTCCAGAAAAAGAAGAGTCTTTGCAAAATGAAAATACGGGTACTAACACACTTGATGGTGATGATGACAAGAAAAGCAAAAGATACATACTTTTTATTGGTAAGCCTCAAGTTTTACCTGCAAATGCTGACTTGTGTATTATTTTTAATCACCATGACTAACACCTGTCATATGATTATAAGGTAACTATATTTGCACATTTAAGGTTGAAAATGAGCAACAAATGAAACAAATGGAAAATTGTCTTCACTGTAACTGAAAATTGTGATAAATTCACATCACATCATGCAAGAATCAACTGTAGCAGTAGTTTGTTACTATGGAAACATGGCTTAAGTGTCAACAGGAAAAGAGGACAAGAGACAGAAATGCAGACAGACTGACAGACAAAGAGTACTCTACAGTCAAGTATTGACTGTGTTACACTGGGCTGTCCAATTTCTAGGTAACTTGCCATTTACTGTTAAAGAGGAAGATGTCAGGACACATTTCCGTTGCACTGGTAAAGGTAATTTCACATTTTTTTCAATCTCTTTCTTCCAAAATTCATGACTGCACGCTGATCTCATGTTGTTTTCTGTTAAATATTCAAGACAGTACTTGGTGTACTTCACTTGGAATTATTCATAAGCTCAAGCTGTGTTTACGTACATTTTGTGTTGAGTAGGTGCCATTAAAGAGTTCAGACTGATGACAAAGAAGACAGGAGAATCAAAAGGCTGTGGATTCCTTGAGTTTAACAACAAAGGCAGTTACTGGGTTAGTTGTAATACCTTGGAACCCTGCCTTACGATCACCTATTTGGTAAAAATCACTATGTTTTATGCGTTTATTGGATTATCCAAATTTAAAGGACATTCCATTTCGTGCTCACAACTGACAGTTAAGGCAATATTCATGTGATTGAGAAAGTTACAATGTTTTGAAGCATGGGAATCTTGTATGGCAGGTTTTGGCTGGCACGGGAGTCAGTGGGTTAAAATACCAATTTTACCATGGGTAACCCACACACTCCCTCCACTTCATATGACCATTGCCATCTGGGTTAAGCATTAGAGACTTTAAGCCCCAAAAAACTTTGCACCAATTCCAAAAAAAGCATTTAATATTTGTTTTCAGTTTTGGACCTCTAATGGGCTTCAAAACTAATCATCATTTGACACACAACTGAACTAGTGAGAAGCATGTGTCTATTCCTGATATTTGACATCACAAGGTGCTCCACATGCATGTTTACAATGAAAACCACCATGCTGATCAGTTGATGCCAAATCAGGAAGAGACCCATGCCCCTCTCTAGCCCGGTTGTATCACAGGTGATAGCTGCATTTTTTAACTTAAATTTCAGCCTATAAAAAAAATAAATATTTAGAAAAAATGGCAAAGGCACTATGCATTTCAAATAGGTGCAAAGATACTTTTTTTTCAAACATAATTATGTTGGGGTTGGGTGCACTTTAATAGATGACCTACTCTTTTGTTACTCAAGAAATGACTCTGGTTTCTTTATTCTAAATTAATAATAATAATAATAATAATTTAATAAGTATTTAACAAGTTTCAATACTTTACAAACTACCAGGTCATGAAAAATTCTAAAACTAATGTATATAAGTAAAGATAATGTGTATATATAAACTACAAGATACGTTTATAACTTGTAATGTTTACGAAACAAATGAGTTTTTACAAAATGAGTTTTTTACAAATTTACAGAAAGCATTAAACCTGCACCACAGTGTTCTAGCTGGACGGAAAATAAATGTAGAGGTCACCTGTGGTGGAGGAGGCAAAGGAGAACAAAGAAAAAAACGGCTAAAAGAAAGGAAAACAAAGTTTCGCCAGAAAAGAAGACAAAAATCAAAAACTGTCAAAGCTGAATCAAAACAGACGCAGGACAGTTCATCAAGTGTACCATGAGGAGATAATATTTAAAACTATCCAAATGTAACAGCTTGTAAATCATACCTGCCCATGAGCGTCAGTAGCTGTTTCTTCTTTCAGGAATAAAGCCTGTGCTTTTCAGAAATTAAAGGGGCTCAGAGTGTTCATAGATGGTGAACATGTGATGTGTTTTTATGCAGGCAAACTTCTGAGATGATAATTATCATAAAGAGCTTTTTTTTAAATTTTTATTCAATTTGTTTGCATGACATGAAAGCCATTATTAAAGGATGTTGAGATGTTGTTCACATATACATGCAAGGGGAGATATTTTGTCCATAGTATTTATAAGCATCACTTATTAAACTGCAACAAGGAAAAGAGATTCAAAAGCATGAACTGTAAAAGATTCGTTCCTCTAGTTTGTTTTTATTTATTATAATTTGCTTTGTTTCTGTCTTGTTTTCTGCCATGTTGTGTTCTATTTTTGAATTCCATATAAATTTTTGCCCAAGAGTTTGTGAAATTCTGAGGAATGCAGTTGCAAGCAATTGGCTCATTTCTAAAAATCTTCTAAAACAAATGGCTATAATTTTTTTAAATCAATTTACTGAATTTTAGTAAGTATAATATTTTTTTGATTGTTAATAAAACAGAGTATTATTGTTGTTAACGTTCATTGTTCAACGTTTATCTCACTGTAAAGTTGGAAAACTTGACTTGCTGCAGAATTTTTTGTTGGACGAAAGAAGTTTGTTGAGGATCAGTCAAGGGTGAACTTTTGGGAGTGAACCAATGAAATATTATTTTATTAGTGTGTAGTTATGTATAATAACTGGTACATGGCGATGGTGGCCATGCAGCAAAACGTTCAAAAAATTTACGGCGGTACATTATACATATCGTGAGGGCTTGATTGACATCGGTAACCGACACGTCTTGGTTTGTCATAATGACACCTGCCAAATATCACCGTTATTAAAAATATCACGTGAACGGTGCTCAAACACGGAAAAAAAATGGCGTCCGAAGAGAGTTTACTTTTTTGCGTTCCCGAGTTCTCTTCTCAGGTTTTCTCGGGACTGCATAGTCTCAGGAAAGATGAGAAGCTCTGTGATATCCAGATAAGTGTGGGCGAATCCAGTTTAAAGTCTCATCGAGTCGTTTTGGCAGCTGCAAGCAGCTATTTTAATGCAATGTTTACGGGTGACTTGAAAGAGAGTCGTCAAGATAAGGTCATCTTGTTTGGCGTAGAATTTTCTGCGTTAGAAGATCTTGTGAATTTCTGCTACACTGGGAGGATAGAGATAAATGTGGACAATGTACAGAATCTTCTTAGCGCCTCCAGCCTTCTACAGTTAGCAAGCGTGAAGCAAGCTTGTGTCGAGTTTCTTCATAGCGTCCTTCATCCATCAAATTGCCTCGGCATCCGCTCGTTTGCCGACACTTACTCTTGCGTAGATCTCGTTGAAGCAGCCGACGTATTTGCCGTGAAGAATTTCTCTGAAGTTGCGAGGAGCGAAGAATTTTTAACTCTCTCTCCAGAGAAGGTTGTGGAAATGATTTCGAGGGAAGAGCTGAATGTGCGTACCGAAGAAGAGGTATTCGAAGCAATTTCAGCTTGGGTGAGGAGAGATGAAGATGAGAGAAAAGATTTTCTTCCAGAATTGCTTAAAAATGTTCGCCTGGCGCTAATATGCCCACAGTATCTGTGCGACAACGTGTCCACCGACGAACTTATAAAGAGTAATTTATCTTGTCGGGATCTGGTTGATGAGGCAAAAGACTACCACCTTATGCCTGAACGGAGATACAAACTGCAATCCATCCGCACTAAACCACGAACATGCAGTGAAGCGGCGGGTTTGATTTACG
The DNA here is from genome assembly GCA_948470475.1 of Galaxea fascicularis. Lineage (NCBI taxonomy): Eukaryota > Metazoa > Cnidaria > Anthozoa > Scleractinia > Euphylliidae > Galaxea > Galaxea fascicularis. The sequence goes on along the minus strand of OX419343.1, from coordinate 26,778,912 downwards.
CCATTGGTGGTCTAACATCTTCAGGTGAAGCTCTCAGTACTGTAGAAACATATGACACTTTGACAGGACGGTGGGTGCCTGGTCTGCCCATGAGTACCCTGCGAACCCGTGTTGGTGTCACAGTTCTGGATAACAAGCTCTATGCTCTCGGGGGATTTGATGGGCATAGGAGGCTTAGCACTGTTGAGTGCTATGATCCTCAGCTGAAGGCATGGAAAGCTGTTACACCAATGAATACACGCCGCAGTGCCCTTGGTGCAGTTGTGCTTAATGGAAAGATTTATGTTGTGGGTGGTTACGATGGCCACATCTCTTTGAGCACAGTTGAATGCTACTCCCCAGTTAGTAACACGTGGAAATTTCTGTCTCCCATGGGAACACTCCGCAGTGCTGCAGGTATCACCAAGCTGAATGGAAAGATCTATGCCATTGGAGGTCATAATGGCCTGTCAATATTCAACACAGTGGAGGTTTATGACCCACACACTGACAAGTGGTTACCAGGTCCTTCAATGGGTGTTCGCAGATGCAGAGTAGGTGTGACGACCTTAAATGGGCGTATTTATGTTTGTGGAGGATACGATGGCAGTGCTTTCCTCAACACCGTTGAATGCTTTGATCCTGAGACTGGACAGTGGTCATTTGCTGCCCCAATGAATACCCGACGCAGCAGGGTTGCCGTGGTAACACTTGGGGGAAGGCTGTATGCCATCGGTGGGTATGATGGCCTGTCAAACCTAAATACTGTAGAGTGTTTTGATGTGCTTACAAACCGCTGGACTCCTGTGCCATCAATGGGTATGCATCAAGGTGGCGTTGGAGTTGCAGTGCTTCCCAGGGGACCTTATGCTTAGCATAATTCATTACCTTGTGTAATCATCAATTTGTGGATTTTTTTTCTTTAAAAACTTTTGCCAGCATCAACTTTAAAAAGAGAGTACTACTTGTAGTTACCCAAGTTAAAGCTCCTGCTTGTTAAACTCCATCACAGTTGACAACCACTGTTAAAATTAAGGGCAAAAATGATGTTGGTTTAAAAATATTTTGGAGTATAATTTCCATGAATGCAGATAATTGTTATTTATATTAATGTCAGCCATTCCTGTAGGACAGCTTATAACAAAGCAAGTATCCTTTGGATACCACTAGGAAGACCAAATAAAAGATATATTACCCTCATGACGCCCCCATATATTTGTAGTTAATTTAGTTTGTATTTGCTAGAAGTTGCCATTTGTCAGCAATTTGAATGTGTTATTGCTAAAATTAAGAATATTTTGGAAATTATGTTGACATGCAGTTTCATAAGTAAAAATTTTGACCGAATTGTGCACTGTAATAGGTTATTGTGTATTTCAAGTTTATTTGACAGAACATGTCATAAACCCCATACAATATCAAAATTAATGATATTTGCAATTCAAATACGTCAGTATTAAATTGGTTGTAGTTCATTGTTGAAGCAGTCTAGATAGAATCTCTTAGTCTTGGTTCTTTGTAACCGTAGAACATTTTGTATCAAATGCAGAATATTTGTGTAAACGTGTAGACTTGGGTGACATAACCAGACATTCAATTATCATAATGGGCTGGATCTTGTTTTCAGTCATTTTGGTAGAAGGCTAACAGGCCTTTTGAGGAAAGTCAAGATGGAGACTGTAAGAGTGACTTGGAACACAAGCATGCCTTGCTCGCTGCAATTTATTTCATTGTCTTACATAACAGTTTTCCTCCTCAACTGTTTAGAAGGGAATATTGCTTCTAGTGAATAACAATATCAAGTAGTAACAAGTTTATTGATCAATGAGATGTGTTTTACACCTTGGATGTAGTCAAGCACCATTTAAACCAACTAATGCCTTGCAAAAGTAAACTCTGTTATGAAGTCACTGAAATTCATAGAAAACCCACTTTACGTCTTTGGGAAAATAGCATGTTATCAGTATCTTGCTAGTACGCCTCAGGGGTTTCAATAAGTTTTGAAATAGCCGTCTGAGCTGGCTAAAGTAAGCAGCGATCTGATTCATTTTTTTTTAATCATTTTAGTGAAATCTAGACAATGTAGGCGGCGGCGAGAGGTAAATTCTGACAAATTGGGCGGCGATTTTTGCCGGTTGCCGGCTTCTAATGAAACCCCTGACGCCTGTCACTTGTAATTAATAATTATTATTTAATGTTTCTCAATTTTTTTTCTGTGATCATGTACTCTTGCTCTTTGTTTCATTAAAATTTAAACAACTTTGAACATTTTAGAATTATTGATGATGATGATGATGACAGATAAGGTTGTTTGGTAACCACTCCCACAAAAGAAAAAGAAATAAGAGAATAACCCACATGGGAGTGCATGTTGTCTACTTCTCAAAGTGGGTTCCACTGCATAACACCCCAACAACTCTTGGACTGATAACAAAAGGAATCTAAATTAGAGGTAATCATGTTTAAACAATATTGTTGTTCCAAATACTTTTTAACAGAAAACAAAGCCTAACTTGATTGCTTTGTGAGCAAACCCATAAGGTATTTTTTGTAAGCTGTAAAAAAGTTCCCGAAGAGCTGGAATTCTTGACTTTCAACATGTTCAATTGAGACTCTGCAACCCTGCATTGAACCTTCATGAGATGAGCTGGTAACATTCAGCTCAAATACAAGAACTGGAGGTGTAATGATGTTGAGATTTTCTATAACCTCAGACTGCTTGGAGGTTGATAGCTTCCCAACTATTCCAGGATTAAATGTAGTTTCCCCTTGCTGCTCTTGTGAATGGCAAGTTGTCATGTCTTTTACAGTAATGTCATTTTCTGGTATGCTGATCTTCAGTGACTTGCGTCGTTCTCTTCGACCATGTGTCCATGTATTTTCAGAGGCTGTGCAAATGGCTGAATAACCGTCTGCAACTTTTGCAATGTCCCCTTCTTTTCTCTCTTCAATTTGGTCCTTGCTTAAGCTAGTGATGCATAATTTGGTCTCTTTGATTGACTGAGGTTCCTGTGGCTTGAAATCCAACTGGGAATCCTGTGATAATGTCTCTGGTTTACATCCCTCCATGCATTGCCTTTTCGCTAGACTTTTTCTTTCACATTTCATCCCAAATTCTTTTTCCAAATTTTCTACAATGAACTGAAAAATGTCCCTGGTTGACTTTAGCTCAATATTGGATGGTGCATTCAGCATCTGTTGATACTCAACAAAGAATGAATGACAGTTTGTATGCTTCCTTTTCTTGGCAGTTTTACAGACTGTCAACAGATCAAGCAGTGATGTTGAATTCTTCATTGGACTGGTGGAGCAGCTGTCCAGATTTTTGCAAATCTTGTTTGCTTCCCTCATTAGTTCAATGATGTGTTTCAGTGTTGAAGCAGGTACATTCTGAGTCAAATTGTGTGCCAGCTCAAAGGGATCTTGAACAATCAATGGTGAGGCCTTGAACTGAACTCGCTTGCCATACCTTGGACTACCATCACTGCCTGAGTGACAACAACCTGCTTTCTGATCAATGTTTTCTGTTGACAATGAATTATGTTCATCTGGAGAGAAGTCATGTCCTTTTAACTCTTGCTGACAAGGTAGACTGTCCTTGTTAGAGGAGCAGGTAGAGAATGCATCTGTTTCCACACAGTTGAGACCTTTTAACTCATCCAACACCAAGGCAGTATTGATTGTGCACCCAGTCCGTACGCTTACCACAGAATTGGAAAAGTCAAATTCAGTTGAAAAGAAGAAAAAGAACCGCTCCAGTAACTGATCTGATAAAAAAGAAGTAAAAATAGCATTCAGCTCATCTGAAGACAGCAAGCAATGAAAGTGTAAGGCTTGTGAGATGTGGCTTGGAGTGACAAGAATACCTCACAAATTAATGTGTCTAGGTAAGCTGAAAGCTACTCATTGGGCACTAAGGCCACATGGTAGTGGGCATTACCCCTTAAATCTACCAAATAGGCTCAAACTTTATTTGGTAGATTTAAGGGGTAATGCCCACTACTACGTGGCCTAGACACATTAATTTGTGAGGTATTATTGAAGACAGCAAGGATGACTACACAAATTCTTGGCTTGCTCACTGTGAGAGAAAGGTATTACCACATAATTGTATATATTGTGATAAAGAATGCATGAAGACCAAAAACAGGATTTATCAAACTCGCACATCAGTGTGGGGCTCCCACCTCTGGCATAATGGAGGAACCATGGGATAGTGGAACACACCATTAAATCCTAAAAGGGGAAATGACATGACATACAGTTGTTACCATGATAGTGCTTTGATTAGTTCTAATTGGATCTTGCTAATTCTGATTAGGTTCGTCTTTTGTTGTCTCAGAGGCTACAGACTGGGTTCTGATCACCTCGGAAAATGCCCTAGAGTTATAAAATATTATACTCACTCAAACTTTCAGTATTCAGTGATGGTGCAAGTTTGGAAGTATCTCTTAAGAATGAGCAGTTCCAGTTATCAATCAGCACAGGTTCCAGCTGAGAAGAACCTAGCTTATCAAAGCCAAAATCACTTGTGCTATGCAAATCATCATCTTCCTTAACCCAGGTGCTAAATCCCCACTGTAATGAAGGAATAACAGGTGGAGATCGTGTCTGTAGGAAGTACAGCACCATAAGAGTCAGTGCATAGCTACTCAACTGTCTTCCAACAGTCAGACCTTTTGCTTTTGCCCAGGCTCTCACAACAAACACCAGCTGAGAAACCCTGGGATCAAGAGACACATAGCTGTGAAGGAGATCTGAGTTTGCCACTCCGAGCCTGAAAGGAAAAATAAGAATTATTGGGTCACAAAAGTAAAAAAGGGCCAAGCTCCAGTTGTTCAAAGAGTGGATAACTTTCTCCAGCAGATAACTCGCTATCTGGTGGATAAAATGTATTAGATTGAGTTATCTGCTCTTTTAATAACTTAATGGGCCACATGGAAGGTAGTGCTAAATTGACACTTTAAATAAAGGCTAGCTGGAAGAAAGTTAAAATGCAAGACCTCAAGCTCTTTTTTAATTCTCTAGCTTTCCCATAACAGAAATGAACAAAAAATTATGTATGCCCTTTTTTACTTAACAACCAGGCCCCAGTTGTTCAAAGGCTGGATAGCATTATCCACAGGATAAATATCTGTCCAGTGGATAGTGCAATTAGCTTTCTCAATACTTATACAATGGATAGTGATACAGTATCCAATGTATGAACAACTGAGGCCAGCTCGGTAACCTTTTTGTGATAACTTGAGGTATCACAAAAATGTGCACTTTGACTACACAGCCTTCAAGAAACTTTGCTACCAGGTTTATACGCCTAATTTTACTAATTCCCACTGACGTGTACCTGTTATTGACTGATAGATCACACAACAGGCCTGATGGTTGGTGCTTGAACTTGATCAGAGGACACTTGGCACCTAACACGGGTATTATGTTCACACAGCCAGGGGCAAAACTACGTAACACGTTGATGACTTCAGAGTAGTCTACATCAGTATCACAGTCATCTCCTGTCAGTAAGCAAACATCTAAGTCACTACCCTTCCAACCAACTCCACTGACAGTAGAACCAAATGGCACAACTGAGGCCCCAGAGTACACTTCATGGAAGACTTCTTGTAAGAGTTGGCACACCAGCCTCCGCAACTTAACATCTTCTTCAGTTAAACATAACTGTTGCATCAACAAGTTCAGTTCTTCTTGTAACTACAAAAAGTAGGTCAGTAGAAGCAGGTTTAGTACAAGTATGAAAGGGCTCTGAGTAAAGCGATGAGAAATATGACTGGCCTGCCTCTTAGTTTTTACCTGAGACATATTATTTTTACATTCACAGGTCAAATTAATACATCCTGTTAGTACACTTGGTATTTGTAAAAGGTTGGCGGGTAGTAGAAGTTTCTGCAACTATGTTTCCTTTATTATTTAATAATACTTCAGCTGTGTGATCCATGATAATCCTTGAAAAAATCCTCCCAAATTCCAACAATGGTTGCAGAATGTGGTTCTCTCTCTCCTGAGTTGCTTTACCCAACCAAACACCAGATCACAATACTACTCAATCTGTACAGTATCACATAATTTGTCACCTACTGTATATGTGGATGACTTCAGTTCATTTACAGTTTCATCAGGCACAAATGCTGCTATCTCTCTGTTTTGCCAATGACTATGTGGGTGCTGTTGAGAGTCATTACTTGGTTTCCTTTTCTTGGATGTTGGTGTCTTACTCTGCAGACTAGCTTTGTTTAGTGTTCGTTCTTTCACAGTGAGTCGTTTGCCATTTAAAAGAGGCAGTGACTCCTCCTGCAGTACTCTGCTAACAGTTTCTTCATCAGTAAATTCCACTATTGCAAAAACACCCTGATGAAAAAAAAGGCACATTTTAAAAGATAATGGAAGTTCCAGCCCAACTATAAACCCAGGATTGAAATAATTATCATTACATTATCTTCCATGTAAATAAGATTTACACTTTGACTAAGGTTATGCCAGACTGATACAATTAATCAGTTCAACTTTGGTGTGACTGTTTGCAGATCATTGTGTTTATGCACAATACAAACTTTAAACGGGGTATGGATTTGTAACCAGTACATCATATAGATTGATAAATGTAGATACTTTATAGCATAATACATTACTTCTGGAGAACAAGATAGAGATGCAATTAAACAGCATAACCCATAATCACTGTTAAAGATCAATACACTTGATGTTATGTGTGCTCACAACTATTGTACACTGTAGGTTCCTTTGACAGCTGTGAGGCTCAGGCCCAATGTGACAAGTGGCATAAAACATAATGACAGCCCTAATCAGAGGTTATGTCACAACAAGTGAGTTGCCTGGATGCTGCTGTCAAATGATATACATTCAGACACCATATCAGTGAATACCAGTATCAAACTATTGCCATAACATAATGATCAGGCATGGTGCATACCTTGTCTTTATCTAGGAAAACGTTTGAAACCTTTCCATATGCATTAAAATAATTAGTCAACTCATCTTCAATGCATCCAGAATTTTGAAAACCACGCACATAAATACTCTTTCTACAAGAGCTCTCCCTTTCACTTCTTAAGTTCAGAAACCTTTGATGTTTCTTCCCCTTGTTGTGGGTAGGCAATAATGAAACTGCAGATTAAAATAATAGGGTTTAATTTAATTAAGCTTGTTAATAAAAAATATCACATAATTAATCATTATTAAACCAGCAACACAGACGCAGTGCTCTCAAGTCTCATGCATTGAGAGTGAGACTCACGCAAGAAAATGCAATCTTGAGCTCTCACGTTGAAACTGTTGTGTTTTACAGCTGCAACGTACGTCAAATTTACGTCAGGGATATTAGTTTTCACCTACAAACCAGCCTATTTTCAGGCGTGTAGGGTGCATTATCCAAATACACCCTAGCATACAATTCATATATCCCAACAAAGTCTATCTTGTTCTTCGAACATTTCAGGTGAAGTTTCACCTACCTGAAGGTAAGGCGACTCCACAAACATCACACCATATTTGCTGCCTGGCAGCCGCCATATTTACACTTCAAATAACGCGGGCTCTGGGAACGAGTGGGAACGAGTGGGAACGAGCACCAAATATGGTCAGGATTCCGTGTTCAAGGAGGGTCCCCCATACTTTTTTCGTGAAACGTGATTGGGACTATTTCTTTTCTCGTGAGACGTGATTTAGGTTTATTTATTTATTCGTGATTCGTGATTGCCCATATTTGATTTTTGCATGAACGTGAACGAATTTTGGGAATTATCCGTGACGCATGACCCGTCTCAATATTTTTTTGCGGGCCCAAGAGAGGCCCGCAACCCTACGGAGCCCGATTAGTGCCATCCAAAATTCTTGCTCGATTTTTGGGTCGCTTACATTTTCTATTGACATTTTGTTCTGAAACGACTCCGGGAGCGCTTGCCATCAATTCAATTTTCTGGCACGATTCTGATTTCCTGACACGGCTTTTTGGGGGCACGCGTTTTATTTTTTTGCGGCACGACTTTTTTGGGCACGCGTTTTATTTTTTAGTGACGAGTAGTGA
>OX419343.1:26743377-26765877 GCA_948470475.1 Galaxea fascicularis | reverse complement strand
TCTCTGCTCTGATATTACAATTTCATTTTGTTATGCGTTTGGATGAAAAATCGCCTCAGGCAGTTTTCATTCCCAAGACGTGAATCGAATATTCTTAGCCTGCGGTCCAGCCGGACTTGTCACTCGAGACCTTGGTGTATGAGAGGCGGTATGTTCATTGTCTGCGACGCAGGTTATTTATTTTTTGTGTCCTTGGGCCCGTTTCTCGAAAGTCCCATAAACGTTTCGGCCCGAAAAGACATTTCAAAAAGTGTAATCCACTTATTCCAAAAAGCTGGTCTTTTACTATGGTTTCAAGATAGGAAAGGGTAACTTTGTTGCAAAATTTCATGCCTGGAAACGTCTTCGCTCTTCAGAAACGTAGAAAATTATGGCACCCGAAATAGGCCCGAAAAGTTTCGGGTGTTTCGAGAAACGCATGCCTGGGAGCATACTGGAATGAAGCCGTAAATTTTGGATTTGGGGTAGATGGTTCCGAAAGCTGTAGGTTTCTCCTTTCAGAGCAAGCAGCATGGGCCTTTAATGAGGGTCCCCTATACTTTTTTCGTGAAACGTGATTAGGACTATTTTTTTTCTCGTGAAACGTGATTTAGGTTTATTTGTTCATTCGTGATTCGTGATTGCCGATATTTGCTTTATCGTGAACGTGAACGAATTTTGGGAATTATCCGTGACGCGTGAACAGTCTCAATATTTTTACGTGAATGCATTTTCCAAAGTGGTATAGGGGACCCTCTTTATTAAGTCCATCTCAAATAACCACTAATCTGCAAAGGGGTAATAACCTAACACATTGAAAATCCCTTTTAGACCAGCACCTATGTTGTTTTTAAGTACAGTGTACGTAGTTATCTTTCAGTTTCCGAAATTTTATAAAATAAATAAATGCAAAAAACGTTCCGTGACTGACTCTCTGGAATAATAATAAATAATAATAAATAATAATAAATAAATACCGTTTATTTGCCACATTGCAGAATTAACTGAATTAAAGGGCTGAAAGTTTACAATCAATCAATAGATAATCAAAACTACCACTACTATGAAAACAATAAAAATATTTCACTAACTTTTTAAATATCCATATATTTACTAGCGAATGTGATAAAGGAACCTGAACGCTGAGTCCGGCAAACGTCGTATCAGCGTCAACAATATTTCTTTTGTTGTCGGCGGACCGCAGGTTGTAACAATGACCATTAGTTACTGTTTTCGGTACGAGGAAGTTAATGGGGTGATCATTTTGCCGCGGCATCTTCCGAATATTCTTACAGCAGAGCTGAGTTCGTCTTCCTTTCAGGCTGCTTAGGTTGGTAGTACTAAGGGCACCTAGATTACTGTGGGATGGATAGATGATATGTAGAGCCCTTTTTGAATTAATTCCAGCGTATTTGAAAGATATTCAGGAATATCATGCCAGACTTGCACGCCGTATTCTAATGTAGGTCGTATTGTTGTCAGGTAAACTTTGAGCGTGATTCCATCTCTATTAACACCAACTTTTTTTAAGAATGCAGAATAGTCTTAGTGAATGCATCGCTAACTACAACCCAGGACAGAATAAAAAGAGATATAAAAACCCTCTCTCCCAATGATTTCGAATAACTTCACTAAACGGCGTCAGAATGGCTTCAAAATCGGCACAAGAGACAAGTACGCGACACATTTGAGGAAGGAAAAACTTTATTCCAAAATTAGAAAGTTATTTACATAATTTTTTTACGATCGGTGACTTTCCCATATACACAAGCTGTCCCAAACACCACGTATGCAGACTGAGTCGAATTTTGAGCTTGGAAAGCCTGTGAAGGGAGGGGGAGTTTAAATTTTTCATTTGAATTGACCAAGATTGTAGCTATAGAGCATCCGCCAATTCTCGGAATTGATTTTGTCACGATTAAGCATGTTTTAGCGTGAGCTTGTTGCAGCGAAAACATGATTTTAATTAGTTACTCTGGTTTTAACTCTGGTATTGTTGTTGTTGGTGTTCTTTGTCGAGAGGTAACAAGGTGCAAGCAATTTCAGGCCTCTTTCGTAATACAACAGACTGCCAACGCAATGCATATTGAATTATTCTAATCACTAGCAGCAGGAAATTCCATCCTGGCGTGTCTCATTTCTTCCTGGTTAGGAAATTTTCCCAAACTGGAAACTTTACTAGCTGACGATGCAAATAGCACCAATGGGTATTTAAATCATTTTCTGTATTTCTCTTAATCGGCAGCTTTCTATTCAGTGCACAAGAGCCCATATGGGGTATACAGGTTTCGCTGTGGTTATGGTTTGCGAAGAGCACCAACCGAGAGCACGTTGGAACACTGACGTCATTTCACGGACCACGTGACTTATATGTCATAAGCTGAAAGGAACTCTAGCACCTGGTGTCGTGCATAATAGTTGCCCTATTTGGGTTTTTTTCTCATTCTACTCCAATCTTCTGTGCACGTTCGTAGCCTGACAACTCGCTATGTCGTCGAACCTGCCATATCCACCGAGCAACAATGAGCCGTATCCAAATCAGCAACAGCTGAATCAGTACCCGCCACCGACGTTCAACTATGGGTCCGCATACTCGAATCAAGCAGCGTATCCACCGCCTGTAGAAACTGTTCCGTCTGCCAACCCTGCCTTCCCTCCTCCACCGTCATACGATAGTGCTGTAAGTGCTGGAAAGCCAGCAGGTTCAGCGCCGAATCCTTACGGCCAAAACTTTCCGTACCAACCACAACCTATTCCATCAGTCGCGCCTCCAAGCTACCCTCCGAGTTCAGATGTCGAATATCAGGGTTCCAGCTTGCCGTACCACGATCGAATTATCAGTTTCGACGACAAAAGCATCCGACTTGGTATGTTTTGAACGCTAGCTTAATATGTCAGCTATTCAATATGTGTTCCTGTTTTCTTTAATTTGATTTCGATTTTTATGAAATTGATCAATAGGTCACTCAGTTGGATTAATTCCGCGTTCAATACACTGTCAACATGTATTGATGCTGTCGAGTCATTTTAAACAAGTCCTTACAAGCAGCCTTGTTTTCTTTCAATTTTATTTGGTACAAAAAAGTACACATCCCTTACTTTGTGCAGCATTTGAAATAAATTTTTGGAAAGATTTTCACACATCCCAATACATAAATTATACATACATCACTGTCATACTAACCCTGTTCCAAAAATGAATAAAGTTTGAGTCACAAAATGCATGTATAATTTAAAATGTATGGGGCTATGTGCTGTCTAATTTATGTTTGGGGCTGTGCGGAAATCTTTCCAAAGCTGTTTGTAATTGCATGCTTTACATCAGCATGTAATAGAATAGCCGAGCACTATAACAATGTAGCATCTGAATCATGCACATACTCGTATATTGTTCATTGTACTTATGTGTTGCTGTTATTTCCTCTGTTTGTTTAATGGCTTGGTCACAGGATTTATCAGACGGGTAAGTACACAACCAAGCTGTTTTGTATTTGTAATTTAACTGTATGCTGTATACAGTTTCTTAAACTGGGGATTTTGACATTTTTGAGATCAATAAAATGGTCAAGTTTTGGTTATGAACACTAATTAATAAATAAGTGATGATTAATTTTTGATTTTTCCAAAGAAGAGTGTGTCTGCTTGAGTGTGGATAAGCACCCAAAGGTTCCATAACCTGTTGCAGCTAAATTGTCTTCAAGTTGATGATATCGATGACAACATGTCTTCCATTTTAAGCTCATCTCCCATATTAATGTTTTTACCTGCCATAGTTTAAAATAGATTCAATTTCTTGTCTCTCTGTGGTAAGAATTTCTTGTTCCCTACTCTTTTCTCTGAAGTCTCTTTTTGACGGCTTGGCCTCTGCATGAAGCTCCTAAAGAAACCTTCCACATAGCCACATGTGAGGGGATTACATAAGTATGGACTGTGGAAATAACAACATTACACAGCCTTGCCTGTGTTTTTCCAGTTGTTGAAAAATGTTAAAAGTAAATTAAAACAGCCTTTAGTTGAGGTTGCGGCTGTAGAGAAAGTGCCACAAATAAAATCTTTGTAGATTATCTTGCTTTTTCTTGCCTTCTTTTAACTTGTAGTTTTACTTTCTAGGTCTTTGGTATCCTTATGTTGCAACTGCTAACAACAGTGGGAACTATTTGCCTGTTCATATTCCAGTAAGAAGACTTGGTGTTACAAAATGACTTTTCTCATGTTCAGTCAACAGAAAAGCAGAAAAGAAAAGAAAGAGGTGTTTTGTAAAAGGAGGCCCTAGCTTGGTGCCATTCATATTCAGTGCTGGAAATATTTTTTTCTTCCACGACAGGACATTTGTCCTTTCAAATCTTCCTTTTGGTCCGACATTCTACCAATTTTTTGACAGGACGTTAATTAGCATAAAGTAATTCAATATGGAATTTTGAACACTGTATGTAAATTTGTTTGGACATCATGTTCAGACATCATGTCCAATCATAATGTGAAATTGGCCAGACGTTTTCAAAATATTTTTTTCTTTTTTTTACAGTGAAGGCACTAAACAATTTGTCCAGGATAACGTGGGACTGTACATTTCAGCATAGTAAGTGTTTTTATGCAATTGAATGAAGTAATAATAATAATAATAATAATAATAATAATAATGATAATAATTATTGAAGGGTTACCCAACAATTGGTGCACCCTAGGCCTTGGGAAGAGGCCAGATGGCCAAAGTGAGTTCTGTTATGAATGATAATAATAATAATTATAAGGAGGCAGGATGGCCGAGTGGTCTAGGGTGCTGGATTTCAATGCGGTGACCCGGGTTTAAATCCTGCTCTGGCCACTAGCTGGTGTTGTTATGGGTTCATACCTGGATCAACTCCACGGTCATCATTGTAAATAGCCAACTGGTCTGCCTCCTGCCAGTTGGGATTCTTAACTCTACACATGTATTGTGTTCATCTGTATTATGTTTCATTGTCCCTGAAAAGCCCCTCTAGGGGAGTGGTCAATTAAGTATTTATTTATTTATTTATGATCCCTTTAAGTCACAAATCTTTGCAGGGGAGCACAGATACTTTTCTAAAATTGGAGAGACTAAATCAGATTATAAATCCACACAGAGCACAGTAGAGAATCAACAAACTCAGCCCACTTATGACACCGAGTCTTGAAATCAAACCGGGGACACATTGGTGGAAGAACACTCTCACCTTGGCGACTGAGCCAACCCTTCTCCCCAAGTAGAACTGATTAAAGAGACAGTTGCAATTCTCTCTACTCCCTGCTTCCCGAATGTCAAAATGGATTTAATGGCTTATGACTGTTGCTTTTTAAAGACAAAGTTGACAAAGATTTAGACAGTCGTTATAGTAACAAGCATGTGCAAACCCATTCAGTGATTTTTGTCATTGGTATAGAGCAGCTTTTAACTAATGTATTAAATGTGTCTTTTAGTGTGGTTTTCCTTGTGCTGTATTTTGTCCTGATATGCTGTGATAGTGTCAGGTGAGGGTGAGCTATTTATCAAATTTACCAACTTCAGACTGAATTAGCTGTGGGCTGATTTTGCAACTGTAATGTGTTGTTTTCAGAAAACACCCTGGTTGGTTTGGTCGAGAAACTACAGCATTCCTTTAGAAAATCACTAAAATGACTTTTGACAACCCCACCGTGCACCCATCCATACAGAATTTTCACTTTCTCCATAATTTGGAGGTGGAATAGATAGTCTACAGAACTAAGCACAACACCTGCCAGAAATTAACATTGGCAGACAATCCACCTCACAACTAGCGGTATTGAGTGTGTTCACATGACGTCACGGCGGCCATGTTGGAGGAGTAAACAAAGAAACGGCGGCCATGTCGGAGGAGTGAAATATTCTTTTGGGAATTGAACTCTATTGTTATGCAAATTCCTCCTTTTGTTTTATTATGCAAATATGGCTTCTGGCCACATGGGCGAACACACTCTATTCCAAGGTTAGAGGCCCAGTTATAAAACACCGATTTCATAGAGATACAGACTGAGGAACCATGCATCCTGGGTGCTTCCTCCCACCAATATCAGTAGTGTGCATCTGCCATATAATAATCGCACTGTTCATAGCACAAATGTTTGTGTCAAGTTTTGGAGTTTCGGAGGGAATCCCTGAAATGAAAATTGGCTGTCCTTCACAATGTCAAGGGTAATAATTTTTGTTAACGGTATTGCTGTTTGTGACAAATCATTTCTGTTTTTTTTTTTCTTTTTTAGGAGGAGCTACCCAGCTAATTTCATAATGTTGATTATTTTTGTAAGTGTCAGATACCTCTAATGCCTAGAAACAAAGCTTTGGTTTTTGAAGACAAAGATACAGTGTAAGCAGCTGCAGAGCTCCCATTAAGGGCTGCAGCCTGTAACTTGTGTTACCGTTTTAGGGTTGTGACTTTTGGTCTCCTCAGCAAGCATCAAAGTTCTTGAATTTAATTATCAATCTCTTTCAGACTCTTTCTCTGTCATATCTTGTGGGAGCGATTTCCAGGTACGTTTTTCAGATAGTATATTAGAGTTATCAGGGCTGTCATTAAGGGCCAGGTGCCGTATTTTGAGGTATATCCCCGACTACTTTGATATAAAACCAGCATGTTGACTTCACTACAGCAACTCGAATCTCCTGCTATTTTTGTATATCTACATCTACTTCAAAAATTAGTGACGGCCCTGGAGTTATAGTATAATTCTCTATCTATTGAGGATAGTAGCTCTTTAAGACATGATTACCTCCCATGAATATGCTAGGATTTGGCTGTTATGTTGCCACTTTGATCAGAGTTAAAACTTTTTCTGTGTTCTGACCTTCATGGTCAGAACACAGGAAAACTTGCATTTTTCCCATTAAAAGTTGAGTTGACTAACATCAAGCAATTCAACAGAGTATACAACAAGATCAGGATTTGGGATCACAAGTCATGGGATCAGGATCACTAATTTTTCGTGGGATCCTGGATTGGACTTTGCCACATTTTGGGGATCAGGTGTCAGAATCTTGGGCCAAAAAATGGGATCACCAAAGAAAAAATTTACTTCGTTATGACCCTATAATACTGAGTATCTACTTGTTGAGGTCTTTTGCCTAGGCACAGACCTGCCCTGTTACTTATAAAAAGATACAGAACTGTTGTTGGCAACATACGAAATTCAGATGGTTGCATGTTTTGCTTCTTGTTTTCCAACAGCTTCCACAATACAAATATAGTCTTGATCATGATGGGTGTTACCACTGTGAGTATTCTTCATTATTTTTATTTTATTCCTTAAGATAGTGATTTGAATGTAGCTTCTAGGCATACTGTTTTCCCTAATTCACTTTCCTCTCTGTTCAGTCCTTTGCTATTCACAGGCCTCCGACACTTTGAATTCACATGTGATCTCTTTTTTTTTCAGCTTGTTTGTGCATCAGTGATGATCTTTGCTTGCCAGACCAAGGTATATCATCATCCAGAGTGGGACATTTTAAGCTTCTGCATAAATAAATAAATAATTAATTAATTAATTAAATTTGTAACTCTTTGATCCACAGTATGATTTCACCACATGGGGTGGCGTGTTGTTCTGTGCAGCTCTTGCAATTTTTTTCCTAAGCATCTTCACTCCACTCTGGCTGGCACTCAACACCACGGTATGTCATTAATCTAGCTTATCTAAGCATTTGAACTGCGAAACAACACCATCATTAATGCATTACTGTTGGCACCTTACATGGACCTCTCTCTTAAACTGCAGGTGATATGTTATTCTTTTATGTATATGTTAAGTGGCCAAAGTAATCTCCCTTTCAAGTAAAAATTATGTTGAATTTTGCATAATATTATAAATTATGCTAATGAGCTAGTAGGAACTAATTATTGTGAATTCAAGTAAAACATTTGTTGGGTGTAGAGTTCTTTTTAAAGATAAAAAACATGTACCTTAAGTCATGAATTGCATTAATAATAATACCGGTAATAATAATAATAATAATAATAATAATAAATTAACTGGCTTTTTAATTTTGTAACAGGCTGGAAAGATTGTCATTGGAGGACTGCTGGCCTTGGTGTTTGTTGCGGTGAGTAAACTGACACTTTTCAATTTCCAAATACAGTGAATGTACTTGCTCTCCATCTAAAGTGATGATTCTTGGCGAGTGGCCAGCGATCTAAAAAATATAATAAATACCGGTAAGTAAATGATAAAAACAAACAAACAAACAATCAAAATCATAATGTCCAGCTTGGCTCAACTTTCACTGGTAGGCTGTTCCTGTCCCGGACTGTATTTCACTATTACACTATTTTCATTTTAAAGCAATGATATGTATGTTTGGTTTAATTGCTGGTTTTCATATGATGTCACTAAATTTCAAACTTCAGAACTATTGATCCTCCTGAGATTTTACTTTCATTATGTATAAGAGCAGCTAAAAACTAATATTCATATAAATTTTCATTCCGAATGGGTTCATGGTTTAGTGATAAACTGCGCTTGAATTTCTAAGCTTTTGCGTGACGTGGCATTTACATGACAGGCGAGAGAGCTGTGATGTTGATTTAAAAGGTGACTTATTTCGGGGAATTCAGATATCTGAACAGTTCTTGTATTGGCATAAAGTATTATTGTTACATTTTTGAGTTCTTCGAGAGATAAAATAACGCTTTTGTAGCAAAACTCAGTGACAGATGTTTCTGCTGGTTTCCGGCTGCCATGTTGGTGCCCATCTAGGTGGGCACCAGTATGGCGTCTCTATACAAATCTCTATGAATTTGGGGAAAACGTTTCTCCGTATATCTTCCATAAGAAAAATTGCTGTGACCTGAATCTTGGCGAGAGTCTTTGCATATCTACCTTCTTTCTATTTCCAGATTCTGGACTTAATCTATTGAACGGTTTTGACTTTTTATTTTGATCTATTTTGAATGGTGTGACACTGAAAACCAGCAATAGGGCCAAAAATACCAAAACCCATGACCTTGGAAAATACTTGTTCACTGCACTCGCTTATGAAATATTTTTCAGCACTTAAAGAGAAATTTCTTATCTCCATGTAATATCCTCTATTTCTTGTTATTTTCCAGTTCCTGGCATATGACGTCCAACTGGTGATGGGTGGACGGAAGTACGAGTTGAGCCCTGAAGAACACATCTTTGCAGCTCTGATTCTTTACATGGACATCATTCGCATCTTCCTTCTGTTGCTTGCAATATTTGGCCGAGGCAACAATTGAGCAGCATCTCTCGCAACAACAACATACTTATTCTCCTAATGGTATCCTCGTACTTTTGTTGGCATTAAGAGAATTAAATAGCAAATCAAGACACAGATATCATAGCTAGTAGTCTTGTAACTATGAAGTTGTTTTTTAAGAAATATTTGCATGCTTACTGTTCTAGATAATCTTGAGAGAAGCTATGTGTAATGAACAAGAAAGGTCAATTACCAAACTGGAGGCTATATTGCTTCCATGAGCTTCCTGCCATAAAGAATTGGTGTGTTGGGCTAAATACAAGCAGGAATGCTTGTTGGGGTGCTATGTAATTTATCCTCAACAACATATTGGAAAAAATGTGTATCAAAGTCCTAGTGAAGACCAGAGTAACTGCTGTTTACGTAAATACTACTGCCAAACATTTGCTATCCAAGGCATGTTGCTATGATTACCAGCAGGACTTGAAAGCGAACAAGAGTCCAGTCATTCGTTTAGTATCCTAGCTCTCAACAACAGTCTTCATTAGTTTTATGAGCAACTGTGCACCTACCCCTCCCCTAACCCAACAAGTTACAGTAAGTTAATAAGTTAGTGTCAATGTTTTGTCAGGGGAGGGGTGGGTGCACAGTTACCCAGATACTGACATTGATCTAATTTTGCATCTACCCCTCCCCTAACCCAACAAGTTACAGTAAGTTAATAAGTTAGTGTCAATGTTTTGTCAGGGGAGGGGTGGGTGCACAGTTACCCAGATACTGACATTGATCTAATTTTGCATCTACCCCTCCCCTAACCCAACAAGTTACAGTAAGTTAATAAGTTAGTGTCAATTTTTTGTCAGGGGAGGGGTGGATGCACAGTTACCCAGATACTGACATTGATCTAATTTTGCACCTACCCCTACCCTAACCCAGCAAGTTACAGTAAGTTAATAAGTTAGTGTCAATGTTTTGTCAGGGGAGGGGTGGATGCACAGTTACCCAGATACTGACATTGATCTAATTTTGCACCTACCCCTCCCCTAACCCAACAAAATATAGTAAGTTAATAAGTTAGGGTCAATGTTTTGTCAGGGGAGGGGTGGGTGCACAGTTACCCAGATACTGACATTGATCTAATTTTGCACCTACCCCTACCCTAACCCAACAAGTTACAGTAAGTTAATAAGTTAGTGTCAATGTTGGGTCAGGGGTGCACAGTTGCCCAGATGCTGGCATTGCTACAGCATGCTATACGTTACAAACTCACTTCAAATGTGAAGTTGAATTTCAAAGCAGTGGTCTTTCAAAGGAAAGAAACCCTGACGAATGCCTTCCTTTATAGCAGGGTTTGGTCCCTAATTAAGCTTTCTGTTAGAATGAGGCATGTCCCTGGTTTTTATTATTTACAATCATAAAAGGTAGTAAGACTAAGGTCAAGATGGTTTTATAAGCAAGGGAATAGCAGTATCATCATTATTTGAAAAGTTGTTGTTTCCCATAAAAGGTCAGATGTTGTACTGTTATGGTTTAAAATATGAACTGCTTGCTGTGTTTCCTTTAATATTATTTGCAACTATATTTGCATACTAGGTAAGTCTCCAATCCTTTTTTTACTACTTGTATCACAGGCAGCGCAAATGCACAATGCAAATATTGAGGTAATTAATGATTCCTGTTGATCGCTGTGACTTGAATGTCATGAAGGTTATGACATGAGTGGGAAACTCTGCCAAAAACCACAACATCGATCAAAAGGCCACCAGGAAATAGACGAGGAAAGTAGATTTTCTTCATTTTATTGAAAGAAGGACATATTTAACCTTTATTACATGTTTGAATTCAACGATATTTCAAACGATATTTTCAGTGGTCACCACTGCTTACTTCAGAAGGTCAGGTCCCAGTCGCAGCGGTCAAAATGAATTATTAATTACCTCATTATTCGCATCGCGCATTTGGGCTGCCTGTGCTACAAGATACATGTACAAGTAAACCTCTTGGGTAGATTGGGGCCCATACCTTTTATTTTTAATTTCTACATGTAAATCAGCAAAATATTTAATACGTTTTAATAAGTACAGTAATAAAGAAAAAACAGAAAGTCATTTTGAGATGTCATGACCGTTCTTCACTGCGGCAGACTGCACTTTCATCATGTATGATGGTTTTTTTCTGTTCAAGGAGAGTTCAACCAATGTTTGCAAGCAATACCTTCCAAAAGTATACATTCGTCGTTCCAGTGGAAAAATTACTCTCTGCAGAAATGTTAACAGTGTAAGAAGCCAATAACAAAATGTCATCCCTATCAGACCAATCACACCAAATTTTCTAAGACACAGCTTGTTACCAAGATCCTTGTCAATACTGGCAGCGAGATGTCGTGAAAGTTTGCTTGTTGTGTCATAACTAAAATTAAAAGGAGGCTTGCTTGCAAATGCTTGCAGGAGAGATTCTGTCAATACTACAGAGTCAGTGTCTGGTTTGCATTGTCTTGCTATTATAAGTCTGCTAAGTATCCACTCTTCTTCAAAGTTGTTACTTTGTAGGTCACTTGACATTCCTGGATTGAAAAATAAATTTTCTAATGTAAATATTATTACACACAATTTTGCATCATTACTGTATGTGTGTGGGGCTGGGGTGAGAGATTAGTGTTTATCATTTCTGTATGTGGGGTGGGAGTCTAGAGTTTATCACAATTGCATGTGTGTTGAGACTGGCTGGAGTATAAAAGTGATGGGTGTGATTGTTGCCTTTTGGGGCTTGGTACTACATTTGACTACTAAAGGTATAAAAATGTCACTCATTTTCTTCTCACTGACCAAGATAATGACCAACATATTTCCACAAATGTTGATATCCATCTTTTTCATCTTTTGTTGCCAGCACTCCCAAAAACCCTAAACCACGAATCACAACACACGAAAATGTTGACAGTGTGCCAGCAAGATCCTCTTGGTTGATTGGATGGCCATACTAGAAAAAGAAAAGGGTGATAGAGTTAACATCCATTTTTTAAAAGTTTAATACCTTTTACACTGAAACAAATAATATTAGTCTGTTGAAGTCACTCTGTCATCATAACCCAGCCACAGAAAGCTAGTCTCCCTTGTAGCCTTCAAGTACCCGGTAGGCTCTCAATGCGCTGCATGCCACTCATCCTGCAGCACCCACAAGAGCCTGGTTGCAGGCTAGTTCCCCTTGCTGTTGTTTGAAGAAAGCTAGCTTGCTGCTAGCAGGCTAACAGCAACGCCACTTTGTAAAAATTTGCAGCATATACATTTTAATGGGAATTTCCATAAATTTTACAGAAACAGCTGAGTCCGTCTAAACTGTGCAAGACACAGTGTTGAGACCTAATGGAAAATACTGCTTGAAAATTTAAAAAATCATCATCATTGCTCTTACTTTCTCATCTTCCCAACCAATGTCACGATGCCAGAGATGATAGTGTATAGCAGCATGGAGAAGACGCACCCTCATACACTCTGCTTTGATTTCATTTGCTGAACCAAGAACAATAACCTTCACAAAATAAAGAGTTTCAAACAGCCTTCGGCGAACGTCTCCATAGGCAGTTAGGCGACCCATGGCTAATAAAACCTGTTTGAGTTTAAAATTTGCACAATGATCAGTGACTTCCATTGATTTATTTAAACTCACTCATTCCGTACCGACATTTCTCAAGGCCAAAGAGCACATGGTTGGGAGAGTCAGGATGGAATGTCAAGGGAATGCCTAAAATCCTGGGCTGAAAGATGCTCGAAGCTGGTGGCAATGGATCTTCACAGCTCCTACATGCAAAAGGTATCTAAAAAGACTTTAAATACCTTTCAGATATATCTTGCCCACTGTATCTTCATTTCTGAGGTCCCACTGACAGGCTACTCCCTGTCTCAGGTCCTACCTCCAACTAGTTGCAAGTACCCTGCTGCACTCATAATGTGCCTGATTCATGTAGATTGGGTCATTATCCCTTAACTGTGCGAATCCACAAACCATGAACACTTTGACATTTTCAATTGTGCAGCAACCAATCAGAAGTAACATGAAACCACAAACTAATTACCGGCCCAGTTTGTGGTTTAGTTTTCTTGCGTGTGATTGGCTTTTTACTTGAAACACAATAACATTCCATAAATATTTCTAGTGTTCACGTTTTTGATTTTCACAGTAAACCCTTATATCAGCATGTATAATCTCCACACTGTTCTCGATACATTTTCTATGGTACTGCTAGGAGAATTTGTTAACAATCAAGACTTTGTTACTTGCTGGTCACTCTTAGGGGTTAAAAGGTTAATAGAGTAATGCGTAGCATGGGCATATACCATCATAATACATTACGAATGAATAAGCAGCCTTTCGGACTTCATTAGCTTATGTAATTCGTAACACCATATATATAATACAAAACATATGGCCTTTCTCAGTACCTTATTTCCAGATGCAGCAGTGAAGGATAAAACAAGACTGCCATACATCAGAACAAGGCCAGCAAAGGCGCTGTTTCGAACAAAAAATCGTCTGCCTTTTTCGCACTTTTCCCATTGTACATCCCAATTTGGCTCTCTTTCATACAACTCCAGAAAACTCGCGCAACTCGGCTCTTTCAAACGTGTACCCAGTTCTTTGACTGTTTCGTAAAGCTTAGTACTTGACAAAACATGTTTTCCCCGATGTCTTACCACTGCCGACACAGCATCGTCCGCGAGAGGATCGCATTCGAACCTCTTTTTCACTAACAGCTCCTCTAAAGTTGCAGCCATTTTGTTTTACGCGAACTCGCACTAGTGTTGAAAACAAATCCCATGTGGCCTTGCGGGAAAGTTATTCAATGGCGGATGATTGAGCTTAGTTCGTTTCTCAGTCTTCAAAAAACATCTTTGTAGCTTGATTCCCGCGTGTGCAAATCTTTACGAGACTATTTATAAAACAGCAAGATGTTTGCCAAGTTTATGAACAAGAAGGATTTCCATCCTGGCTCTAAAGCCAACATTAAAAGGGTAAGAGTTTCACCGACACTGTACTCAAAAATCATATCAGAAATCAAACTTAACTACCTTTTTGACTTTCAACTGCAAGTTTACTTCCGAGTCTTCGTGTTTTAACTCTCGGAGGGACTAACCTTGCGTTCGTGGTAAGATTTCCCGGCACAAGAAAACTTGGTTAAAGGCTGGCTAAAGCCCGCCGCACACTTAAGGAAAGAGCTGAGCAAAATTCCTCGCGAGGCAGTTAGCTCAGCCGTTTCCTCACGTGTGCGGCAAATTTGCGGTGAGAAATTCGCCTCGCGAGGCGAAAAAAAAAAAATCAAACATGGTTGATATTTTCCTCATCGCCTCGCGAGGCGAATTTCTCACCGCAAATTTGCCGCACACGTGAGGAAACGGCTGAGCTAACCGCTTCGCGAGGAATTTTGCTCAGCTCTTTCCTCAAGTGTGCGGCGGGCTTTACACAGTGACATAAGCATAACCATGACACAGTTTAAACCGGGAGTAACATAAGTTTATTATATCACTCAGTTAGTACGCGCGCTGTTATTGGTCAATTTTTACTGTACGGCCTGCTAAATTGAAAGTTTTCTTTCTCGCTCGCCCGACCAACTTCAAAGATATAATAAATATCTTACTAACCTCGTTTTCTCGGTCCCTACTGTAAGTTACAGATACTAGTTTTTTCCCATTCGCTTATGCCTTTTGTTATGGCCCGCGCACTTCGCGCTCGGGCCGTAAGCGAACAGGAAAAAACTTGGTCCATAACTTACAGTACGGACCTCAAACTCAGTTAGTAATAGGTATATATATACATAAGCATAAGCATAAGCACAAGAAAAAGGAATCTTTTCTATTTTCTTCTGCTTCTGCTTATACTTATGTTGTGTTAAACAAGTATGTAAACTGGGACGTAGCAATTAAGCATAAGGGCAAGTAACAGTGCAAACCCCGTTATGCTCATGCTTATGCTTATGTGTAAACTGTGTAAACCAGCCTTAAATTTTACAGGAAGCTAATTTTTTGGAAAGACCATGATTTGTTACTTTTCTTACACTGATTCCACCTCTCCTTGACATTTCTGAAGAACTTACCTTTGTCCCTTCTTCATGTACCCCTCCTTACCAGCCACTCACCGATTAATGCTGAGCATGCTAACTATAACACAGCAGTTCCTATTCCTAGTGGCTGCTTTTACGTTTGTTACTTTTAGCACACCCCTACCTACTAAAAAAAATCGAGACAGCCTTGGTATAAAGAAAAATAGACAGTCTATGACTGCATGTGGCTCAGGCTGAAAAGAAAACCAAAAGGGTAGTGTGTTTTGTGGGTAATAAATAGAGTTTATTTCTGACAATTAATGTACCTAATCTGTGAAATAGATATTGGTCCAGTATTGTGCAATATAGATGGTTACGCTTTCACTCACTCAATGCCATGACATAGTGATGAAAGCCTTCCCAGAAGGCCTTTCGCCATAAAAATGAAATCCAAAGTTTGCATGTTGATTGAGTTGAGTTGCCTTTACAGTTTGTGTTAATGTTTAACAGGTCTGGATGGCAGAGCAGAAGTTACTGGCTGCACAACAGAAAGAAAAGGAACTTGAACTTCAGTATAATAAGGAGCAAGAAAGATTTAAAAATAGGTACTGATAGACAATTGAACACCCATTCTTGGTTTTGACCGAAATAATACTTTACGTTTATGTAGCAACTTCTTGTCTTTAATTTTACCACAGGCAAGCTATCAGTAATGATGAAAGGATAAAGTCTGGATTAGATTTCTTGTATGATGCACCCCCTGGTTTTAATAAAGGCAAGTTATTTGCTAAATAATTTTTGATTTTATGTCTTATCATATTATAGCTTTAACAGACCACATGTTTTGCTCCTTAATTTGATATCCATTATTTACTTGGTAAATACAATATCTCAACAAAGAAAATAATAACCATCACTAATTTGTTTCTCTCCTCACATTTCCCTTCATGCTGAATTCAAATCTTGCTAATTCACTGGATGCTGCAGATAAAAAGGTATGTGTACATATAATACATTAATTTTTGATATTGTACATGTTGGGACCTTTTGTAAAGATAATTCTTATTTTATCTAGCCAGTTGAGGAAGAGGAAGGAGAGGTGAAATTTGAATGGCAGAGAGGAGCTCCAAGAGAAGCGTGCGTACTTTATTATTCTAACGTATTCACAGTAACACCTCAGATGCATGTAAACATTGAAACTATCTTAGCTAAGAAAAAAACATATTACACTTTAATGCTACCACAGCATAACTAGTATTACAAAGGGGTGCTGGTCTATTCAGCATCATTTTGAACCCTTCAATTAAAAAAATGTATTAAATCCCTGTGTAAAAAAAAATGTGCCTGTGATAATTCAGCTCATATATCTAAATGATTGTATTACAGATATGCCAAGAGCTTAGGGATTGAAGCACGGGATCAGCCATTTGGAATTGCTGTAAGCTAATTATGAGCCCTGTTTTTGTATATATACCTTTTCTTTGCTTGAACACAGATTTTGGATGAATTTGAGTGCCGAGAAAATGGACTTAAGACTTGTTACTGGTTTTGTTTTAGGTGCGTAATGTTAAGTGCATAAGATGTGGAAAGTGGGGACACATTAACACAGATAGGGAGGTGAGATGATTTTAATGTTATGTTTTAGGTAGTGTCTGAATATTAGAAAAGGGATCAATAAATTGATTTGCAATACAACAAGAAAAAAACTTCCAAGTCAAACCCTTAAGTGGCCAAAGTCTTTTGTTTTGTACCCCTATTAAGTAGCCAGCCCCCCTTAAATGGCCACTGTCCATTTCCCCAAGAGTGGCCACTTAATCGGGGTTCAACTGTATATAACATTCTCACAAGCACACAACTCAAAGCTGCCAGCTCAAGTAAATCCCAACTGCCACTTTTTTCGGGGATGTGTAAGATCATTTGTGGCGTAAATTAATTTTTGATAGCATTTATAAGTCTATAGTAAAACCAGTCGTACAGTTTAGATAGATGCTTGATAAAAAACGACTTTGTTGGTGTTTTGTCTGTCCTTGAATAGTGTCCTTTGTTCAACAAGAGTAAAAATGCTAATGTTGATCCGAGTCTCATTACAGGTAAGTGGCTTGGTCTCTTTCCATATTTTCATACATTGTACTTAAGTGTTCCTTTCACATCTCTTCTTCACCTATCAGGTTTTTGATACCATTTTTTCTTATTATTATTGTAGACATCGCAGACCCAATGAGACTTCTGAAAGACATGCGAACAGAAGGACTAACCTTAAAACAGAACGTGTTAGGACGGGTGTTTGATCCAAATGATCCAAATCAGGTGAAGAACACAAAAAGCTGTTTTATCATGTTGTATGCTACTGTAGTTCCTTAAAATTGTGCTGTGTTTCCTCTCATTCAACACTAAATATTTGATGTGACCAAGGGCCACCGTGAGGTGTATTTCTACCACAGGCCAACTGAGCAAAGTGCATTTCTTACCATTTCGCCCTTTGGTTGACGTTGTGTGGGCTCCACACATCACATCGGTTTACGGTCACATCGCCCCACATTAGATCGCCCCACAAGAATTGACTTCATACAGATCATACAGCTCTTTCGCTCTGAGTTGTAGCATTCAAGATTTTTACTTTCCTTGTGCAGCAAATTGTAGCCTCAGACAACGATGATGAAGACGATGCAGAGGCAGCTTTTCTGGCTTCGCTATCTGACAAACAGAAGAAGAAATTACTCAGGTACAGACTCCTGTTAACTTTTTATAACTTCCACTTTTCTTTTCACACCACAAGCTTTACCAGGTTTCGTAAATCCTAGTTTGATGAGAACAATTCTTTTCACAACCTTCCGTATTAAACCTCCTAGTATAGTTTTTACTGTTTTAGGAGCACCTCTATTAAAGATTAGATTAAAGTAAGAAGGTAAGATTTGCCCTTAACTATTCAAGCAGAACTTGGTGTTCCTAATGTATTTGATTCTAATGAGTAACCGTTAAATGACGAGTGGCACTGTTCCACTGTAAAGTTGTTAATTGTTTGTTTATTTTTTATAGAAAACTGGACAGACTGGAGAGGGAAGAAATGGGCGAGCAGAGCGGTCAGAAGAAACACAAAAAGAAAAAAAGAAAAAGAAGTTCTTCGTCAGACAACGACGAAAAAGAGTCAAGAAAACGCTCCAAGACGAAACATCATAAAGACAGTGATCCATCAGATTCTGAAGAAAGGAAAAACAAAAAACCCAAGAAAAAAGAGGAGGATAGAAGATTAAGAGAGTCAGAAGAACAGGTTAAAGAATCGAAAAGATTTGCGACCAGTAGAATGCGAGGAGAACGTTCACACTTAAGCAATTCCAGGAAGACAGACAGAGACCATGATGAGACACACAGGCACCCAAGTAATAAATACACTCAGAGAGACTCATATGATACTATAGTACAATCCAAAGATGATACAAACCCCAGAGGTAAAGACAGACATCACAGCAGGACACACAGACATTCAAGTGACAGGGAGATGAACAGTCATTCAAGAAATTCTAAGACTTATAGACACTTCGGAGATGAAGACAGGCATTCAAATGGTATCGAAAGGGATATGGAATATGAAAAGAATAAGGACAGTAGATCCAGTGAAAAACGACGCCGTTAAGATGACATAATTATGTTTACGGTGCGTTCGATTGGATAAGCCGTACTCTAGATTGTAACACGTACAACAGGTCACCCAACGACAGCACCTGTTAGGTTCCCTGTTGTTTTTGTTCGTGTAACACTTGAGCAGAGTAGTAAAGTGTGAATTCCTGTGTTTCAAAATAATTATATAGGAAAAAAAAAATGAAGAGAACCGTTAGATGGTAACTCGCATCTGTCGTCAAAATTGTTACCTACCACTTAATACATGTACATTTTACGAACTGCAAGAGAAAGACAAAAACTCTCTGCTAAGTTGTGTGTTGGTAACATAACAACCTAGTATGAGATTATTTTAAAATTAAGGGTTAGATTTCTCAGTATATTTCCTTAGTGAAGTCAAGGATAAAGGTATTAAAAACTTAAGTTATCTGGTTGTAGCATCTTGAACTTTTTGTTTCATTTGAACTTGACAGTAACGTTCTTAGATATTGAAACAAAGTCAATATTTGTATCGCTTGTCCTCAGTTGTTTCGGAATATTTCTATCGATAAGATCTATCAGTTTTCTGAAGCTCGACGCAACTGTTCACAAAATCCGTTGCGCCATCACATTATTCTACCAAATGAATGATTCTTCAGTTTTGATGGTCGCGAGGGCGTGGAAATAAATAAGATTCACTTTCATTCATAGAGTTTCTTCGTTTAATTTCGCCAACAAAAAGAGGAAAGAATGCAGAGGGTCGTAAAAATCGAGACTTAAATTTTGTTATCTACTTGGGAAAAATTGCTGAAGACGTAAAACTAATAGCTGATGAGTTGCTGTCACTTTTGCTGATCACAGAACTCGAATTTTCCTACGCACGCCGCACTATCGAATAAAATAGAAATAACATAATTAAATAAACGAGTTACTGAAGAAGAGGATCACTCGATTATACAAGATGTGACCTATTCCCCCAGAATAACACCTTAGGTGCGGGTACCAGTGTGGAAAACTTTCGAACAGGACAGTTCTTCAACAAGTGGCTAAATGAATATTTAATAAAACTGCCTTTGATCTGTCGATCGCTTCAGCTTTTGAAAGCTGTTATACCTCTCTCTGAATTTAATTCCATTAAGAATTGTTGGACTACCGAGAGGTGTTCGTGGCTGAGGAAGAGATTGAACGACGAAAGAAATATCAAAATTATCTCGATGTTTTATAAAGTAAACGCTCTGGATGAATGGTGCGTGCAACAGTAATTTGTGGATCTCGCGACAAATTGGCACGTTATGAGGAATTACCGAAGACTGTTTGTAAAAGTGTTTATTCTGACGTCGCTTTTCTGGCTTGCAGTGGATATACTTTATGTTTTAACCACCATGAACAACCACCTAAACTTTTTCGACGTGAAGTCGTTTATACCGTTAGACGCGGAATCAAATCGCCACGGAAAGATTTCACATGGTAAAGAAACAAAACGTCGAAAGGATGTCAACATACAGTCGTATTTTACGGAGGTGATCCAAGGACTTGGAGAAAACGGGGAACCAGCGAGTTTGCCGCTTCGATTCAAGGCAGAAGCTGAAAATGTATTTGATAATCACTCGTTTAACGTTATTCTCAGTGATCATATCTCGCTTGATAGAACGCTAAAGGATGTCAGGGGACCCAAGTAAGTTGTATTCAATTATCTTACACTTAGGACCACTCAAAGGCAAAAAGCAAAGTCCTTTATAAACTAGCCTTGTCGAAAACCCTAAAACAAACAAACAAATAAAAAAGACGCTTTAGTCTGCAAGTTCTACGCAAGAGGTTTCAGTGAATCACTATGCAGGCTAGCTAGAACTGACATAAAGCTATGAATCCGTTTATCATTATTCAGAGCGACGCAAAAAATTATTATTTTGGGTCCTTTAAACAAACCTCAAATTGACACTCCACGTCTGAAAAACTTCAAACCCTCGAAAAAACAGAAACTGAAAATACTTTCAATCTCAACACAGGAAATTCGTTTCTTTTAGGTGTCGTGAGAAACACAAGAAGTACCCAAACAAACTGCCCACAACAAGTGTGATAGTGTGTTTTCACAATGAAGCATTATCCGTTTTGCTAAGAACAGTGCACAGTGTCCTGAGTCGCTCACCTCCTCACCTCCTGGCAGATATTATTCTGGTAGATGATTTTAGCGAATATGGTGAGTTTAAGCTGGCATTTTTTTCCAAGAATTGTTAGTGTGTGTTTATTTAGTTCCCCGTTTGATCAGTACTCTTTGTTCCAACAGTTCCAAGACTGACACAGCTGTGACTCATGTGCAGCGACCTGGTTCAACGATCATATCGATTGACCAATCATGTTCAAAACTAGTACAAAAGCGAAATAAATCGTTACCTATGCATATTTTCGCGCTTGGCGCCGCTGGATGAGCATACGATATGTTTAGTTTATCAGAATCTCGTAAAAATCACTAGTACAGGAGCCGCACAGGAGGGATGGGGAACCACCAAGGAAAACAGCGGTTCACTTCTCACTGCTAGTATGACGTCACGTTTCGGTTGGATGATATTCAAAATGGCCCCCAAAGTTTACGAGGAAGGCGCGTTTCTCCATGGATTGGTCCGTCCAACTTGCTAACATAACAATACAGAACAGCATAGTTACTCCCTCCCTCCTGAGGCTGCATAACAGTTTGAGACTGAATCACTACTTCTCATCAGCCTTCCTGTATTTTTTCACCTCCGACAGAAAATCTCAAGGAACCACTAGAAGAACAAGTCCAACAATTCGAAAAAGTCAAAGTTATTCGAATGCCAAAGAGGGAAGGTCTGGTGCGAGCGCGGTTGCGCGGAGCCACGGTGTCACAAGGAGAAGTTCTTACATTCCTGGACTCTCATTGCGAGGCTACAGAAGGCTGGCTGGAACCACTACTAGCGCGGATTGCACAAAATCGAACAAACGTTGTTTGCCCTGTCATTGAAGTGATAAATGCAGATGACTTTAGATATCAAACGTCGGATGTGATTTACGAACGGGGAGGATTTTCATGGGACTTGTTTTTCACGTGGAAAGCCATTCCCGAGGATGAGAAAAAAAGGAGAGAAGACGAGACAGACTATATAAGGCGTGTTACTTAAGCTGTAATTCGGGGTTTACTTATATGAATTGGATTGTTCTTTATTAGTAGTAGTTAGGTACGATTACTAACCTGAAGTATCGGAATTCTCTGGCTTTAATCCATATTTATTAGATCTCCAGAGTTTGGCTCGGCCAGGAAGCATTCCACGAAGTCGTTGCACAGCAACGTGACGACTCGTCAGCTCGTCAACCTTACTTAGCCTCCAGGAATCTTTACATTTATCCCATCGTGAATGTTATCACTGTAGAAAAACGTTCCAAAAATACCTTGTATTTTCTGCAGCGTTTTCAAACCGAAAACCGAATTACACGTTCACTGTCTTCTATTTATTTTGAGATAATCTCCTTGGGAAGCTAGGCAAATCCGTTTGATAACATTATTTTATTTTGAAGGAGTCCAACGATGGCAGGAGGCCTTTTCTCAATGCACAAGCAGTATTTCTACGATCTGGGATCGTATGATGATCAAATGGATATATGGGGAGGGGAAAATCTAGAACTATCTTTCAGGGTAAGTATATAGACGTGTCATTACGTTTTTGCATTTTTAGTGGATAGGCGAACAAAA
>OX419343.1:26728377-26738377 GCA_948470475.1 Galaxea fascicularis | reverse complement strand
CGAACAAACATGCCGAAAAGCTATGCAATTGTTTTCATTTTTTATGCAAACGTTGAACTGGCTTGCCTTGATTCTCAAGACCAAAGGAAACTAAAGGTCCCAGTGCAATGTATGAAGGTTTAAGAGTTACTCTATGTCATCTGTTTGTTTAACAGGTCAGAGCGGTGCGGGAAATAATTGGGCTAAAGGACATTACACCGAAGGAGCCGAGCTGATGGACTCGGTACTAGATGTGGTTCGCCGCGAAACTGAAGGTTGCGACTGCGTACAAGGCTTTCAGCTGACACATTCCCTTGGGGGTGGTACTGGTGCAGGCATGGGTACCCTGCTTATTTCTAAAATTCGAGAGGAGTATCCTGATCGAATAATGACGTCGTTCAGTGTGGTGCCATCTCCGAAGGTAGGTCAGTGGAAGTGTGATCAAGAGCATCAGAATCGTGATAGCTGCGATGGTGATTAATGCATTGTTCTGTTCCGTCATGAAACGTAACTCATTATTTTCTCTCACCAATAAGAACAAACAGCTCGTTAACCACACTGCAATAAGAATGTTTAGCGTAACCTTATGATGGGGTTGGATCCCGCCTAGGGGACTACGCCCAGTCACATCATACTGGGTATCCTGTGACGGATCAGCATCCCATTCAGGGGAAGAGGTGACATTCCAAGTCATTCAGTGATGCATATCAAATTATGGCCTCGGAAGGGAAGAACGGTGCTGCTACTAACGCGCTATGCTTCATCCCTACAGCAGTCGGCTTTGCAGTTTTGCGCATGAAATGCTTTTGTTTTCTACTTTGCACTCAAAGCCTTCCGATCTTAATGCTAAAACGATATTGTCCTTGGTACGCTTTATTTAGTCTCTTGCTGTTGCTCAGGTTTCAGACACTGTAGTGGAGCCCTACAATGCAACACTGTCAGTTCATCAGTTGGTGGAGAATACAGACGAGACTTTCTGTATCGATAACGAAGCTCTGTACGATATCTGCTTTCGAACGCTCAAGCTGACCACGCCCACATACGGAGACTTGAATCATTTGGTGTCCGCTACCATGAGTGGAGTGACAACTTGTCTGCGCTTCCCAGGACAAGTAAGCGATCACTTGGGATAACGTTGTTTTGTTGTTGTTGTTGTTGTTGTTGTTTGTATTTACCTCGCCAATCGAGGCTCAGTAATCAGTATACCTGGTGTTTCATGATCACTCTCGTCGCCCAGTGAATGGTGACCATAAATTGTGGAGCAACTTTCTAAAGAGAAACATTTTTTGTCTAATCTAAGAAGTAACAGCTTTTGACAGTGTGCAGAAATCGAGAGGAAAAAGCCTCTGATGGTAACGGATAGCTTTTTTTTTTTTGTACAGTTGAACGCCGATCTCAGGAAGCTGGCTGTGAACATGGTCCCATTCCCTCGCCTCCACTTCTTTATCCCAGGCTTCGCGCCGTTAACTAGCCGCGACAACCAGCAATACCGAGCGATGACTGTGAACGAGTTAACACAGCAGATGTTTGAAAACAAAAACATGATGGCGGCGTGTGACCCAAGGCACGGCAGATATCTCACAGTAGCCGCCATGTTCCGCGGAAAGATGTCCATGAAAGAAGTTGATGAGCAGATGCTGAATATTCAGAATAAGAACAGGTATTGACACGAAGAATCAATAAACAGTGTTGTCTCAGGCCGGGTGACTGTAGCATGGACGCTAGTTCCTTGTTCTCATGATCGTCCCGGCAAATTTCTGGCTTAATTAAATTAGTTGGCTGTACGTATAACCCAAGTATTATATTTGGAACATAGACAGTTGGCCTCTCTTTGTCTCGAACTGAACCCTACGATGGAATGTTCGAGGGAAAGCGGGGGAGGGTGTAGAAAAGAAATTGATGCTCGCGTGGTATGGGTCACCTGTGGCCATGCGTGGTACTTTTTGTGTACAGTTGAGGGGTAAAACAGAGAATACAACGCTATGCTGCTTGTTTTCCAGCACCTACTTCGTGGAGTGGATTCCGAATAACGTGAAGACCGCTGTGTGTGATATACCACCCCGTGGGCTCAAAATGTCAGCGACGTTCATTGGCAACAGTACAAGCATTCAAGAACTGTTCAAAAGAATAAGCGAACAGTTTACCGCCATGTTCAAACGAAAGGCCTTTCTTCACTGGTACACTGGAGAGGGTATGGACGAAATGGAGTTTACCGAGGTAAGATTCTCAAGTCTCC
Organism: Galaxea fascicularis; assembly: GCA_948470475.1. Taxonomy (NCBI): domain Eukaryota; kingdom Metazoa; phylum Cnidaria; class Anthozoa; order Scleractinia; family Euphylliidae; genus Galaxea; species Galaxea fascicularis. Next base: position 26,736,162 of record OX419343.1, on the reverse strand, counting down.
ATGAATGGTGAAAAGGTTTAATACAGTGAACTTTCGCGAAGAAAAGTCATCGTGATCAATAAAATGAACTGGGGCCCGTTTCTCAAAAGTCCCGGTAACTTATCGGGCCCGATAAGTTACCGGGACTTTTGAGAAACGGGCCCCGGGTACAGTCCTTTTCCGGGAAAAAACAAAATTCTTCCGGGAATCTGGAGATTTAGGCGGGAATCGGGAGACTGGGGATTTTTTTCCCGGGAAATAAGACATAGTTCTGGGATATCGCAGAAAAAAAAGCGAAGTTTGGCATTTTTATGACAGTGTCACCGAAATATCGGGAAAATCTTCAACATTTCCCGGAGAACTTTAAGTCACACATAGTGTTGCTCAAACAGCGTTTGTTAGAGTTGTCACCACCCCTGTTACTACGTTTATCCGGGAAAAAGTCTGTTCAATTTTGAGGGAGCAAATAAACAACATTAACTCCAGGCCTAACACTTGCGTGTTTTAGGATTAACGTAAAGTGACATAAAAAAAACACTGAATTTGCTATATTTTTCTCGTTGCCCAAGGTATGGTGGCTGTAAAAACAAGAACACTAAGACCGAGGTCAAACGCCGTACTTCACAAGAGCCGAACTAAACTCAGTCACGAAGTTCATGTGAAGTACAGCGTTTGACCCACTAAAGTTCGACTGATTTCATTTGGATTGGCTGAGGCGTTCTTCACGGCCGGTCAGGCGTGAAAAACGGCTGAAGATGGAGTTTGGGTAAAACGCCGATCTTCACTTGAGCCGAAACAAATGCATAATCATGCTAATGTATATCAATGTATAAGTCACCCTCAATCTGTTTATTTTCATTATACAGTTAAGTTCGGTTGAACAGGCGAACTTAACTAATTTGGGCCGACCTAAACTGTAAAGTTTGGCTCATGTGAAGTACAGCGTTTTACCAAGGCGTAACTGATCTTGATGACGGTAGCTTAACGGACAGATGATGGACAAATAAGTTAACTTAGGTTTAACAACTGCACCCAACTGCTTTGTATTTCCATCAACAGGCTGAATCAAACATGAACGACCTTGTGTCTGAGTATCAACAGTACCAGGACGCTACAGTTGAAGAAGAACAGTTTGATGACGAGGAAGAAGAAACAGACGAGGAATGAACTGTTCACATAAATCAGAAGAGTGGTTATTGTTTAACTATAAACTGCTCTTTGTAGAGCTCTATATAGTACAACTAAATACTGTAATAATTTCTAGTCTAACAGAGAGAATCTGTTCATTTTGTTTCAAACTAAAGTCACTTTAGAGTCTCCGTTTTTGTAAAATCATGTTGAAGCAATCGGATGTGCTATTGGTCCCTTTGGCCTTGAGTTCAGAATTGTCTGTTGTTGCTAGGTATAATATGCACTGTAATGGGTTAAGGTCAGTCAGTTACAGGGATTTTGAATCTTAACTGCGCATGATCTCAGGAGTTAACGAAAAGCTGAAAAAAGGGAGGCCGAAAGCGGGAATCATGGGAAGGATTTTTATCTTATTTCCGTCAAGTAAAACGCACTTCTTGACCAGTTGACGCTCAAGTTTTATTTTACAATTTTTTTGCAGCCAACAGTTTACAACAGCTCTACACTGTGTTAGTAAATTGTAAGAAGCCACGCGCTTGTTGGTAAATAATTTGTTCGACATAAATTATTTCCGTCATAAATTGATTCATCAACAAGAAGCATTTCTATTCCGCATGATAGCTTATTTACTTAAAACCTCAGAGAAATAAGAGCAACATTTCATTTCCATACCTTATCCTACAGACAATTAGCGAAGAGAAATAAAATCGAGTCGATAAGATTGAACTGATTGACGTCACTTTCTTAGGAGCTCAATGATAAATAACATGTCAAGTGACGCATTGCACTTGGTGCAAACTGCTTTCTATGATAAAACTTACAGTCGGGAAAGTTAGTTGGAAGAGGAGCGACGCTTTGTTGCCAAAGAAAAACCCAACCTTAGCTGATGTGGGCACAATCAAAGTGATCTCGTAATTTGTATTCGATAATAAACACTTAATCGGAGCTTAAGAGGTGCTTGGGACAAAGACCTTGAAAGGGCCCGAGTACCTTTAAAAATCCATTCACTTGTGCGTTGCTTCGCCCTGTGGTCGTTCCTGAACCCATGGTTGTTGTCTCATCATAAATTAAGTGCAAAAGAAATTAGAAGTTCTCTGTTCCATTGTAGGGGTGAATTCCGATTACGGGGGGAGGAAGTATCTCCCTGTTGCAGGATGCGGTGTTACAGGCCGCAAATTATGGCGGGAAATACCACAGCAACGCCGCACATGCCAAATGGCGGGAAAACAGTCCTACCCGCAACTCATGGCTTGCACTTATTTCCATCTATCAAACTGACATTTTGAGCCCACGGTGGAGTGAGCACCCATACCAAACCATGGTGTAACTGCCCAGCGGTATATCTTCGAAGTCAGTTTGAGAGATGGAAACAAGTGCCAACCAACGGCAAACAGCAGAGGTTTTCTAACCCGTTGATTGGTTGTCTGTTCCATCAGCATCCAGTCAAGACTTTTGACAGCCATCTTTGGTCCCCCGTTGTTTTGTTATTGTGTATCCATTTGCTCCTCGTCGCTACTTACGGAATTCAAGTCATCTACAAATTCGTCATCGTCATTTTCCGCTTCTTGGCATTCTTCAGCGTCTTCAGGCAAACTGGCCAGCAGTTCAGTCACGTGATCCATCATAGGTTGGTCGTCGCAACCAAATTGAGTAAACAGCTGTAAATATTTGTCAAAATATTGGCTGTAAGAGCTGTCAACAAGGATTCTTAGTCGTGCTGTTAATGTACCCGTTTTAAACTTTTACACCGCCGACAAGGACGAGCGTAACGTGACAATTCATTTCCTGGTTTTAAGATGCACTCACCTTTTCAGCTTTTTCCAGACACGCCCTGATACTTGAGCTGGTTTGGTTTGTGATGTGGTACAGCCATCCTAGCAGATACCACACCTAAAACAGCGACAAACCAAAAACTTGAAGATTGGATAGTGAAACAGTTAAAAAATTCAATTGTTCTCACGAAAATAGTTTTTGCTTACCTGAGGGACTTCATCGCTTTCTTCGACAAGTTCTTCCAGTACTAACCCAGCTATCTACAATAAAATATGTGACGAAGTATTATAATGCATCTTACCAACTTACTTCTAAAAAGGCAACTGTTTCCAAATTATTGTCTACAACTGACCTCATAATTTTCCAATTCAATCAGCAGCTTTGACGTGGCTATTCTGGTCTCATATGACGGTGCTGGAGCCTAAAAACAAAAATCATTTACTCTTAGTAGCACCTTGACTAAAAAAAGGCAATGTCAGAGAAAACCCTATAGAGACTTTTCACTCACCTGACTATCAGTCATATTGGTTTACTCAAACAAAAGAAGCTCTTTGCATAAAAATAGAAATGCAATTCCCAGAGGTTTAGTTTGGGACACCAACATGGCCACCGTGATGTCATGTGAAAACGCTCTACTGGAAATGAACATTTTTTCTGAGAACATTCTGTTATTAAGACTGCAAGCAGTCATTCTTTTTTCATCACATCACATCACTTGTGCAAATCATTAGAGGAACTATGTGAATTGGAGAACAGAGCGAGAAAGGAGACTGCTTGCAGTCTATCTGTTATTTTAACCATTTAAGCATCAACGCCTGGCTTCCTAAGGAACTAAAATAAAATTCTTGCAATATCGACAGAAAACGGGTGAAATCATTAGAGAGAGAGTTTGCCTAGAATGAGTCCATTTAGCACAGACCTGAGGGAGCTCTTCATCTTTGCCTTGCCATAACTCCAGGCTTTTCTCCAACATTTTCCGTGCCTCATCCATATTTTGCTGACTCAGTGAGTAGCTGGCCATGAGCTGAAAAGCTTCAGGATTGGTTGGGTCATACTCCATTGCCTTTTGACAACACTCAGAACATTTGGCTGCTGCTTCATCCTTGAAACTTGAAACAAAAGGCAGTAAACAAGCAAACGAATTAAAAAGGCAGGAAGTATAGCTGCCTGGAAGAGATAGCTGCTTATAAGAGATATGAAGGGTGGTGCTTCTAGCAGTTCAGCAAGTTGTTTCCTTAACTAACCTGGGATTTCATTAGAAGCCCACAACTGACAGCTATTTCAAACATTACTGAAAACCCTGCTACCTTGGGAATGACACTGAGGACAGTAAGGAGAATATGACTACTAATTTCAATGCTTACTCACCATTCATCTGTAAGATACATTTCTGCAAGTGAGCAGTAAGCTGTAGAAATTTCAGCTTTGGAAGCAGGAAGACTGTTACTGGCAGCTGCCTAACACAGAAAGGGAATCACAGGGAAAGTGTTACACTCTGCAATACACATTGAGATCGACCTCCTAAGACTTGAATTTTCAAACTTTAAAGTGGTGTGCTCCCCACAAAGAGGTCTCTGGGAACTCCAAGGCGAGGATATCAAAAAGCTAGAGGACGTACCAGATTCTATAGGGTTGGGGGTAGCAGGAAAGTAGGGCAAAAATGTTCTATGGGTGGGATATGGAAAACAGGGCTTGAAATAACAGCCGGTCAACAATGTCCATTCAGAACTGGGTGTTGACCGGACAGATCTTTGGACTACCAGTCATTTGTCCCTTTAAAGAAAATTTCATCATCTTTGTGAAGACAACTAAAGGTAAACCCAAACATTTAAGGTATTTTTGGTAATTAAAGAGCTCTGGTTCAAAGGGAGGTCCATTGACACAGGGAAGCCATTGCTGCCTCAAAATGAAAATTTACCAGAACCTGCCATATATACATGTACCTGGGCAGTATCTTTGTTTGCCAGCATCAGCTCGATCCCTTTGTTGTACACAGCCACTGCTTCTTGTCCTTCTAACAATTGACCAAGGTTCATGTATTTTGAATGACCATCCTCAGGGGAGATTCTAACAGCATTTTCAAAGCACTTACTTGTTTAAGAAAAATGCAAACAAAAAAAAGATTTATAATGTACCTACAGCCTGTTGGCCTGCTGTATTTCCTCAGTATTCAACCAAGATTGAATTGGATGCAAGTATTAAATCAAGGTTAAATGAACTTGAGGTGAAATGAGTTATACTGGTAATACAAAGAACACCTCACAAATTAAAGTGTCTAGGTAAGCTGAAAGCCACTCATTGTGGCTTCAAGTGATGAGAACACCTCACAAATTAATGCAGGGTTGTTATTAGAAGCCGGGAACCGGGTAGCGGCGCCTGTATGCTATGAACACAGTACCCGCCTTGGTTGTTGGGGTACTGAAAAGGCCACGCCAAAGAAATGTTAGGGGTACCCGCCTGTTTAGAACCCTTCTATTATACCCTTCTATTTCTTCAATTAATGAAACCCGTGTTAATGTTTCTAGATAAGCTGAAAGCCACTCATTGGGCACTATGGCCACATGGTGGCGGGTATTACCCCTCAAATCTACCAAATAAAGTTTGAGCCTGAAAATTAGCAGCCATGGACAGCTGTTTTGTGGGATCTAGGTGGTAGTCTTTGCTAGTTGACAGATTCTAATGAAACCCCTGAACCAATGACATTATCTCTCAAACATGAAGGATACTGTTTTTGCTTTCTGTGTATCTCCAGTCTCCAGGAAAACTGCTCCTGCTGTTTCCAATACTTCCACATTATCAGGCTCAATGTCAAGTGCTCTTTCACAGAACTTTACAGCTAGGACAAAATTAAAGTTATCCAGGCATTCATCAACCTAGTATTCAAAGAAAATGATTGACAATGAACAAATATTTGAACCAAAAAATATTTTAGCCTATAAAGGAGTGAGTGAAAGTCTTTCATGAAAGGTTAATGGCAGTGATCACTTGTACAGCAAAGTGAATGACTAGTTATGAAATCCCTCTGATTCCCCATCAATGGAGGGAATGGAAGTGTAATGGTATGGTTTAAAGAGGTAGGGAGGTGAGATATTGGTGAAAGAAAGGAGGGGTGGTTGGGTTTGATACTAACATAACTGATAGATCATAAGGTAGTAATAGTATCTTTTCTCAAAGGTAATGTACATCTATGCAATGTGGTGTTAAATCTGTAAACCTGTACTTTTCACAACTAAAACATCATAAACCAAACCTGTTTCATCAGATCTTCCACGCTGTAGTTTTTCTTTCCTTCCTGTTCCTTCTTTTTTCCCGCAAAATCTTCGCGATGGCCACTATTTTCACATTTATCGAATTCAAATGGAGCATCTCCATTAACTGAGGAACTGAGTCCTGTTAATTAGAAAACAACAAGACGTTGAGATTATTTTTTTTTTTCTTTTCATGTGCTAGAAAATACTCTGGTTTGTTAGCAATAACGTACCTTTCTTTTTAACCGCTGAAGTGCTTTTCCTTCCCTTTTTCTTGCGTTGTTTCCCCATAGTACTGTAATTTTAGCCAGCACGTGAAACAGAAAAATGTAAATAATTTCATACATGACGTACTCACATATCTGAAGAGGAACCGCTGAAGCTTACTTGTCCAAAGATTTTCACGCATGTATGCGGCATGATGTGTCTTCTTCGATGTGATTTTCTGTGAGAGAAGAAAGGGTCTTCTCTGGACTTAAGTTTTACTTTTGAGTCAAGCCTGGTTGATCCCCAAGATCAGCGAGAAGTGTAATTAGACCTAATGAAGCCAGCAGGATGAGGAAGTAAAATTGTCCAAGTAGCTATTCGTTTCTTAAGTATGGTGGCCTTGATTAGGAATCTACAAAAACGGACTATTTTAAATCTCCCGGTCTTATTGCAGAATTCCAACACTCTCCTTGAAATTTTAAGAATCAGTCATTTCGATGTGAACCTCGTTTTTGTGGGAAAAGGTTTTATAAAAAGCCTCAATTTAAGGTACAGAAGGAGAAATGTGACCACTGATGTGTTGGCTTTCCCTTATTTGGAGGTAAGTTTAAGTTTTTTGCAAACGACCATGTGACGTTTACAGATTTATGTCAACTTAGTACTTCTTAAAAGTAAAAGTTACCATGAATACCAAAAATAGTCTGTGGCCCCCTTCACCTCACCACCTGACCTTAACAATCACCATTATCATTATCATCATCATTAACCCCTCCTGGAGGTATATTAGGGGTTGTGGGGTGGGAATTGGGGGGGAGGGTATGCTGTTGTGGACTCTGGAGACATTTTGGAGCAGTGAGATAGTTGTGATAAAGGAGCAAATGAAACAGTTTTTTTTACTGATCTGTTGATATATACTTTTATTCTCTATTTAACAGTTTCCCAAGCCAGGTGTGCTTCCTAAGTTACCATTGGAACCTCATCAGCTCACATTAGGAGACATTGTCTTTGGAACACCTAAAATAGTCGAAGACTGTGAAAGTGATGGCATAGAATTAGATAACTATTTGCCAGTAAGTCATTAGTGTCTGCCTCTTTTTTATGTTCTAACTCAACATGCTTCACAAATTTCTCCTTTAGTAGAAACCAAACCAGTGGATAGCATTTTTCGTGTGCTCTGGTTGACTACTCAAACTCAGGATAGTTAACAACTATTCACCAAAGTGGAGGTGGCTCATGGAAAATCATTATTGTTGACAGGCATAAATGAGTTCAAAAACTTCATTTTTGAGCTCTTAGTGTGGGACTGGCCAGTGATGGATATTTACTTGGCTGCTTCGCTGCTTGGTAAATATCCACCACTAGCCACCTCCACTGTGGCAAAAGTCCAGAAGTGGTTGTGAATCATATCATCATTCTTTAGGTCTTTAGGTCCATCAAATATTTTCCACAC
>OX419343.1:26688377-26723377 GCA_948470475.1 Galaxea fascicularis | reverse complement strand
GTTTGCCAAGGCTTCGGTGCTCTGTTTCGAGTACTCCATAACTCTATCCCATTTCTCTTGTGTACTTCTGAAAAGGTCTTCGTTAAACATCTGGCTAGTAGCTTCAATCAGGGAGGTTTTCAGCAAAATAGCTTTGGATTCAACGTTTTCGACTAACGCATCAAAAGCGACCTCACCTTTTCCATCGCCTGCTGGATTGAGTTTAGCCGACAATCCTTTTACAGCCGCCTTTAATTCCTGAACTGTTTGCTCCACATCGTCCACAATACCGTGCACTTTAAGAACAATTCTGGCTGTAAGTTTTAAAGTTACTTTGAGATCTTTGTACACAGTTTTTATGTCTCGAAAAAGGCTGATCAAACCACCCATAGTTGACAAAGTGTCTTCAAGCCGAGAGAAATTCAACGCAACAGGACCTGGTGTCGATCCCCTTCAAGTAGATTCTAAGGAATAAATTCCTGCGATTTTTACATCTCCAATGTTTCTTCCATGATATCAAATTACCCTTCACAAGCTGGAGACAAAACAGCTTTTTGCAGATAGCTTGTTTACATCCACAGCAACTAACCACACCCATTTGATTGGGTGGTGTCCTAAACCAGCAACACATGTTTAGTTCAAACTGAACAGATGTTATCGGTTACAACACCTCCGTTGAATATGTCATTTGTTGGCAACGTCGTTTTTACTTGGTTTATAAAAAAAGTCATGATGAGTACCGAAACTCATAATCTGTCAATCGATCTGTCTCCAAATCCTATCAACGTTGGTTTACTCCAACAAGCAAAGGACCAACATCGAAGCAAAGGCGAACGAAAAAGCTTCTTTTCATTTTTTTGCTATCGGAATATTGATTCACAATTTTCATTTCACATTACATTCTAACTGAACAGACGATAACCATGCATATTCGCAGTAATACCGCGAATACGGTAACCGTCTGAGGATGCGAATACGATCTATCTCACTAAACTCAATTGAAGACCTCTTGCTAAGAACCATTATTATATCTCTCAGTTAGTACGCGCGCTGTGACTGGTCAATTTTGCGGGCCGAATTCTCCTCTACGGCCCGCTAAAATTGAAAAATTATTTTCCCACGCGCACGATTAACCTCAGAGATATAATAATTATCGTACTAACCTCGTTTTCTTGGTCCTTACTGTAAGTTACGGATACTCGTTTTTTCCCGTTGATTTATGGCCCGCGCGTTTCGCGCTGGAGCCATAAGCGGACGGACGGTCTCTAACTTACAGTACGGACCTCGAACTCGGTTAGTAAGAGGTATGTACATTCAAACGGATTGCGCAAACGAAACTATCAGACCTGATTACGTTAATTCCGTAGCTGCAAGTAAACCTGGTCTCAAGTGAAGATAATTTTGCAAATAATCGGGAAAAGAATGGATCAGTAAAAGTTCCCAACACAGCTCGGCAACAAATTGGTGGCTCGGTAAAATAAGAGATTTCGGTTTTATCATAGTAAACTGACCACCGCATAGGGATTCTAAAGGCTGACGTTTCGAGCGTTAACCCTTCGTCAGAGCAAAACCAGGATATAAATAAAGGAACCGCGTTGAAAGTAATTTAGGACATGCAGGAGGATGAAGACTCCAGCCGGCTGAATTTAGGAGAATGTTCGTCAAAAGTTTGTAACTACCTATCTGTCAAGTTAACTGATACCTTTGATGTTGGTAGCAGCAAAAAGACCATCAAGGGCACAAATCCCTTGTTTTAAATCTCACTTTATTCACTCCAACGTATAATGACAAAGCAAAAATCTCGTTAACTTGCTCGAAGTGGAGCACTGTTTACAACAACAGTAATTAACATGAACTAAGTTTACAGTTACTCTATTAACATAGCAACAACGTCATGCATTCCCGTAAAATGATTTGAAGATATATACACTGTTTGAAGCCTTTATAACTGAAACGTAGGCCAACATACGACAAATCCAAGATTTTACATCAATATCTCTCTGAGATGATAATTTCAAATGATTATTTCCAAGAACAAGTCTTTCTACTTTGCGAGACACGCCGACAACAGAATCTCACAGAAGAATAATGCTCTCAGTCATTCTCAAAAAAATAAAACTAATTACTGACAACTTCATAGACTATTATTATCTCTAAAATATATATATTATTCACGAGTTTAGAACACATCTTAAATATTTCACGAATGCAAAGAATAACTAATATCAAAGTTATTAACTCATTTATCCACGCACAAAATCCAAGTATAGCATCTGACCTCTGACGTCGGTCACAGACATGTCGAGCTAAAATCTGTCAGTGAGGAATAATTTAAGACTGTCACAAAAGGTGGGCATACCATTCTTAGCCAGCAAATTCAATGGATAATTAGGTCACCTTTCTTTTAGCCAGGAATGTTAATGTTGAAAACACGATTCCTGGTGTTGAAAATTTTAATTCCAACTCAGTTGATGCGACTGGAACATCCAAAGAAAGCCAAGGATCAGCTAAGAAAAAACATCACTACAAAAATAATTTGCCTGATTACATAATCAGCAGATCAAGATCTCAATAGACCCTTATTAAATTAATTTTAGAGTTGACAATTCAACTTGTATGGCCAACTGGAAAACATGGACTGGACTCTGGACTGGACTCTGGACTGGACTCTGGACTGGACTTTAGACTTATAATATAACGATTAACCAATTATATTTAATTATTAACCAGCAGGGAATTTCTCTACATTTTCAACACGTTTTGAGCATGCATGTTTTATTAGGTGAACTTTAATAATAAAATTTAAAAACAGACATTTGTACTTTCAAATCAGTGTATAAAATTAAACAACAATTGGCCTTTGTTGTGGTCGCGTATCGTATATCGGATGTCATGCTTCAATATTTATAGGATATTACATGGTGGAGAGAAGATAATACAAATTTTATGTTCGAATGGCAAGAACAATATCTCACGATTGAGCCTACCCTCCTATAATAAAACGTGATATACGCTGGACAAAAAAACGGGGAAAACTATAAAATACCTGGCCCTCTATCAAGTTACGTGGCTTCTTTTCAGAACAGTTATTTCAAACCGCTACACTCTCCGAAAGGAGCTCTTGTTCTGCACACTGCAATATAAACTCGAGGTGTACACCAAGACTCGCGCCCTTGGGGGAACATGTCCATATTGTCAGATCTAGCACTCTATTTGCTCTTTATTTCTCATGGAAGAAAAGTTTTCTTCTTGTTGTTTGTTCTACTCTCAAGTTTAGTCCCCTCGGATAAAAGACCACCCCGATAGTGAACATTTTTATCACGTTGCAGTTCAGTTATCACACAAACGTTCATTTCACACGAAACTGTACTGATAACACTAAAAACGTTGATGACAGTACGTTTTTTTCGGTGTATGTTTGCTTGTACTCCAGTACCGATGGTAATTTGTGAAAGACGTTAACTGCAAAAATATACGAAAAAGAAAAGAAAGTGACGAAGCTACTCTACATTCTTGTGCAGTTAATTTGTGCATTGTATGGAATGAGAATAAATTAGCGACCGACAAAGGACGATTGTCTTATTCGTACAATATACACTGATTTGAAAGTACAAATGTCTGTTTTTAAATTTTATTATTAAAGTTCACCTAATAAAACATGCATGCTCAAAACGTGTTGAAAATGTAGAGAAATTCCCTGCTGGTTAATAATTAAATATAATTGGTTAATCGTTATATTATAAGTCTAAAGTCCAGTCCAGAGTCCAGTCCAGAGTCCAGTCCAGAGTCCAGTCCATGTTTTCCAGTTGGCCCAACTTGTATTTAAAAGAATTTTCGCCGAGAAGTTTACGACACTCTTCAAATTGAAAAAAAGGCTTGAAACGTACATGCCCCCAAATCAAGAATGTGCACATTTCGTATCTCTAATGTTTGCCCTTTCCAGCACTTTTCGTTTTTCGATGAGAGTGCAAGGCCGGATGTTACAACATCAACCGTCTGACCGCGTAAATTTTCCGGTACGTGGTCTTGAGAGGAAAATTTCAGAGTGCATTCCATTTCCACAGAGACAACGATACTGATCTTGCCTTTTAGAACAAAAACTTTTTCGATTTCTTGTTCATCACCGACGGCTGTAACGTTGGTTACGGCCATCACACGCCCCTTGCGATCAACAACCTCAAACTTGTCACCCTCGAACAAGACTTGGATTGAGAACGCAAAACCTTCGTTTGGGTTGCTATCAGACCAGAAGAAATTGTCATTTTCAATTTCCTGACTGTGGAATGTTAACCTTTTGCCGTATCCTCGCCCGATACTCTTCAGAACCGCAGGACAACCATGAAACAAGAAGTCATTGGTTCCATTTCTGCGCACTCGGTAAGCAAACCCAGGGACGATCTTCTTGTCAACGTACGTTCCAACCACGGCGATCTCATAGGGTTTCAACGCAGGGATGATATATTCAGTCGGGAAGTCGCCGATGTCTGCTCCTCGAATACGAAGGGTACGAACCTCGGGTATGGCCTCTTCGACAATATTTTCTCCCTCTGGGATTTCTTTGACGGTTGCGTGGAAACGCGCCCGAGTTTGACGCCACCAAGTTCTCCAAAGAGCATTCTGCAATCTTCTTTCGTCCTCGAATTCACTCGACAAATGTCTGCTGTCCTTCACCCCTTGATCGATAACCGATAAACTATGAATCAGTGATCCCTTGTTTTTAAGGCGACCAGCCTTCAACTCACGAAAGTACCCTTCATTTACCGGGATGTTGAGGCGGTTTGTAAACTCGAGAAATTCGGAGAAATCACTCGGAGTTTCGTAGACATCTTCCACCGCTTCTTCGAAAACAAGGGCCATTGGGATCGTAATAATTTGAATAATTGTCTTAATGTACGAATATACAAATTTGTCACTACCTCGTGTACAGACTTCAACTGGTGTCGAAGTCCAACTGATGTAGAAGCGTGTGTTCGCTTCGTTTTGTTTTGGTGAGCGTGATTATGCATGATTGATGAATGTCGTACATTTTCGCGCGCTAGCTTCAAGCTTCTCATTGGCTAATCTCAAAAAATTCCACAAGCCAAAGGCTCACTGTTCACGTGAAAAGACTAAAGATCATAGTCCACGGAATCGCACATGGTCGAGCCGTAAATTTTCCGCGCAAAACGAGAGTTTACGTAACGTATTAATTTTTCAGTAATTTCACCTGTTTTCAGTCGCATCGATGAAGAAGAGGATGAAGAAATAAATCGTTTCTTTTTTGTAATGGCAGTACTTTGTTCCCGCAGGTTTATTAACGGAAGAAGATATTAGCATATTACATTTGCAATGGGCTTAAATTCGAGATGAAATAAAGTTTATTGTATTGTATTGAAGAAAGGCTTCCATAAGACCATGAATTCAGATGACCAATTAAAAACAAAATGATTGCTGTTATTGCTGGTTGTAAGTATTTCGGATCAAAATAATCAAAAAGAATTCTTTGACTCCTTTGTTGGAACATCCAGGAGACGGCTATACAGTACAACTATTTGTCACCTTCCGAGGCCACAAGCGCGAGAAGCACGCACGGAAATGTTTCGAGAGCCGCCGGAAAGGAACGACTCATTGTACGCAGGTGATTAAGTCAGCAGTCATTTACATGCAAAACGCCTGCCTTAACATAAATTAACGAGATCCACGCTTGGCAAACAGCCGCACCCATTTTGTAAGCCGGTGAACAAGCTGCTAAGTAGGGCAAGGGAATAGCTAAAGGAGGCAGTTTTTTGGCTTTAAGGGTGTACCTGTTGAAATCAAAATGTCTTATGGAACACAAGCTTCGATTTCCTTGACGCTACAACAGAGCAACAGCTCTCCATATACCATGGCAACGGTAACGCTAGACCGCTCATTTTGAAAATGTTCAATTATCTCGAAATCCATTCAGACACTCCATAACGACACTTTGAGAGTGTAAACTACCCAAGTCCCACGAATTGTAGGCCGAACAAGAAAAAAATTAAGCAATAGATAATTTATCAATTGCTAGTTAGTTTTTTTGTTGGAATTTCCCTCGGCGGTTAAAGTCGGATTTTAGATGACATAATAATAATAATGATGAGGATTTATATAGCGCTTTTATCCAAAGGGCTCAAAGCGCTTTACAACACTTTTTGGGGGACTTTGCCAGACTGCTTTTTTAGGCGCAAACTGCAGCCACGCAGTTTACAATCTTATTTGAATGAATAGGACAACAACACAGGTGCCCCCAGACTTGGGTAGTTTACACTCTCAAAGTTTCGTTAATGGATTTCGAGATAATTGAACATTTTCCCAGAACAGAACAGGTTATAGACCATCACACCGCACAGCAGTCCGGTGCTCTACTGAACCAACTGAGCCAACCGGTCGGCCCTTCGTCCGGGACGTCAGCAAAAGAAATATCTTTACTGTGACAAACGGTTCTTAATCTTCCGTGAACCGTGATACGACAAAATATATCAGCACGCGACGCCTGAACTGCTTGCAAAAGAAAACGTACGTGAAGAGTGAACGCATGTTACACGTGATTTGTCTTCTGGTAACACCATGATGTGCAAATTGTTGTTTCGTGAAACTGAACTGGTGACCTTCCCTAAGTTGTCCTTTCTGTTTACAACGTTTTGGAAGTGCTTAATAAAGCCTGAAGACTTTTGCAACGACGAATTTTAATTTCTGCGCAAACTTATCGAAGATTGTTTAGGTTCCACTTCCTAGCCCTCCACAATTATTTCAGACTTTTCACAATTCCCAGAGCTCACAAGAATTGAACCTCTTTAAGCCGGCAAATTTCATCTTTTCAAAAAGAAAGTCGAATGATTTCTTGTTTAAACTCAGCCTGGTTCTTCCCTTGGGAATAGTGATATTATGGTTTATTCTTCCTTTGCGGACGAAGAGGACTGAAAGGATAGACGACCGGGCACTCACGAATTTACAAACAACGCATAATTTCTCACAAGATTCAAGGGAACAAGGATTGCGACTTTCTGAAAAAATTCTTCGTGCGAGACCCGTACAGGGGTAAACTATCGGAAAGATTCATGTCACCAAATCACGAAAGGCGTGGCGTCACAATAAGGAATTGTGGACAGGACATGCGTAAATAAAGCCCCCAGAGGGACAGCATATGACAGCCCAGATGGCACGTTCAGTGGTGTCGAAAGTCATTCAAGTCCCACGAAAAAACACTTCAACTGAGTAAAGGACGCCTTCCAACACGCAATGTGTTTTAATTTGTATTACAAGTTTTTTTGTCAGGTTCCTGTACGTATTTAGTTTCGAGTTTGGCGAGCCAGCTAATTTTAGAGTCGGCGAATTCAGACGTGACATTATGAAAAAGCAATTATTATGTTAAACTGAAAAAACAGGCACTAGCAAATGAAATATGTGACCTGGTTACAGAACTGAGAAAAAAAATTGCAAAACCTGGGTCGGATACAACTGATCAGAGAGGATGTCTACAAGGCTCATTGTGTCATATTAACCCCAGCTGTAAATACAACCACTTGGAACTGTTTATATATTGGTCTGAAAATATCAAATAACCACGTATACAAAATTACCTTCTATTGAATAGTTTGAAGAGTTTTTAACCAACTAAAACGTCAGTTTCATTCCGACCGCAGAATGAAGAAGTCTTAACACAGTCTTCGACCAATCGAAACGCGCCTTTTGTCTCTTCCCAACAATGAATTGTAGCCAATCAGGAAGCCCGTACGATCTTGGTTGTTTATTGCATCAAAATGGTTTTGCTGGTCTCAGATGAGACCGTCTACCTTACTTCCAAGTCTGTTTATCTTCGTTAGAAATCAGGGTCCTACTCCGTAACTATTCTACTACGTGTCATCCTTCCTTTTGCTTTTTAGTTTGTCGAATCTTTTCTGTAAGTGATCGTTAACCGTTTGCAATTCTCCTATTTCGTCTTGTGCTTTACGAAGCTGCAAAAGCAAAACAACGAGGAGTTAACAATTACTGGTCTGGCTACCTAGTGTTTGTCAGTTATTAACAACACTGGACACTTTCTACCACACAAACAGGCAACATCAACGTTTAAAGGAAGCGAAGGTTTGAGCGAAAATCAGCCTCACATCTACAGAAATAAAAAGGTAGAAGGAAACTTCGAAGTTGAATTTTACAAAGTCTTGCAAAAAGATCAATAATCAGTTAAATGTCATGAGAAGATTTAGAAAACTGATCTCCAAAGCCACTTTGGTTAAACTGCATAAGGCCTTTATTCTACCGCACTTTCATTATTGTTCATCGGTGTGGCATTTCTGCGGTGCGCGAAATGCCGAGAAAACAGAAGCTCTTAATAAAAGGATTCTTAGGTTCATTCTGGATGATTTTGAATCAGCATATAATAACTTATTGGTCAAAGTCCACTGCGTTTCTCTAGATAACAGACGAATACATAATATGTTAATTTTACTCTACAAAAGTTTATTTTTAACTAGGTATCCTAACTACATAAGGAATATGTTTACTCTCCGTTCTACCCCCTATAATTTACGTGGTAACTACATTCTGACATTCCCTGTACCTAAAACTACTACTTATAGCCTTCGCTCTTTTTCTTATCATGCCGCTAAACAATGGAACTCTCTACCAGACTTTGTTCAAACTTCGAACTTTGTTGACTTTAAAAAAGCGTAAGTTAAAATTTGGTACATTTTGAAAATTTCTGTTTGATATAGTGTTTTAAAATATTTAGTACATAAATTAACTTCATTTTAGCTATTAATTGTAAATATTGTACAGAATCGTCGTTTGTAAGTTACTGTATATTTTGTTGGTTTCTTTTGTTATTTTTCTCTCGGAAAAATTAGCTTTTACTACAGTATTTTTAAACAGGTAAAGGTGCGCACCCCTCGCGTCTGAAAGAAGCGAAGGCTTCTGTTTACATTCACCTAAAATGGTTCACTCACTTCAATGCTGGAACAATGTTATCATGTTTAAGGCCGACCAAAGAGTGCAAGTTTTTAAGTATTCATCGACAGTGGCTTGAAGCCATAACCGCAAGAAATAGGGGAACTATGAAGGTCATATCAAGCAAAAGCAGCCTACAGTATGAACTACAAACAAACGAGTAAGATTGCTGAAACAAACCTCGCGCTGCAATTTTCGTTTTTCAGCTTTTAAAGAGTCCTCCGTGGCTTCCTGCAAGAAAATTCCAAAGTTTAAACCCGAAATTCTTCCGAAAACACTTCTGTGATTTATCAAGTACTCTCTCCTTGTACATGTATATTCACACGATGGATCAAGAAAATTTCCTGTTGTACAATAGAATTTCCATCGAATTTCGCTCTGTTATAACAGTTTCGCTGAAATCCACTCAGTTTTTCTTGCTGTCGTAGAACTCAAACACAGTGAACTTTTCACGATATAGTGCAAGATTTTCGCCGCGCGCTGGCGACAATGTACTTTTCAACAAATTGTAGCGCCTTTGCAAGCCTTTGCAAGCCAGAAAAAAAAAATAGCTTGCGTAGTCGTGCCCTTTAGGGCATGTCATTCTTCTTACCGCTGCTTCTGCTTGTGATTTGTACCGTTTAACTTGACTTTCCAGTCTCGCTACCTGTAAAAATATGAGAGTAATCACACAAATTCAACTGAGAAAACAACCCTCAACGTTGACGATACTTCTCATGGTTACGATACCCCCAATGCTGACGATACCTTCAATAGCTACGATACCCTTCAAGGTTATGATACCTTAAATTGTAAGGACACTCTTAACAACTGAAAGACTGTGACATGGACACAAATGAAAGTAGTATGGCAAGACAAACAGAGCAGAACGGGAGTCAGTAAAACACGCGAGGTCTGATAGTAAACATTCTTAGGACAGGGCCGGGGCTTATGGTAAGATTTTGCTGGTAAAAATTTGAAACAGTTTTCACAAGAGAATCTTGGTGACTGAGACCTAAAACCCCTGCTCTGTGCGAAACTAAGACTGAGCAGATAGATCAAGGAAATATAGCAGACATTGCACACTTTCACTGCAGCTGGGAAATTCAGCTACTGGTGGAAAAAAAGCGTTTTTGGAAACAGAAACATGTAACAAACATGCTTCCGAGAGAATTGAATACGGACCTGAAGAGTGTGCATCCCTATCTTGCAGACTGTGTCACCACAGGAACCCCAGGATAAATTGGAAATACAAGACTTCGTAAATCAAAAATTTGGTCTTATCAACGGAGTT
Organism: Galaxea fascicularis; assembly: GCA_948470475.1. Taxonomy (NCBI): domain Eukaryota; kingdom Metazoa; phylum Cnidaria; class Anthozoa; order Scleractinia; family Euphylliidae; genus Galaxea; species Galaxea fascicularis. The sequence goes on along the minus strand of OX419343.1, from coordinate 26,713,182 downwards.
GATTATAATGTAAATTTACCACCGACAGGGAAGAGGAAGAGGAAGTTGGTATGGCAGCCACACAAGTCTACTTACAAGTCCTTCGAGCCGCGCATTGTCTTGCTCAGCTTTTTGCAGCTTTATTTTGAAATCATTTATTTGCCTACTAAATTCTCCTGGAAAAACAAAAATGGAAAACAGCATTACAGACTCGACTACACATTACATGCACGTGGTTGTATCAAATGAGGCAGTAACATTAACTGTGATTGTACGAAGCAAGAAAAGCTTAAGCTTATCTCGTTGCCATGGATTAAGGACCAGTTAACAGGACAACAGCAAGCCCTTTATGCAAAGCGAGGATTTTGCCAGGTGATGGAAAGTGATGTGCAAAGATGAGGTTAGCAGTCGAACTGTTACAAATTATTAGTCAGCAATCATGTTTAACGGATTTACAGACAGAATGTTAAAGATTATGCCGGCATTGTATTAATTTCAACGGCTGTTCGACGTGATACCAGACTCGTCCGTTAAATTCGTCCTTTTGTAGGTTAATATAAGGGAAGGCAGCTCATATAAAATAAAGTTAGTTCTCTGCAACAACAAGCTTTACTGCATCAGGGGTTTTAGATCTGCATAAGCAAAGCAGTCTTACTGTACCAGAATGATTTTCCTCAAGTTGAGTTAAAATGATTAAAGTTAGGCTACAGAAAGACGATGAACAAAAGTTCAAAGCATTGCTTACTTCTAAGTTCTTCCAGATCAGCAGTTATTGCTTTGGGCATGTCCGACTCTTCTTTCTTCAAAGATAAAACTTCTGCTTGTAGATTCTTTATCTATACAAAGGAACAGATAAGGGTTAACCGACCAAATGATAAGAAAACGAGAAAGAGAATCAGAACAAATTTGATCACCTGTAAAATCAATACATCTTTCTCATCTGATTGAGAAGGACGACGACTGTTTGAGCGACTCTTTGGTGGCTCACTCCCTCGGTCTGCCAGGTGTAAAGAGAAGATATCAGAAATTATTTCAGTTTTAAATCACCGTCTCCTGGCTTAGATTAAGGTTAGGTATAGGCTGATGTTACTTGATTAACATACCTCAGCCCAGAAACCTGACTCAACATTTAACTTTTGATTCTGTTGATAACATCCTCCTGTGACCCATTAAATCGAAGCTAGTACACAGTACTTTCACGGGGCGTAAATGTTATTGTTATCCACAAAGTGCTACAGTACGATCTTAGTCAAAACAAAGTTGGCGAGCAGTACTCTCTTGCAGAAGTGTTTATTGTGCTGCAAAATAATGTTCTAATGTTTGAGTCTCTATGGATGAACATTTCAGTAAAAGCCACTCAACCGTTCTTTCTTGTAATTTGCAAAGTGTTGGACACTATTCTTTCATGAGAAAATAATGAAGTTGGGATGAAATTGGGTGACTTTGGACAGCGCTTGGAATCTTCACGATGACAAACTGTGTCTGTTTGGTTAACATCAACTCAAAGCCCATGGCAATTGCTTTGTTCATCAATTTCTAGTTTCTCATCATTTGCACTTATGCCTTATGAGAAATCATACATTCATCAGTAGCTGTATACCTGAATGTGTTTCATCTGGAACAGCTAGACTAAGAGCATCTCTAAGTGAAACAGTATTTGATTCACCATCATCTTCCTTCAACTCCTGCTCTTCATAAAGAGAAAGGCCTCGCTCCTGAAGACGAAAAGAAGACTCCATTACCAGAAAATGAATAAGGGGGTAGTTTCTAAAGAAACTGTGGTGCTGCATTGTGGGGGGTGTGTGTGTGTGTGTGGGGAGTTGTACACAAGAATTTGTTTTTCATCAATGGAGTTGATAATGTAACTAGACCACCGTAGAGGGATTCTAAAAGCTGACGTTTCGAGTGTTAGCCCTTTGTCAGAGCAAATCCATCACTCATTTTGAGTGTTACAGGGTGTCGCTAAGGCGCTACTTGCTATGGTGCTGCTTTGACTCGCTCTGATGAAGGGCAAAAGCTCAAAACGTCAGCTTTTAGAATCCCTGTATGGTGGTCAATTTACAGTAACAACTCTGTTGATAAAACCAAATTCTTGTCCATTACCAGCATGCAATTGACATCTTCACTGGTGTGAATAATACATCAATTACATGAAGACAGTTTTCAAATAACTGTCAACATTATTGAAAACTAAAATACTCTCCCAAACCAACCATAGTATCACAGATTGTTAAGTGTTGGTGTACTGGGCAACCCTTCAATGGCTACATGAGAACTAAAGGGGAGCTAGCCACAACATATCTATTGCTTCTTGGCATATAGGGGTACTGTTCTGTGGAACAATAGAGGATTTAGGATGTTGGACACAAGGAAATACCAAAGAGGCCGAGTAAAATCAATATTTAGGGGATTTAGGGAATTGACATGACCTCTGCCTCAATGGCTTATTTCAAGGACAACAAATTTATGTACATATGAACTAAAGTTTTAATAAGTTGTAGACTGTAAATAGTTTTGTTATCAATTTTATATTTTTATTTATTCCATGAACCCACAAGCTACACGTAGCTCTAATATTTTTATCATGTTAAATGAAGGCTATGTATGTATGAAAGTAGTTTGAATCATGCCATCCAAGTGGCATAAACTACAGTACAAATGAATTGTGAACCACCAACTTACTGCAAGGAAATTATCTCTAAATTCAATTGCTTCTTTTAGTCGTTGTATCTCCTCCTCATGCCCTTTTATTGTCTTTTGAAGTTTATTGCTTTCCTGCAGAAAAGAAATCCAGTGAACAGGAAAAAATACAAATGTAATCATACACAATAGACTATTAAAATGGAAGGTTCTTTGGGAATAAGTGTCATACCTTTGTTTTTTCTTTAAACTCAGCCTTTACTTCACAAGAAATCTCCTCCTCTTCAACCAGTCTACAAAAAAATGTACCATAAATTTATAATCATAAAACCTCAGACACCACTCCTGATCGTAATTCACTGAAAAATTAAATTAGGTATCATCACAAGGCAGTATCACAACAACAGATAAAATGCAGACATTGTGACAATGTTACAGTCAGGTTTACAACTGTCTGCAACTATTCCTTCTTTAAAGTGTTACTTCTCAGTTTTTCTCTTGCTACCTACTGTACTGAAAAGGAAGTTTACACATCTCAGTGGATTGCATTAGAAACTAAAATTTGCAATAATACCTTAGTGAACATTCACCTTCTTTATGGTGAAAATAATGTCATTATTATAGTTCAAGAAAACAAAGGAAAAAATAGACAAGTGCACCTGTGTGATACAAGCACCTACAGTTCTCTCTTTTAGCTCTGCATTTTGCTTTGAAACCCCTATCCCTTTGGATATTGGGTTTTCTTAGTCCACAGTTCCTTAAAAACTGTGACCTTTGGCATCCCTCCCCCTCCCCCTGAAAATTTTGAATTTTGCACTTGAATGAAGCCCAAAGTTACAGTACTACCAGTGATATGTGGTGCTAGACACGATACCTGTCTTTCAGACAGTCAACTTGATACAAGAGAGCTTGCTTCTCATTATCCAGTTGAGCTATTGACACCATCGCCTTCCGGTATTTCTCTTCAGTTTCTTTCAGGGACTCCTGGATTATTAAAAAAATTAAATCTATTGTAAGTAATCCATTAATCATGGTATGATGTTCTTGAACAAAATAATGGCAAATTAAAGAATAACCGGTTACAAAAGAGCCCCTCCTTGTTATAGACTCATACTCTTCCAATCTTTGGACATAACAGTATTGAAGACCCAACCTAACCTGAATGCTTTTGAGGACTTTTTCTGATACCACTGGTCCATTCATATCCATAGACTGATCCATGCTGACAACAGTCAAACCAGATGATCCAGTGGAAACTGACCTAGATATTGGGGTCTTTAACAAAAGCAAAAGAGGAGACATGCTTCACTCTATAGAGAAAGCTTCCATGACATGTCTTCAGGCTAATATACATGTGTATCAGTGATAACAACCACAATTTAAAAAAAGCAGTTTTTTTGGAGGAAACGCAACTTAAAAAGAGAGTTCCTACACTTGAAACTTGCTAATTCTTTAATTCAAAAAGAAAAAAAAGCACTGGGCCTGGTTGTTCGATAGCGGATTAACATAATTTAGGATTAGCATAAACTTTGGTTGCAGTTTTTAACTACTGGATGAAAGTCGTTTCCGTTGCTTTTTGTTTTTCTGGATTGACTTCCCCTAATCTAAAATTTTGTAGAATATCGGCATTGAACAACATTTGGGGACAGAGAAATAAACTCCTTGATTAATTTTTAATCCTGGATTAGCATTAATCGGCTTTCGAACAACTGGGCCCTGGTGTTTAGTTGCTTAAAAACATTCACATCTTATTTGGGTGAAGGAAGGCTATGGGCTAAAGGCAATTAGATTTAGTTCAAACTAACATACAATACGACTGATTCATTGATATGCTGCAAAAATGTTTTTAAATTTGCAATTGTATACGTGACAACTGGTTTAATGACAACTTCAGCATCTTAGATGTATTGCAACAAAGAAAAGTCACTCTTAATATTATTTTGGCTCATCCTCGGTGTAAAAACCTGTGAAGCTCATGAGTGATGTAAAACAAAGACAACAAAACACTATAAACAATAGAGTACAGCAAAACAATACCTCATAAAACAAAGAAAACCTCGTCAGGTTTTTACACCAAGGCTGACCCATTATTTTACCCTTTAAGCTTCAACAATGATCAGCTTTTAATTTCTTATGACTACATCACTACTTGGTAAAACATAAAGGGTTTTATTGCATCTCTCAGTTGGTATACGTGCTGTGATTAGTCAGTTTTGTGGGCCGTATACCACACCTTCTTTTCTTTGCCTATACTGTCAGTTATGGATCCTTGTTTCTTCCTGTTGATTTATTCCATAGATCAATGAGAAAAAACCCTGACTGTAGCTTACAGTATGAACCTTGAACTTAGTTAGTAAGTAGCATATATGTAAGATGAGTTAATGTCTACACAAATCTGCTCACTGACACCATAAGGAATCATAAGGAATAAATGAAGGACAGTTAGGAAAACAGGTAGGTTTAAATTCAGAACTAAAATTTGGGTACAAGTACCTTCTTCCTTGTTGGTGGAATTGGTGGTTCATCATTCCCACCCAACTCATCGTCGTCTATCTGTATAACAAAGTATCAAGGCAAGAGTGAAAAAATGCAGTTGTTTTAATGGAAGATTTTTACAAAATCATGATTCCCCACTATAGTAGATTTTTTGAAGAATGAAAAGGCTCTTCACCATATTTGGGGCAAAGTAAACAGAAATTTCATTATTTTTTAGAAGTCAAGAAAGTATAAAGCAATGTAAATATCACTTTAGTACCAGTGCATATACAGAACTGCAATACTGCAATACAGTCTTTGACAGTGTGTTAATTGTTTAACTATAATAGTGTCATACACCCACATTTTGTCCTTCTTGTTCCTGGCGCTCACGCTCCTTCAAACGAATACTTCGTGCCTCAGCTCTTGCCGCCCTCTTTGCTGCAAGACGTGCCTCAGCCTAGCAGTGAAATAATAATAATAATAATAATAATAATCAACTAAGTTCATGCCACAAAAGAATGGTTGCCAGTGGAAATCACTGCTTACTTTATTTCCTCTGCTGACATTCAAAGAAGAAAAAATTATTAAGCACATTCTACACTGTAGTTAATGATTACATAAGCATAATATTCTTAACTGATCTTTGTGGCATTTACAATGGCTCACCTTTCTCTTGCCAATGTAATTCCCCACAAGGATCTCCTGCTCATATTTTATTTATTTTTCACTGGGAATATCCAAGGTTGTAAAAAAGTGTCAGGAACTGGCAATATTACCAGCCACTTTCCTGTTTTCGTCAGCTATGATTTGCCAGTAAAAGAGAAAAATGTAAGGGAAAAACGGTGTTGTTACCCCCCAAGTGCTGTCTACTTTCTTTTCGACTAATAACAAGTCTACATGGTACTTGGCTTACCAAGCATGACATACTCTGTAAATGTTTCCTAAAAGATCCTCAGTAGTAGTAACTTGTTTCCTGTTTTGCCCCAAAATTACTGAAAACTTATGCTTGTGTTTGTACAAATCTGCTACTGTACTAATATAATTCTTTGATGAGGTAGAAATGATGAGCTTGACTTTTGCTGGGTAGATAACAATCTTAGCCTAAACAATAATTCAAAATGAGGTGTTCTAGTCACATCTTCAGAATGTTTAATTTCACCCAATCAAACCAGTCTTATTGTCTCTGTCTGAAGGTGACAGAAACAATGGCATTTGGTTTTGATTATTGTCCATTGTTTTTTGCCCAATCAATAAAAACTGTACAAATAATAATAAAAAAACTGACCAAATATCAATAGGAGAGCCTTAACCCTTTCTGAAGAGGTATGAACATGCTAACAAAATCAACAAGAAATCTAATATTCAGAGACAATCTCTGATGGGCTTAAGATAATATTAATTACCTGATTTGTCTTGGTTCAAATACAAATGTAAATATAAGAAAATATCAGGTGTAAAAAGTATTTAAATGCTGTATATGCCTGGAAATAAATATTTCATGAAAACTTGGTAAAGAAAGTATATTCCATTTCTATGCTGAGATGGAGAATTTTACTTATAACGTAGAACATTAAATTGTTGAGGGACATAAATATCGTTTATCTTCTTGTTTTGGTAAAAATATGTCCCAAATATTTCTGTGTTCTGACTGAAATAATGCAAGGAATGAAATTCTTATTGTCCTTTGCTCAGTTTCAATGCCAAGTTCTTAGCAAAACACAATTTTATGCGCACAACCCGGGGTGCCGATGACATTCAAGAACAGTGGGACTCTGTACTGAACAGTAAGCTTGAAAATAAGCAGGAAATAACAAAGGCGGCCGCCCACAACAGGCCAAAGTATAAGACGGACTGGTAAAATAATAAATAATAAACAGAAAATTTACACACGCCCCAGCCTGACCGCGTACTTCTCGCAACGTGAAAATCAAACTCGGAAAAAAAAAACATGCGAGTAATCAACACTGTGAAAAGTAAAATCAAAGTAAACATCAAAACGAAGAACTTTGTCATTAGCCGAAAACGAAAATAACAATTAATTGAACATCGCTTTATCGTGACTTTTGCCAGTGATTAGAAATTGTTATTGAAATTGACATTCGGTGAGTGCATGAAATGTACATTAACGAAAAGAAAACCTGTGTCTGCCAATACAGGCTAAAGAAAACTTCCAAAACTAAGGTAATCAAAACGACAAATCTTTCGGGAGAATACAAAGTTTTCTCTCCATTAACAGCTAAATTTAAGCATCGTACGTAAATTACGGTTTACGCGACGAATCAAAATTTTACACTTCTGAGGCAGATTAGGAAGCTTACCTCGCGAGCAATTTGATTCAATGCCTGGTCTTCCGATGATGACGTGGTCCTAGTAAGAGGCCTTCTCCGGCCTCCGTGTGCCGAGCTCATTTTCAGTGATGAAGTCACCCCAACACACACACACACCTTCAACACAAACGACTTGAGCTATCAGCTACACTGTACGATTTCCGCCGAATTTTACTTTACATCTGTTGTTGCAAATTGAACGCAAGACCACCTCAGGTTTTATATTTTTTCTACAAAGCAGTCCAACGAGTAGAGTTTGTTTATCTGCTTTGCTTGGTTCAACACCCCTGGAGTAAATTCAAAAGCCAAGAGATAATTTTCGCGTCGTAAGCCCAATTTTCCGCCATGGTGGAGCTCCGGTGGAATCTCCCGGATCATAAGCAACAGAATACACGCGCAAGCATTCTGCGATGGTACTTACCGCTGACCGAAATACTTCCAAAGGGAGTGGCGCGAGTTGCGCAAGTGGCGCGGAACAAGCCAACGGGAGCTGCGATGAAGGAAAACAAATTTAATAAACCAATTAATGATCCCCTTTCGCTCAACTTCCTTTTCTAAAGGCTTTCTACTGAGACTTTCGAAAAACACTCAAACTCTTTCCAACAACCAGGCAAGAAAAAATAGACGAGACAGAAAAATCCCGATCTTTAAGTCGCGACCCACCAATTCTCACCGGTAGACTGAGAGCAAAAGACAGAGACTGCCCCACATGAAACAAGAACTACGATTGGCTTAGGAAACAACATAACACAACAACACAGTATGGAAATAAGATTCATTAAGTCTGCCGCACACTGGCCGATTTTTTGTCGGCCAACGAAAAATCTTCACTTGTCGGCTAGTGTGCGGTCAATTCAGACAAGTCTGCTACAAAATCGGGACTTGTCGGGCGATATCTGACAGTGCTAGATCTCAAAACGTCTTGGTTTTGGGGGACAAGGCCTCAAAATTTAATAGAGACGTTTGTATTGATTTTGAGCTATGTTTCAAGGTCCATAACTTGGTCTCTGTTCAACCTAAAAGAATCAAACTTGGTCATACGACCAATCTCGATGTTATCTTTCATGTCATGGTGTCAATTTATCGATTACTTCAAAATTTGAAACTCGCCCCAGTTCCCTTTTAAATAATTATAATAATTATTTCGGAACGGCCAATTTGTCGGGGCTGGCGTGCGTCTCAACCAACTAGGAAATGTCATGAGAGTCACGTGAACAAGCGTCTTTGCTCGATCTCCACGCGGAGATCGAAGCTGAGATCAGCGCGGAGATCGAACAATGCGACAAAAAATTGGTTAGCCCGTTTTATCCCCACAAAAAAATTTGCAGTCCCAGGACAAAAAAACGGCTAGTGTGCGGAGGCCTTTATTTGTGCGACCAGAGGTTATTTCTTTCCTCTCGGCGCTTCGCGTCTCGTTGGTGCGGCTTGGTCGCGTAATTTGACTTTGGAAAGCCAGTCAAATCGCAAAATGAAATAACTCCTACCGTAATCTAATACCAGACGGTCTGCCAGGCATGACTCTCACAAGAAAACAGAATGTTCCAGCCACCGGAAACTGCTTTGGCTCGGAGTGGTCTGATCTCTGTTACGTGGACAATATAATCACATGGCGTCTCTAATGATGAATGGTGATCGGATGAAGTTATATTTGCCCTACCCATATAGAGTCCTGTATTATCCATTTGTGCTTTTAAGACAAGATTGACTTTTCAGCATGCAAAATGAAAGAGGTATACACAATGTCAGGGAGGTGGCCTTATCGCCCACTTCCGGGGCATGCTTATGATGGCTTTGGCGGAAGCTGATGAAATTTCTGGCGCATAGCCAAATTTCTGGGTGGTAACGTTGGATTGCAAGATGAATGTCTTCTTTTCCCCATATCTTGCCAGCAGCTTCTGGTAACTAACCCCAATGGAGAACTTTCGTAAAGTCAGTTTTAAGAGTTTTTCTCCAGTTGTCTAGTGACTGGAAACGACTTACGTTACATTGGTATTCTTGCGTTACATAAAATAGAGATCTGGGGCGGGTTGATTTAGGGTTGTTTCTGTTTCCTGTACGTTATGAGCTGAGGGAGTATTCGATTTCTGCATTGCAATTTTATGGGAGGGAGCGTGTTCTACACAGTAGCTTAAACAGAGAACCAACTGAAGGAGAAAAGGTATAGAAGTACCGCAATTTTTTTGCTCGTTTCTAAATCGGGTAATACAGGGTAATACCACGAGGTTTTCATGTGATCACGGGGCGAAATCCACGCGCAGATCGTGCGATACATGTTGATATTTGGGTTGTCAAAATATTTGCCCGCCATGTTTGTTCTTGAGCGCGGTCTAGTCGCATTATCATTTTATCTGTGGCCATTTTCGAAGTTCTCTTTGAACACAAGTGGTACGTGGACAATGGAAGTTGCTGTGTTGAGTTAGTACAATAATTATTTTAACTTGGCCTACGTATTGCGAGATTTGTACCCAATTGCCATCGATCGAGATACCAGCTTTTGTGAGCTTATTAAGGCGAAAAATTATCTTGGGAGCTGGGATACCAATATTTAAGCGCTCTTAACGGACCTGTTTGGTCGTTACTCTTATAATAGCATCTTTTCTGTTTTGCAGGAAGTTCTAGAAGTTCTGGCTTTCGATCGTAGAGCGTAACGAACTTGCAGTTTCATGCAAACAAAACTAGCCCGTGGAATTTGGCACATGTGTGTTCAACATCAGCAAAACTTTTAATATATGGATTCAAGCATTGTGAGTTTTATTTAAAGAAATTTATCATTGTCCTTTACTTTTCAGGTGACTGCTTAGTTTGAATTCTTGGTCTGTGCTTACTCGGCACAAATGAAGATTCCTGCGATTTGTGCGAATGCATTGATATTTTCAATTTAAGCTTAAGCGTATATTTCGTTATCAGCCTATTATTGGAAGGTATCTGAATTTTGTGAGAATTATCTCTAAAAGAATTGCTGTTGTGTGGTAAATTGGGGGTGGAATTTTTTAACACGGGAGACGCTCATGACAAATTAAGTCATAATGTAGGTTTTCAGTTTTGTGAAAAGTGAATCGGGAAAACCCCCATTTACTTTCAGACAATGAACAACTCTGAAGAGCGTTAACTTAATACAATGAAGCGTACCAAATCAATGCATTCAAATCAGCTTTGATTGAGATCGTTTCAGTTTTCCTGGGGAATTATACGCTAAGAATAAATCGAAAAAACTGTTTGCATTTTAGCTGCAGACCTGTTGTGCGTTCGTAACAAAAGCAGCATGTTTTGCCGTTCCTGACTTGCCGTGGCTTGTGCAATCATTTTATGGTTTCCTGTTTAATAGGATTAGAAATTTCATGCATTTAAGGCTAGTTTTTTTGTGCTTAACCATGTATTGTAATGTTTCATTTGCCTAGTGGTAACAATACTAACAGGTACTATCCACTCAAAGGGTAGCGTAACTAAATGCTAAGCTAGCTGTTTTGTGTTGGACACCTCTTTTTGCATCATGGCTAGACAACAAGGTTCTACGAGTCAAATGTGTTTGAATGTGTTTTTGTCACATTCCTGTATTTGGAATATTATGTGAAACTGATCCTATTTAGGGCTCCCTTAACATTTTAGTTTTTGCACAAGGAAGATTTATCAGGTGGAGAGAAACTGTGTCCGTCCAGAAAATAATAATGTACTCCTTGTCAAAATCAAAATTCCATCTGTTTCCAGGGTTCACATTAGAAGGTGGGACCTGGCGATTGATTGCCGCTTACTTAGTGTTTAAGTTACTTTTCTTTTCTTTGTTTTGTCTCTTCTGGCTTTGCTGAAGAGCCTCCTACTTTATCAGAGATCACCTACTTAAAAATCTATTGAGAACCTACCTTGTGTTTCATGTAAAAAGTTTGGTTCAGGCTTTCCATAAAAAAACTTTCCATAGTGGTAAGAGATATAATTGAAAGTAACAAAGTGTTGAAATAAGGTTCCTATCCAGAGAACAACCTTGTGACTGTAAAACACAGCTAAATAATGACCTTTGGGTCCAAAGTAAGATTAGGGTCAGTGCCTGATTTAATCAAGATTCCAAATTACATTACAGTGCACAAGACAATCCAAAGAATCCGAGGTCTGCTTAAAACAGAATACAGGATTCCACTCAGACTGGCCCGCCTAGACTAGCATAGCTATCTGCGGGCCAGCCCGACTGTAATATGTATTTTTAATTAATAATAAAAATGATAATGATGATGGATTCCTTAGAATAAGCCACCTAATATATCATAGATAGTCTGTACAAACACTAAAAAAAGTTTAAAATCAGCACTAAATTTATCAAAGAAGGAAGCAATCAAATATATATAAGAAATAATAATAAACAAGAAATTCTCAGAATTTTCAAGCGGCCGTTTTTGCCATTTGGACCGCCTTTATCCTTAGGATGTAGTTTAGGTCGGTTGTAATTTAACATTTTGAGTAAACAGTTCTGTCCAAGACACTTTTAGTAGCGTGATGCGCGACGATTAACTTGTTACGCAATTCGGCCAATGTCTTACAAATAGACTAAATCGCAATCATTAAGGCCTGATATAATCAGTTTCACCTTAGATTGGCTCGATAGATCTGTCTTCGATTTAATTTCTGAAAGAATTGCTTTACGGTTCGGTGTCTGTCCATTTCATTTGTGTTCTCTGGGCAAAAGTCCTACTTTTTCTGAACCAGTGCGTGAGCAGAATGGTTATAAAATTTAAATTTTCACCTCATTACTTATTCATAGAGAGCTTGGCCGTAAGGTACGTCTATCCCCTACCGATCAGGAAGTCCCGGGTTCAACTCCTAGCAATGGCAACCCTCTTTGGTTTTTCTTTTTTCTTTTTCTTTTTCTTCTGCTTTTTTTTAAAAGTATTAGTTTGACTAATCGTTGAGCTTTAGAGCGATTTTTCAATTTTACATGGAGATTCAATGGGTATTTAGTAGAAACAAACTGCCGAAACACCTAATGACCGGCTGTTCGATTTGTTCGATAAGTCTGGGAAATCGACGATTTAATCACATCCAGGTTATGATGTTTTCATCAAGATGTGTTAAACGATTCTCTAGACGTTTATATTTTTCTTAAAATCAAGCTGCATTTTACGCAGGCCATACGACGCGCTCTGTGGCTGTCGGCTTTGCGTGACCATCAACTTGTTACGTGACACGAATATTGCACCATCATTTCAGATCATTTCAAGTACTCGGTTCGGGTGTAATTCTCGAAGAGGATTTGGCCGCTGTGTTACAGATCAACTACATGACAATCACAAAGGCCCGATAAAATTCATTTTAAGTCCGTGGATAGGTTCCATAGATTTTTTTTTTTGATATGAAAGAATTACTTTGCGGTTCGGTGTTTGCCCAAACCTCTGGGGAATTTCCCCGCTAACCAGATTCAGAGGTAAATATTGCATCATCATTTCAAGTGCGTGGTTCGTGTTGTTTACAGCTGAAGTAGTTGAAAGGCAACAAAGGTCTTGGGAATCGTTTAGCATATCCTTATGACAATATGGTAGTTTAGATCAGATAAATTCTTCGATTTTCTGGAATTTGTCGATACCCTTTCTCGAGTAAACACAAAGAATATTTGTTTGCGTGACAAACCGGATGCGTGAGTGCCATGCGTTATGTACTGTAAAATACACATGTGTAGTCGACCGATGTCTGAGTGGCGCAAGTGATAAGCGCACGCGGTGAACTTTTGATTTGAGATTCCAAGGTCGCGGGTTCGAATCTCAGTGGAGGTAGTACAAAATAAAAATTATTGCAGCTCTAGCCGAGCGGGGCACAGGCCTCATGACGGACACGACAAATAAAAAAAAAAAAAAAAAAAAAAACGGGTATTACTAGAAGCGGCACGTCGCTAAGCGACGGCCGCTTAATCATGTGTTTATCCAGGAAGTTCCACTCACCGCAAAGTGGTTTTCAGGGAGGTCCTGCATCTGGATCAAATTGGAATTTGAAGTGTTGGGGAGAGGGGAAAACCAGATTACCTGGAGAAAAACCTCTCACAGCAGAGTGGAGAACCAACAACAAACTCAACCCACATATGACGTTGAGTCCGGGAATTGAACCCAGGCCACGGTGGTGGGAGGCGAGTGCTCTCACCACTGCGCTGTAATCCTAAATATAAGCTCTTGTACAGGGTCTGAAGTAAATCACTGTGAAGGGTTAATATGATTCTTACAGTTTTGTTCATTATTAATATTGACTCCAAGATTTTCATGTTCTCATGCCTCATCTATACACATATACCAATAATGACATGCTCTGTGTTTTCCTGCAGGCGTCTGCTTCTAGTGTGCCTTGTTTAGCCAAGAAGGATGTCGAAAATAACTGCTCAACAAGACACAAACATGAGATAAAAACCAAACATCCTGGAATGGCCAGTGAACCACTCTTGCCATTGGTCAATTCAAATGCTGAAAAATCAGAAGAGACGATTATTGAATGCTGTCAGAGTACTGGTGGCAAGGACATAACCACTGCATGCAAGGATACCCATTTGTTATCTCAGAGGAAAGGTGGGAGTTTGTCATCTCTGGAGTATTATTTCTTTTGTTCGCAAAGTGGACCAGTGGTAAAAGAGAAGGGTCATGATGGTCGAAAGCCAGCAGGAGAAAGCAGATCTCAAAGTTTGCAGGTTTTGAATTCCTGTGCGTCAAGCAGCGCAAGCACTTCTCAATTGCCTGTGAATTTGTGTGATAACTTGACAGAGACAAGGAGCATTGTTACACTAAAAACAAAGGATCAAGGCAGCAAAAGTTTAGAAGAACAAAGCATTGCTTCAGATTTGAGTAAAGGAACTGAATTGCGGGAAAGCTGTGGATTGATGTGTCGCATCTGTCACAGTGGTTTTGAAGAAGGGGAGCTCATAAGACCATGTAAATGCACTGGAACTGTTAAGCATGCACACCAGAGCTGTATATTGAACTGGGTTTCAAAGTCTGGAAATCAGAACTGTGAGCTGTGCAAGTTTAAATTTAGAACACGCAAGGAAAGTGTGAAGTGCTTCTGGAAGGTAAGTTGTCATGACCGTACTTTCAATCTCAATCTTTCAATCAACCTTTCAGTCTTTATTTTATATTTGAAAATACAGCTGTACATTATTTGTTACTCACAGTCAGCACAGCTCTCACTTTTTACACACATAAAATTAATACAGTAATACAATGTATGCTACACCATTGTGACACTCAAAATTTCTGTATTTTAATAAAGGTAGTGGTACCTGTAACATCAGTGGGTATGTTTTTAATTAATTAAGTACCTACATTATAAATTGTTGAAAATTATATGCAAGGGGGGTGCAAGTCGAATAAGGTCATTGAGTTGAAGGGACATGATAAACTAGAATGGGAAATGGAGTTTGTATTTTATTAGTCAATCAGAGAGTTTTCTGCACACAAAAAAATCCGTCACACTGTAAGGCTTAAACTGCTCTGAGCAATACTCAGTGTTTTGACTTAATCCAGCCATGTTTTTTTTTTTTGCAGTGGAGATTCCCAGAAGTAAGCACTAAAGGATGGCTTCATATTGGTCTTTTCATTGCATTTGCAACAATGCTTCTTACGTCCATCACATGGATTATTTGGTCACGTGTCAGCAGAACACCTTCAGCAATTGCAGAACGAACAACTGAGGAAGTGAAGTTTGCATACATGGTGAATGGTTTGTTCATTGCTTTGGCTGTTGGAGGATTGTACTTTGACAGCTTAAAGCATTTCAAACAGTACTCAAAACGCTGGTCTGCACTGAACCAGAATGTGATTGTAGAGTGTTATGTGAGTGACAATGAAAGCAAAGTTGAAGGAATTGGTGTTCCATGCACCTCAGATAAGCATCAACAGTCCTTTGTTAGCATGGCAGTGGAAGAAACTGAAATGGGCAGACTCTCAAACAAACCTGGAAATAATCATAGAAATGATCCTGAAGCTTGGGTTTAAACAAGTTGTCTCGCCATCTGTAATCTTGCTTCAGGCAATAAGCATTTCATGACACTTGGTCAAGAGATATAATATATAAATTATTATTATTATTATCATTATATGTAAATCAATAGGATAACTACATGTACATCTATATGATGATGGCAAACACTAGAAATAGAAATACTGAGTAGAAATACTGAGATGAGAAATCTATTTGTGCCAAGTTGATGGCGAGGTTAAATAAACTGGGCTAGAAAACAAGCTGCCAGGTCATATTGAGATGATTGCATGCAATATTTTAACATTGCTTAGAATTTTTCAAGTTAATCAGAGTTATCAGGTTTATTTAATTTTTTACTCCCCATCAACAGGAAATGTTACATGTAAGTACATGCATGTAAAATAATTAAGCGTGTATTCAGAGTTTTCACTCATAAGTTTTGAAGTAAATGAAATGGAAAAAGTATCCTGAGATACCTGCTTTTCAGTGCTTATATAACCTTTATCCATTAATGATGCCCTGTACATTGCATGCAAGGATATGGCAGTCCATGAAGAATTTGATAATGTTCTTGTTAAATACATATCACTATGTAGAGAAGTTACGTGTATATGTACTTTATTTCACTAGAAAGTTGTTTTGGGCCCGGTTGTTCGAAAGCCGATTAACCTAATCCAGGATTAGCGCACACTTTGGTTGCAGTTTTTAACTTTTGGATGAAAGTTGTTTCGGCTGCTGTTTGTTTTTCAGGATTGACTTCCCCTAATCTAAAATTTTGCAGAATATCAGCATTGAACAACGTTTGGGGATAGAGAAATAACCTCCTTGATTAACTTTTAATCTTAGATTAGCATTAATCGGCTTTCGAACAACCAGGCCCTGGGTTAGAACCTCTGATTTTAATTCACAGGAAAAGTTACTTTGTTTACTACTTGACTCCATATTGCTGAGTTCCCTCAAACCTCCTGAGAAGCCGTCACGGCCAGGATTTTATAAAGTTATCAATGATGTCAACATTGGCAAGAAATAGTTATTATAATATTGCATTTGGTCAATGATAAGGACGAAACTAGCTGCAACAATCAATCATTATGTAAATGATGTTATTTTTATTGCCAGCTCTTGATGTAACATTACCGTTAGACCATTAATTTATGTATGAATGCATTAAGTTCAATTTACAGTTAATGTGTATTTTACCATAATTTTAGAAGCATTGTTTAAATTTGTAGCTCTATTTATTTTTTGTGGCTTGGAATAATATTATATTAATGAAATTAATGGTGTCCAACAATCATTTGTTTTGTCTCGCCTGTGTCTTGAATGAATATGATGTGTAAGATTTTTTCATAACCATTATTTTGACAATTGATGAATTTTAACATACTGTAATTAATTTTGTTAGTATTTCCTATATTGCCTATGTAGGATGTTGTGGAAGCATTACGGAGTATCAAACTTGACTATGATTTGATGTTATTGTCATTATTTATACTATTCTTCAAAATCTCATTAATAATTCATGAGCCTAACAGCCTATCAAATCATCGATAAAACGTCACGTGTATGAGCTTTAATCCTGATAAAACACTCCTCGTTAGACTGTATTCTTTATATAAAGAATACTAATAAGGCATAGCTTGTTTTTCTTGTATGCTAATATTTACCTCTCACAATTTGAACCATTGTTTTGAGTCCAGAGGGACATACTCTTTGTGGAATGTTGTTGAAGTTGTTCAAAAAACTCGCAGCACGTGTTTTATCGGGTCAAAAACCACTCGGCTACGCCTCATGGTTTTAAACCCGATAAAACACTCCAGCTCGTTTTTTAAACGTTACATATCATTATAATTACCATTTTATTCATTTTAAAACCAGATGCATTTTAATATGCCCTCTAGATGTGCAATACTAAATAGCTTTTCAAACCATTCATAATTCTTGGAAAAATTCAAAGCAAAAGTCCACCAATTTTTTTTTAAGTAAAATAAGTAAAAGATGACATCCAAACCTACTTTTTGGTAGAGATTCCCTTTCCTTTCCCTTCAAGAGTTAATAATGAGTTTGAGAAGAAAAATGGACAGTTGGCTGTAATTTGAAGCTTCTGAGGCAATTTTGAAATTATTAAGACAATCTTTTAGCTGCATGGTAATAAGGGCATGATTGTCATAAATTATGTAAAATCTATATGCCAGCTGACTGTAATGGGATTAAAAATCAAAGACCATTAAACTAGACTTCATGCTTGTTATTGTTGTGGGGATGATTTGGGTGCCGGGGTGGGTACTCTACAACTGTTTGAGTTGGGTGTGCTGTTGGGACTCTGAAACCCTTACCCAAACCACACCTAGTTCAGGTGCAATGTGCAACCCTATACTTGAGTAAACACCAAAAATACCTACCCTATCCCAGACATGCTATTTTCCAGAAACTGTAAATTTTCCATGTTGACTTTTTGAGCATCAATTCCTAGGAAAAATTGCTAAATTCTTCAAGCAATTGAGATCAGCTCTTGGAAAATAATAACCTATTCTACACCAAAACTCTCTGATTCCTATACCATATTCCTGTCTAACCTGCTTAAAAACATTTTCAGAAAGTTGTAAAAGGTACTGTCAAATGTAAAGCCTCTATGAAATCAGTGTGGTCAATATCTTAAATATTTTTGCCCATTTGAAACATGAATATTCATGTCAAAAAAGTCAAATTTTACGTATGACCGTATGACTTCCGTATGACCGCTTCCAGTGTTCATGTCGTCACTTCCGTTTCAACGATAACGTCTTTTCCAAACCGAGGCATCCATCGGGGACAGATCAGGCGACAGATCGAGGCAATCTGGGGAAAAAGAAAGTAACCAATCAGGTCACTGAGTCATAAATTTGGCGCGATTTGCAGAGAAACCGTGGCTTCGCGGCAGAAATCCACAGTAGAAACAAGGTTGTAAGTGAACCAGTCAGCAATTCTCTATCTATAAGCTGACATCTTATGCAGCAAACATAGTGACAAGGTAAAGTAGACAGTCGCAAAGTAGATTTTGTGTTGAAACATACTTTTGTGCGATCTGGCCCCATGTTTTTCTCCGCGCGCGATGGAAGATTCTTGGACCCCGCTGCATTTTGAACCAGCCATTGAACTTTAAACCCGTGAACAGATGGCCTTACAGTTTTTCCATCTGATTTTCTCAGATCCTTTCGATTTGATATTTTAAGGAGCTTCAAAGAGAGTAGCGAGATGGTTACAATACCAGACTGCGAGGGAATTTTCGAACCTCTTCTTCGAATCCTCGAGGACAAGATGGCGGCGGGAGATGATCATGTGGACGCATATCTGAGAATGATAGAGTGAGTGTGAATCCAAAAAGTAAAAGAAAGAACTTAAAAAAAGGAGCAGACAGCTTAAGACTTTCAAAAATCTATTTATAAGCAACGTTTACTTTGTCCTCCCTCGTTGGTCAACTTATGAAATACAGTGTGTACATAACTCAATGTGAGGATTGAGGAAGAGTTACGCTTAAGTTATTCAAACTTAGCGTGGAAGAAAACACATAAATTGTAATCTTTCAATTCACCAGTTCTCATACTTTCTTTCCTTTAAAAAATATTTAGTTTGAAGATTAAAGGATAAGGGAAAAAGGGAGATCCATTAAGAACTAAGAAATATGAAGTGAAATTTTAGCATCATAGTTACCTGTTGTAATAAGTTCTGATATTTATTTTGCCCTCTTCACACTCTTCAGCCGCCTTAGAGAAGAGGAAGATGTATTTGTGAATGAAGTTCTTAATTTTCTTGCAAGGCTTGTTGTTGTCTTCAAGGTGAGTGAGCTAAAATGTTCCATAACCTTTAGTACATGTATGAATGACTACTCCTATTTGCATCACTATTCAATTATGGTGACACACAAGTGCTCCACTAAAATCATGATCTTGATTTTGTCCAAGCTGTACTGGTTTTCTTATACTGACTGTGTTATAGTTGCAAGGCAAAATAAATTGAATGTAAGACAACAACCCAGGGGAGCAGGGTTGGTGCAGTCTTGAGAGCGCTTGCCTTCCAATGTGTCCTAGGTTTGATTCCTGGACTTGGCATGATAAGTGGGCTGAGTTTGTTGGTTCTCTACTCTGCTCTGAGAGTTTCTTCTCTGGGTACTCCGGTTTTCCCCTTTTATTTGATTTAGTTTCTCCAATTAGTAAAGCGTGCATCGGTGTTCGGCTGGAAAGATTTGAGACTGTAATAATTTTTATCATTACTAGTACATGTATGTGTCTGGTCAAGAGGATGGGGACATTCAAGGTCAAGATAGAGTACCGTATCTTTTGAACAAGCCTTAACATGTCTCCCTTCACATTCATACTGCTCCAACTTGGACTTTTTTTTTACTACAATTCCTGCTGTAGTTTACAACCTGATGTCCATCTGTGGACTTGTCATATGTCAAAAAGTGAATAGAGCTTGTAACTAAAAAACAATTCATAGAAGGGTTCAACTGTTCAACTCTTGTTTTTGTGTGTTTTGGTATACCTGCAGAGGGATATTAAATCTGACAAGTCAGATCTCTGCCAAGCCTCACTGCAAGCTCTTGGACATTGCTTCTATCAACAACAAATAGCAGGGTAGGTTTCTTGATAAATGGTAAGTTGCTACAGAATATGTCTTTCTGATGATGAAGTAATGTTGAGGATGCTTTTTGCTAATATTTCTTATTTTTCTTCAGCTCCATTTGTCTTCCTGATGGTCAAGATCTTGTACAAGGTAACTTTCTGCTTAGCCTTTTTTTTTATTGGTGTGCTGTGTAAGAAATAAAAAGGTGAAGCATCTACTTGACAGTTGTTGTAAAGTCATTATCATTCCTATTAACTTTTGACTTGCATGATTCCGGCAGCTCTTCTTACAAGAATCCAAGAGACAAAAGACAAAGGAATCTGTACAAGAGCATTGTGGTGCCTTGCTAAGCAGAATTTAGACAGTGTTGTTATAAACACCAAGGTATTGTCAAAATAATTCTATACCACTGCAAATTTATCATAAAGCAACACCCACAACCCTAATGCTGTTTATGAGAGGTACTTACAAAATGTCTCAAGGTTGTGCTCTAAGAAAACTATTTGGGTTCCCATAATCTTTAAATCCTTGAAATCCAGGGTGTCAAGCATACATGTTTGCTCCAAAAACTAATATTCCTGGTCACCTGTTAGTGAAAGTAAGTCACCAGGGGTGACTGGGCACCGCTGAAGCACATCCCTGCTTATGGAGGTCTACAGAAAACAAAAATGAGACTTCAGGGATACTTTCTTGGGATTGAAGTAGGACATCCCAGACCAGAGTAAAAGAGATTGAATTATGTGTGCCTGAAGGTCTTTGCTTTGTTTCTTGCATACCAACAAGACAAGAGCTCCATTGTATTGTTGACTTGTTAAGTGTTATATAAAATCCATGTGCTTGACAGAAAGGACACTTGCTGTACAAAGCCATGCTCAATCTTATCGTAATATTTGTTATTTCTTTTGATAGCTGGAGTCCATCCTTTCATCCTTGGAAGCAGTTATCACCAAGGATCTGCAGTCTGTGACAGTTGACCATGAAGCTCTGAGTGTGATTGAAAGGTTGGTTTGTGAACTTCTTTTGTTGTTTTTGTTGTTGTGGTTGCTATTCCGCATGTGTTGACCAGTGGCCTTGTTGTTGTTACATGTGCGCGCACACCATGTGTGCGGTCTTGCTTTTATTTTACTGCCATGTTTTCACATTTTTGATTAAAAGAAGTTTGAATCTCTGGACGAGACACAACAGTGGTAGTCTAATGTTTAGAAAGTAAGGTGTATATCAATGAATATTACAATTCCCTGCCTGGTTCGTTTGGTCTTCAGATTAGGGTAGGAGATGCTATAAAATTCTAAATACCAATAGTATATTTTATGTATTACCAGGTTTTTACAGCAGATCCCTAAGCCTGATTTAATCAAGACAGTAGATTGCTGGTCAAAACTGGTTTTTCCTCTGCTCGTCAGCTCTGCCTCAAAGGTGATTGAATTTAGTGATGGGTGGGCCTCAAAATCCAAATTGTTAAACTGAGATATTTGGATTCTGAGGCCATCAATTTACTGTCTTACACTGTATACTATTTTCCACAGAGGTTTTGTATTTTGCCACCAGTTTGTTGTTGGTAAAATCTTGCTCCTCACTCAATGTCATGAAAGCTGTGTTAAATTTTGTGTTTAGCAAAGCAGTTATATTATTAATTTTTTCTAATGGCACTGTCTTCTATTGTGAAAACCAATCAGATGGGTCTTAGTGGTGTGTAACTCTTTGTAGCTTTCCTATGTTTTTCCTTTTCTCATGGTTTGTTCTCCCTTTTGACTGTTTCTGTCATAAAGATTAGTTTTCAGAATACACTGTATTTTCAGGTACCCATAAAAAAAGATCTAACAAGTGATATATTAGGCATCCTAATTGCTGCATTTATGTTGTAGATTATTTTTAAAGAACCTAAATTTGATGTTGTTATCCAGGTGCGAGAGAGAGCACTGGCTGTTTTATCTGCTGGATTGGAGGTCATGATGTCTTCAAGAGAAAAAGTTGTCAAAATACTTGTGCCACTTCTGAAAGGGGTATGTTATAATGTGGTGGGATTTTCTTTGCAGTTGGCAATTTTTTGTCATTACTTGTGATTGCAGTGTACCTTTGCATGTTTGGACCATGTTTCTATGTGACTAGTGTGTATATTCCAGGAGATCCCACGTTTAAGCACATTCTAGGACAGGGCCTCCATATGATTGTTTTAGGTACTTTAATTTGGTGATCTCTTGATCATTCTAGCTCATTTGCATAATACAAATGCAATCTTTGTATCCTGCAGACTTTGTGCACTAAAATTCTTTTGGTGTATGATCACGAAAACCACTAGGACACATTAACATTACTTACTCTACTTTGATTTCATTAAGTGTATTTATTTGTTGGGGTATTGATGATAAATTATTTCTAGTGCCTGCTGAAAGACTTTGCCAAGATGTTTACTGAAAAGAAAGAATTGTTTGTTCTCAAATGCTGGTGCTGCATTGTTCCAATTTTAGGCGAGGTATGCAATGGATTCGTATTAACTAACTTTAATAATTATTAATTTATTTAATTATCATAAATCGAGGATTACTTGATCATCACGGCAGTATTAGATGCCAGTGTTTTGAAGTCTTGAATTTCTCTCTTGAAGTCTCAACAAAAATTGGAGGATCGTTGGCAGAGCTTATTACATTTAGTGATTATGGGCAGCAACATATTAAAAGTGACCAGCCAATAACAAGATGACAATAATATTAACAGTCATGTTGTACCTTCTAATGATAACTGGTTACTTTTTGTGTTAAGTTAACATCAGTCTTCCCTTTGACATAATCCTTATTGTTTGTCCTTTCTGTAACAGACTCTCCACAGAGGAGGAAGTTTAATCAATGATTTGTTGAAACTTGTTGAGCAGGTAGGTTAAAACATTTTGGTTTTGAGAAGCAGACACTTGATTTAAAGTTCGTTGTTGTCTTTACATTGTGTTATGAATGTGTTTCAGGGTTTTCGAGATCAATCAACAGAGGTTCAGGTTATGTCATTCTCAGCATGGAATATCTTGGTTGACAACTTTGCTTCGTCATCAGGTAATGTCAGCAATTACTTAATGAGTAGTTTTTACAGAAAATTGTTGAACCAGGAGAAAGCCATGATTATTTTGATGTAAAGCATTGGTTACTCTAGCAACTAAGTTCATTTCAGCCGTCCTCTTTGGTCTGACTTTCACTCTTAGTAGTTAGTTTTGATTACTTGTTCATTTAAGCAGGAATATTTACCATTTTAACAAAAGTTACAGAATTTCTTTCGAGGAATTATTGTGTACTTAAGACTGTCATTTATGTCTGAGTTAAATCCATGTTTTTCTTTTAATTCGAGATGTGTTATGCAGCCCAAGGAGGGTCAAACTTATCATGACTCCATTAAGGGTAAATAAGCGTCAATCAAACTTTATAATTATACTGGCTATTTTTCTTGCTTGTCTGATAACTGCTTTTGTGTAGTCAGGGTTGTTAGTAGGACAGTTGTAGGATGGCTATGAGGAAATAGGGGTGAGGACCAGGCAACCAGGGAATTTGAATCTACCAACTGAAAAGGTATGAAGGATGAGAGTCAGGGGACAGTGAAGATTAGGTCCTTTGACAGTGAACAGTAACCAGTGAAGATTGCAAAGAGAGGTACTAAGGAGTAGAAACAGGAACAGTAGATACACTAACTATAGTGTGAATCAGCCAATAGAGTTTGGGACCTGAGGTTGTGAAGAACAGTAGATTGTGGTAAGCATGACAGACAAGAGTTGGAAACCTGCTTGTAGAAAGTATACATGTAAGCAGGAAATGTAAGGGTTGAAACTGGTTTATCATATTATTGTAATGTAAGACAGCAGTAGTTATGAAGCAGGATAATAGAGGATAGTTCATTCCCACAATTAACATTACTTAAGATGTTACATTTTACTCTGTTAAAAGAAACCGGGAATGCAACTTGTATTTTAAGATTTTAGCACTTGGCAATTTTTTTTTCAGAACTTAGCTGTCAAGGAGAGAAATGAAGCTGTTGAAACAGCAAGGTTATCAACTTGGTGGCATTTTGTCTGTTTGTTGGGCCCACGGGTCCAAGAACGTTTTGATCAGGTAAATAATTAATTTATTTATTGGCCAGTCAGCGTCATTGTCATTGGCATCTATTATTACCATTCTGGTTATGCCATTATTGCATACATCTACACTTGCAACACCATTGCTGTTGTCATTGCCATCATCATCATTATCAGTATTATTTAGTAGCGTTTTTATTACTGTCGTCATACCTGTCATCATCATCATCATCATCATCATCATCATCACTGTAACGTCACGTGATAGTTGTTGTCCAATAGGAGGCCAGATTTTACATGTGCTCGGGATCTTATGCAGCTGTCTTTACTGAACCAACTTATGGATTAAAAGTATCGTTTATATTAAGACCCGTTTGTTGCTGTACATAGCCACAACGTTACATGGTGTCAGAAAGCGGTTCGAATTCACGTTTTCGTTTGGTTAACAACGTCATTTGAACGTCAACCCTGGTCAACAACGAGTTTTAGCGAGCGATTGAAACATGCCCGCCGATCAACCGAATGAGGGAGGACAACCCGTACAAGCTGTTCAAGCACCGATATTTACCAGTAACGTCCCGGTTCCTCCAAAAATTGAATTATCTGGAAACCTTGCTAACAATTGGAAGCAGTGGAAGCAGGTTTGGAGTGCTTACGAATTAGTCACGCGTCTCAATGAGCAGACCGACGAGTATCGAGTGGCTGCATTTATCACATGTATTGGTCCAAAAGCGCTCACTATTCACAATGGCCTTCCGTTCCAGAGTGAAGACGAGAAGAAGAATTTAGCGAA